>QUSF01000014.1:14954543-14964613 GCA_003676055.1 Chloebia gouldiae | reverse complement strand
TTTTTTTTGGAGCAGCAGGTGACGTAAGGGTCCTTCTCCTTTTTGATTAAGCCCTGTGTCACAACGAAAGTTGTTCTGGGACCTGTCAGCCACAGGAGCTCTTGCACCCTCCTTTGGTATCAACCACTATGTACTGCCACAATCCTTCTAGAGAAACCCCTTCACCGAGATGACAAAGGAATACAGATGTTGAAAAAATAAAAACTAGGTACGTAGTGACACATGACTAATAAACCTTTAGAAGATTAAAGAAATCTGCTGTATAACCTTCATGTCATTCATAATTATATCTCTGTGTAAACATGAAAAACCACCCACGTTGCAAACAGTGCATATATATCTCTATCTATACAAAATCAACTCATCATGTATTAGCTATGCTCTGAAGTGATATGTTTATGAGGTCTCCACTGCAGTTAAGTCTTTAATTACCATTTTTTTTTCTGCTACAGCAAGAAAACAACCAGCAGACTTCAACTCTGCTCAGGCATGAGATTTAACTGGTGGACCTGACCAACTGGTCAGTGTTCCAGTGGACCAATGGTCTCAGCCACAATGTTGTCTAAATCTCTAAATAAGCACTGACTATAGAAAGAGGCACTTTTTTAGCTGCTTCTATAAAAATGGTTATCTAGTCAGCCTGTAATTTTAGCATGTCTAAGACTTCTGAGCAAAGTACAATTCTTTCACCTATCAAGTAGAAAATGGGGAGATGGTTAAGAAAGATGGTGACACAAACCCTTCTCATCCATCTATTGTCTTTTTTAAGAGCAGACTGGATTTGCATTTCCAGAGAAGTCATCCAGGGAGAAGAGGACAGTATCTTCTTGAGAGCCATTATGCTTAAATATTATGTCACTGTTGTCTAAGCAACCATCACAGCCTCGTGAAAGCACAGAATGCTATATTGCCTGACTCAGCAGATGGCTGAAATACTTATATTCAGGGAAACAGGTCAGGTAGTTACAATAGCTTAAGCAGATAATTATTTTTTAGAAGAAATATTAACTCTTACAAGGCAGGGAGTCACAGGGAAGTACAGGGAGGTCATACATCTTGATTGCACACCCACATGCAGCACGTCACAGCTCCTTACTCATTGCCAATAACTAGGAAAGATTTATATTTTAGAGACATTGAGGCAGCCTTAAAAGAATTACAGCAACTGAGATATCTCAAAATTTTGACATGCTGAGACTGTTTTCACTCCAGTACTTCCAGAGGTCATTTAAGGAATTCTGGAGGGCATGAGTGAGTCAAACACCTGCTTGCCTGTCTCCTAACATCAAATATGTGGCCTAGAGAGAAACAGGAGATGTACTGTAAAAACTCTTGCTGATAATTACAGGAGACACTGCATGTCATTTATCAGATCAGTATGATTTGAATTAGAAAACATCTTCAAGCCTTTTCTGTGAAATCTTTAGCACACTAGATAGCTGGGGATGTGTATTTTACAACCCAGTACATTGCTGATGAAAACACATTCATCCGCAGGAGCAAAAAATACAGTGTGACTCTTACGGACTGCATTCACCAGGGATAACAGAACTGTTATTTCATTTGGGCATAAAGGCCTCCCTTATTCCAGGCTGATTTTACACCCCACTATATTTTAAGGTTTTTGCAATTAAATGAAAAGGACCTTCCTGTACCATGTGTATCTAACACAGCAGTTCTCAACTCGGGAATCCAGTTCCCTGCTCTAGACCCCTTTGAGGAGCAGGAGGTCATGCTGCAGATACACAGAAGGGAAGGAGGGGGCTGGTTGCCAATTAGCACCTCTCCTGTAGTAAAGCATTTACATGGATGTTTGAGGGAAGTACCATCAGCTATATTTGACAGCACAGTCAAAACAAAAAGGTCCTGATCACAGTCTTTAGTCCAGAACTCTTCTCTGCTATACAGACACCATAAGAGCTCTGGGACAGCAGCAGAAACCATGTCATCTCAATTCAGCCCTAACCCACTCACCCAAAGTCACTCAAGAAACTGAACTCAGGTCCCCAGAAGCATCTCCTAAAAGCAGTACTTCTTCCAGGGAGCATACCCAGCTCTAAAGAGGCAGAGGGCCGATTTGTTCTCAGAGACTTCCTCTAGAGTAAAAAAGTCCTGTCTCCTTACTGCCACAGTGGGCTGGGAATATACACAAAAGTTTTTAAGACTGCAGGACCACAAACTGGCTAAAAACTGGCTATGTTGTGGAAAAGGCCTGCCTCTGAGATGTGCTCTGTTCAGCCTCCCTTACAGGGCACATGAAGGACTCTCCTGCCATATACTCCCCTGTTCTTCAACCAGAACCGCTGTAAGCATGCTGCAGACCTGGGGACTGGGGCACAGCTCTGCCAGGCAGGAATTGCTCCACTGAATGGCAGGGAAGCCTCACAAGAGGCTCCAGAGCTTGGCACAGGCAGGGGTAGCCTTCTTTCCCCTGACCCTGTTCCGGGTGCCTCCTTTGGTGCCATCTCCTCATGCATCCCCAAGCCCAGGGCAGAGAGGTGTCCCAAAGGATTTGTGGAGCAGATCTGACTGCTGGGGTCTGGACCTGCTCCCTGGAGGAGTCTACAAACAAGGACCTACAGAGACCACTGCTTTCCACCCATGAACCCATGGGGAGGGCCTTGAGAAGGGAAATGCACAGATCAGGAATTTACCTGGCGCACTAGAGAATTTTAAAGAGGCCAAGGCAGAACCTTTCATCTGTTAATCCTTTCCTAATTACTTTAAAGGGCTATAATGATCTTGTTAAATTCAGGTGACAGGTATTTCCCCAGCCTAAGCACAGCTGCACAGAGCTGTCTGAAACTCACACTGATGTTTTCATCCCTTCTTCCAGGGTCCAAAACCAAGAGAAAAGACCAAGTTAAAGGACATGGCTGAAGCATGTAAGTCCTATAGTTTTTGCTTTCCCTTGTATTAGCAAGCAGCACTTTCTACATGAGTCAGTAATTCCAAAGCAAGACACGCAAAACAACCTGGGGCAGAAAATCACCATGTCTCTGCAGGACGCTTTTTGGGCTCCTGCTACATCTGTGTCCAGAAGCGGGGGGGAGATGGGGTGCACACAGGGACGGCTGCGAGCAGTTCGACATGACATTTCTACTGTGAGCCTCCTCCTTTGTGACTGGGGTGTTTTTTTCTCCCTCCTCCCACTCCCAGCCAGAGGTTCAAATTGAATTTATATCTGTCATTGTAGATAGAAGTTCTGACCAAACAGAAAATAGGCTTCAGTCAAAATGTTTTGCCGTCAGATAGCTCACAGATCTCAAAGAGCTGTTTTAGTTTAGGCAAGTTGACAAGCAATTCATTCCTGATTTTGCCTACTACAGTTACAGTAGGAGAAGCTTTCCTCATAGATTACATAATTATATTTTTTCTTAAAAAGGAATACATGGCATTAGAAGGTTTAAATTATGCAAGCTTATTCTTTTGTCTTTTGTTATATTGTGTTCTATTGTGCTGGTAAAACAATATGTGCTTTAATTAGCAAATATCTGTAAATAATTTACTTGCTTTTCATACAGCAGAACAATGGAGCCAATTTTCACATACATCCACTGAGCATGTCTAGAGGGTTTCTTGCCAGAACCTTCCATTGTTTAGTATCTGTATCAATCTGCCCATCATTAGCAGCTAACGTTCAACAACCCAGTAAGACATTAAAGTTTTGGCCCCCGGGTGTAGCCCCAAGCCCCCCAAATCCGAGGCTACGCTTTGCAAAGAAAGATTAAAATATCCAGAAAATGAAAACAAACTCTTTTATTATCTATAACCCTGGCACCTTCGCATAGAAACATGGATGCCTGCCAAGCATTAAGGTCATTGGATTAATGCCATAAAATGCCGATGTTCATCTGACCTTCTGACTGCATTTTAGCTACAAATAAAAAGCTCAACTTGATACAATACTATGAATCACACGAGTGTCTAGGCTGTGCAGGGTTAACGCTGGGTGTGAACCCACACTGCACATGTACAAACACACACAAAGAAAAAAAAACTCTTAAATCAAGAGTGGATGACTGTTCAGAGACTTAAGGCATTGTTATTTTGAATGCAAATGAAAGGGCCAGAACAAGCATTGCAAGAATATTTCAATTATGTATTTCCCAGAACTACATCTCTGAGCAACTAATGCAAATATTGCTCCCATAGCAGGAGAACTTCTTCCCGAATAAAAGCATATGAGAGCTTGAATCAGAACATACTTTCTATATCATTCGCATATTGTTTGAATATTATTAAAAATGCAAAATCTATGTATGCGTTACTCTCCTGAGCAATACAGTAATTATGATTAAGGGACAAGCAGCACAAAAAGAGCCAATTTATCTTACTTGCGCTTAGGAATACTATTGTGTAACTAAGCAACTAAAGACAAAATATAGTCTAATTAATTCACTCCTATGCTTATTTAAAAGACACAATTAGAACATTTTTATTTTCCAGCCTGCACAGTATCTCAACATGCTTGAGGGTGTACCATGTGAGGCCTATTATTCTCCAAAGACAAGAGTTTAATGTTTAGTGCCACTGATCAGACTGGGAACAGCAACTCTGGAAAGCAGTGGGTGTATTTTACAGTCTGAATACACAGGGAAGGGGAGGGAAAGAAAAAAGGAAATAAAATAAAAAGTTTGTTGTTTTTTTTTTTTAAAGGAACGTGCCTTAAATGACCAGATATTCCAGACTGCTGGCTAATGGCTAGCAACATGTGGCTTCTCTAAGTAATATCATTGCCCTCTCCTTCCTTTGCCAGCATATGCTACTGGTGGCAAGAGAGATAAAAATATACAGAGTGGATATGCAATTACCAAACCCACGATATTTTATGACAAATGCCATTTCTCTAACACTGCTATTACAGCGTGCCTGATTTCCAAAGCTGAATTAATTTGAGCAAGTGTACATTGGAGATTGATGCTATTAGCATGATTTTTAAAGCACCCTTTAATAATCATAATCTGCATGTTTGAAACGTGTTGCCATTACCAGTGTTGACAGATATGAGCATAAGGCACACACCGTGGAGACTAAAATGAGGCTATTCTCATTCCAAATAAGAGTGCACAGATTCCTACGTCTCTAAAAAACCAGAATGTATTACTGTGCAAAGGGAGTAGCACATTTTTCTAGGGGGGGTGACAATAAAGCACTGTTGATATAATACACCGTGCCTGGGCCAGCCTATGCTACCTTTAGGCACTGGGGTAGGACCCCTGCAAGTGGAGAGCCCCTACAAAATAAGCCAGGCTTTCGAGGGATGCTGTCAGCATCTATCCCAAAATGAAGACAGAACAAAACCACTGACTCCCTTAACTTTCTGGAAGAATCTCTTCTGCAATAATAAATGACACACATCTATGGAGTGACTTCTTTTTTTTCCTTTACCCCAATTATTCTGAAAATGCAAAATACTTCTAGGGAAATAATTACAGGAAACTAGCTCTCTCTCCTCTCCTCTCTATGAGCAACGCTTACTCATGTAAATTACTTGCATGAGTAAGGATTATTTGCAAGGCGAAAAGCATTGCATCAGATCCCCAGTTTGGAAGAAGAAATGAAATCAACATCAGTTTGTAGTAAACTTTGCTGCTGATGAATGAACCAAAGGCAGATCCCCACTGACAGTCCAGCCTCAATGGAAGCAGCATTCACCATGATGCAGGGCAATGCAGGGAATGTCATACCATGCAAAATGAATTCATTGCTTGTTTAGAGTTTTTTAGGAATTGTATGCATCACATCAAATACCATCCCAGGACTTAATGAGTATCAACTTTGAAATATATTTTTAAGCCTAGTCTAACTAACACCAACACCTTTAAAAACATGAAAGCACAAGGCACTAAGAAGCATTTTGCTCTACAACTGCTTTTGCCAAGGTCAGTTATTCCACAACACCACACCACCCCTTGGAGCAGTAAATACAGAGAGCAGTAAACGAGCTGGAGGAAGGCTTGGCCAAGACCCTGTGAGCTGGAGGGTGAGCCCAGCTTGTGCCACCTGAATGCCACAGGACCAGGGCACTGCACGAGGGGACTGGGCAGGTGCTTTCTGACAGCACACAGCTTCTCACACCTGGGTGCCAGTAAAGCTGGGGACCTGCTTTCCACATGCATCCCATGAAACTGTTTCAAACACAATGGGGTGCCCTTAAAGGCACTCCCTCTGGATCTCCACAGGCCTCCAAGGTTCCTGTTCTGACCCCTGTGTGAGGCACCTGCTGCCAAGGAGAGCTTCACAGCCCATGTGGAAGGTGACACGGGACCGCACCAGACCAGAGTGAATGAGAAAATCAAGGCAAGGTGGTGACTTCCTCTACCAGAAGACACTGGTTTGGCAATGGCCCTGTAGGAATGGAAGAGAATCACTTCTTCCCTGCTGGAGGGAAAAAAGAGAAGGCTGGTCTTGCTCTCTGGCCAGTGCTGCACCTGCTGCAGTGTCTGGGCTTGATGGTGAGGTGGGAAGCAGCGTGCCCAGGCTGCTGTATTTTAAAAGCAGCAACAAAGTTTTCAGTGAAGTAGAACAAAACTCTTCTAGTTCACCTAGCAGCGGCCTCACAGGCCTTGCTGCTTACAAAAGTGTCTCTACTGTTCCTGAGAAGCAAGACCCCTGGTCTAAGAGCGATGCCAGAGCTGGTCCCAGCCTTTCTATGCATGTTTCCTTGGGATGCAATGAGCATCAGTGTCAGAAGCACCTGTACCTACTGCATGTGAGCAGCTCCATCCCATGTTCATCATCCACTGAGACTCCCTGGGAAACAATCTCCGTCAGTTCCTGGCATCTAAAGGGAGTTTCTCCACTGTGGTGACGGGGATGCTGAGCCTTAGGTGGAAAAAAGGGTCCTGAAGCGGAAGCACACCTGGGCTTGAACCTTCCCTGGATCTGGGCAGTGCGTAGAAACATCCGGTTTTAGCAGCAGTTGGGTTATTTTTAAATCTGGATGATGAATTCAGCTAGCTATAAAAAGACTTATATTTACACTTATTGCTGATTAGCTCAAACATTTGGCAATCAGATAAAATACACCATCAGAAATTTCTGAGTAACAGAAGCATTACATCTCTCCTTGCTTCTCCTCCCTCCTAACAGCCACTAGCTGAATATTGTCAGAGTGTCAGTGCTGCTATTACGGAAAACAGGCAGCCAGCTGCTTCTATTAATCACGCCACTAGCACAGGTAGCTGCTGGAGACCGTGCCTAAATCTCTGGTGGGCTCGATCACAAAACTGCAACTCAGCCACTTGCTCCCCTCCCCAACAATTCCAGTGACAGCGAGCGCCCCGTCACCCTTTGCCTCGGACACCGCAGGTTTGCAGTACATGCTTAAGCACTGGCTCACTCCATCCCTACTCCCTGAATGCACAACGAGGTTATTTTATCCCATCAGAATCCCACACCACAAATAAGGTCCCCTCTGATGGCTATAAGCCGCATCTAACTCAAGAGCCACATCTCCTCCTGCAGAAGGAGCCAGAGTTAGGAAGCCCCATGACCCCAGAGGTGGCCCTGCTGCCCCTTTGGGAACCAAGATGAGTGTCATTTACCGAAGGGATTTGGACCTTGGGGTGCCAAGGGGAAACAACTGCCCCTGCCCCCCAATAGTAGCAGTTACCCCCAGCCAGCCAGCACCCAGCCTTTTGTCTCTCTGCTGCCTGCACATCGCCAAGCACTGTTCGGATTGTTCCAAACTATTAAAAATCAATCATAAAAAATCATTCTTATGTCTATAAACAAGTTAATGGAGTAAGTGAAAACAAAGTACATTTCTTAATGGGAGTGTTATGTTGCCCTCTCTAGGCCCTGGCTCTCAGCGCCGGTTTCTGTAGGCTCCCTGCCAGAGAAGTATCACTCAGAGCTGTTGCTGTTGCTGCTGCTGCTACTCTGCTAATGAATGACTAACTTAGGCCAGAGGGGAAATGACATCACCGGGGTGTAAAACACAACTGCATTAGGAAACTTTTTACCTGCTTTACATTTGTCATAATTATTCGACACAATACGGCCGGCATTTGCATAATTTCAAGGCGTGCCATTATCTTAATTGAAAATTGTTTTCATATGGTTGAATAATGCAGAATGACATCAGTTAAAGCCGCAATGAAATGCACAAGTATAATCACACGGCTAATTACTAGCGGTGTTTGCATGTAAAAATAAATAAAATCGTGCGTATTATTAGGAAGGTACATGCAGCTGAGAACTCTCGTACCAGAGCAGTGTTTTACTCGTAATGGTAGGATTAATTTTCTCTGATGTTTCTACCACAGTAACATGAGCTGATCATTAAGGCGTATTAAAATGATTTGTGTCCCTTTCCCCACCCCCCTCCCTTCCAAATATCTTTCATTTTACACACACACGAGACACGAGGCACAGTTTTAAATAGTCACCACGGGCAACTTCAGAGCATCCATTGCTCACTGTCATCTCCCTGATTCTTAGGAAAAGGCTCCCTTATCTCGGCGGCACGCACAGAAAATTAAAGTGAAGAGGTGGCAGCGAGCGAAGGTGGCTCTGAGACGCGTTTCGGCTGCGTACGCGAGTGTGCGGGTACAGGGCTACGCCGGCACCTACGGCCACGCGTGCCTCCGAAAACAACCCCTGCGGACAGCCCCCCCTCGCACCCACCCCCCGGCATCTCCAACAGAAGTTCCCCCAAAACATCTCGTCCTCCTCCCGCCGGGTCTCCAGCCCCTCTCGGGGACCCTCGCCATCCCCGCAGCCCCCTGCCTGGGTACCTCACCCGTCCCCCGCCCCAGACCACAGACTGAAGCAATGAATTTGAGAAGCAGATAACGGGAGGGCTCGGGGCTGGGGCGGGGCTGCGCGGCCCCATCCCGGGCTAAGCGGCCCCATCGCGGGCTGCGCGGCCGCCGGCGGAGGGTGCCGGCGCGCAGCGCGTTTGCGCCGGGAGCGCGGCGGCTCCGAAATACGCCCAGGCATATCTGCAAGTTATTTGAATGTATTATTCCCGTACCTGTCATTTATCACTTTATTCAACACGTCCCTGCCAGCAAGAGAGCGTTTGATCTCCCTCTGCCTCCATTTCGTAATTTCCGCCCTCTTAAACATATCGAATACTTAAAAAAAAGCCCCGAACAATATAGAAATCCCCCCCAGCGTGGTTTTTTTTTTTTCCCCCGCTTTTCCGTGTGTTTTGCTCTTGGGGTTTTTGTGTTTTGTTGTTCTTGTTTCTTGTTTTTTTTTTTTTTTTTGTTAAGGAAGCAGAGGGACCGGGCGAGCCCCGCACACACTCCGCTGCCCGCCGGGCCGGGGCCGCCCCGCATCCCGACCCCCTCCCTCCTTCCCCCCGCCCGCACAAGTTCCCGGTCAGCGCGCACCGGTGCGCCCCGACGGCGCGGCCCCTCCGCGCTGCCCCGCCACGCACGGTGGGGAGGGGGACGCGGGTGGGGGGAGCCAGGAGAGGGGGGAGCCGAGCCCGGGCATGCAGGTGGGGACGGGCGCGGGGGAAGGGGGGCCGGCGCCGCGTTTACCACCTCGCCATGGTCACTGGTCCTGCCCTGGGGGGTGTCCTCGGGGAGAAAATAAAGTTTGGCGCTGGAGAGAAGTTGCCGGCTGGTGCGCTCCTCCCAGAGCAGCTGCAGCTCCGCGATGCAGGCGGGCTCCTCCGCGCGGCACCGCACGAAGAAGAAGTCGCCGAGGGAGAGGACCCGCGCCCGGCCGCCGCCGCGGCGCTGGAAGCGGAACGCCCTGTAGAAGACGTAGGGGCCGTGCGAGCCGCACGGGGCGCCGACCCACTGCGGGGAACAACAACACGGCAGCGGCATCAGCGCCGGCTCCGCGCCGCGCCGCGCCGCGCAGGGGCAGGAGGAGGAAGAGGGCGGCGGGAGGGGAGCGCGGGAGGGAGGGAGGGGGCTCCGCGGCGGCGGGGGGCGCGGGGCGGGGCGGGGGCGCGGGGCGGCGCGGTACCTGCAGTGCGCTGCGCTCCATCGCGGCTCCGGCGCGATTGAACTCAACATTCTCCCAAACTTGTTGGCGTGAATGGAGCCCGGCAGGTCCTGGCAGGGCGAAGCCGGCCCCGCCGCCCGCCGCCCCCCGCCGCC
>QUSF01000014.1:14855585-14939343 GCA_003676055.1 Chloebia gouldiae | reverse complement strand
TTTTTTTTTTTTTTCCTGAGAAAAACCCTTTTTTAAAAGAAATTTGGTGGGCCCCAGAGGACAGTAAGCCGTTGTCTCTGAGGGAGCAGTCAGTGCTGCTGGGGAGCAAGTCAGGGCAAAGTGGGCTTTGCACCAGCCAAAGTCAAATTTTTCTTTGTTCTGCTCTGCCATCATATGAAAGCAGGGGATTTCACCTCCTAACTGACTTTGACATCCTTCCTAATGCCTAAGTGCTTATGGCAACTCTTGCTCATCTGTTTTTGGATTGAGTTTTTCTGTTTTCCCCAGTTTGGTTTGTGCAAGGACATTTGATCTCCCAGTTATTGAGATCTTTCTTTCAAGCACTGGAATGTGATGCACTGACACAGAGAAAGCCTTCCTGAGGTCCCCTGACTACCTGCCGGGCTGCAGTGTCCACCACCACAGCTTGCTCTTTCCTTTGCATGCAGATTTTTTCATGGTAAGTGCTAGCAGTCTCTTCTGCAGTTATTCCCACGTCTTCATCCTTTACCTGAGCTACAAATGTCACAACAGTGATGAGTCAATCATCTGGTACAGTTTAGCAACATTTAGCCTTCGGCTAAGCTGTCTTTGAGCCATTCTACCTAAGGAAGGCAGCTCAGCAGACAATTTGCTGTGGACTGCCCCACACTTTGCCCCCTTCCTGGTTTTGCCTGAAAACAGCTTTTGGCATCTGGTGCCAAGTGGCAGGGGAGGGGGAAACAAATCAGAATAGCTCCTGAATAGGCCTGAAGTGTCTTTCTTGTCTCATAGGACAAGTGGCCAAATAAGCAAGTGCTCCTGTGTCCCAGGTCACTGTGGTCCCTTTCAGAGGGGGATGGACATTTCTACACCTCCTGCTTAGGCACCACCCTCAATAACTACAGCTTATAAACACAAGATTTGTGTGGTAAACACTGGAGAGGATGCAGAAATCCTTCCTCCTCCTCTTCATCCAGGTACACAGGTCAAACTAAAACCCTAGAAGGGAAAACGAATTAGTCTGCAAGTCCAACTTTGCCAAACACACGGGGTTATCCAGCTGCTGTTTCCAGGGAGCAGGGATAGTTATCATACCAGAGTCCTCTCCTCCTTTGCAGCTCCTCCTTTTCTTATCCAAGTGAGTGCTGGGCACATTTCTGAAGTACAAGAATCTCTGAAGTCTAACCACCATGGATTCAGGCTCCTGGGGATGATAGTGTCGGTGGGGTTTTTTAAATCCTCTTGAGAAACAGATGCTTTGGCTCATCTTCATTATACCTAGCCTGATTTATTTTAATTGCTCTGGGTATCTGGAATACTACGATTGCATAATCTCATGCACATGCCTTTAAAAGGAAGCCTTGGCTGCAAAGCCAGGAAGGCAATGTTAAATACGGAAAAGGTACTATGCAAAGTCTCATTTATTTTGAAAATCACTGGAAAGAGTTCTACTGAAAATTCACAGCAAAACATATGCCACATTTGAATAATGACTTTGAGAGGTGCTTTACCTAGCTTAGCAATAAAAAGGGATCTAAAAATTGCAGTCCTTCAAAAAGATCTCACTCCCAAGCCTTGAATTTTGGTGAAACCAGAGGACAGAATGGTCCTGGGTGACAGCCACAGGGAGGCCAGAGCTGGCTGCTGGGCACTGTGCCTGGTGGCAGTGCTTCCACCCCTACCAAAATGACCAAAAAATAGCAACCCAAGGGAAAACTCATTCTGAGCAGAGTCAGTGGCAAGCACAAGCTCAGGACAGCAAGAAAGGAGGAGGCCTGATGAGATCTGCCCTTCCCAAGTTTAGGAATCCAGAGCTTCATCTCAATAAAACTAAGCAGGAATAACAGGACTGCAGAGAAATACCTGAAGATCATCCACTTATCTTATCTGATGTAGTGCATAAGATGCCAAATATTGTCTGCTTGGGAAGAAAAGGTCTGCAGAAGCCTTATTCCAGTTAGGAAAAAGTAGTACTTCAGGTACTTTACACCTGGACCTAGAATAGGTCTTTATTCTGAAGCTGTGTCCATACCCTATCTGTTATTAAGATGCTGCTTTCCTGGAAAGAGATCTATATCATACCAAAAACATATTTTTTATCTGTAATTTTTGAATTTGTATCATTGAACAAATTAACATCTGCCATAAATATTGTTCCTGAAGAAGCTAATAGGGTTACTCTGTGAAAGAATATGACAAAAAAAACTAAAAAAACCTCCAAACCCTGCCCTTACCTGTGGCTTATTGATATGCTTTCCTGCCTTCTAAGGAAAGGAAAAGCCATGAGTTTTATAGGCTACCTACACTGCATTAATTATTTAAAAACACGAAACTGAGATTTTATTTCGAGGAAACAGTCAATTTGTCCTCACCAGCCTTAGCATCCACAGAGAAATGTACATGTGTGCTCTGTGCCCCTGGGAACACCCCACACATCCTACACAGGGGAGGGAGGAGACCATAATCGTATCTGCTGATTTTGAAGGAGAAATGCGAGAGGTTTTCACTTGGCATTATCTGAGATGTTACCAGATTTGTGTAGATTTGGCAGTGCCCATTTGCCATGCCAGACTCCAGAAGTGCAGTGCAGTCAGTGCTACCAGTGCTGACTGGCAGGTGCTCTGAGGGGCTGCGAGCAGGCAGCAGCCCCCCAGTTTACAGGAAACACCTTTAAGCACTGACCAATTTACTCTGGGTTTGCAGATGTTAATGAGATTCACGTTTGGGAGAAGGAGCCTACAGAGACTATCAGGAATATTAATGTTAACACAGGAGTTTATTAGTGCCTGCATGTTGAGAAGTGGGTAAGGAAACCCTCTGGGGCTTGTTGCACTATCAGCAATTATCATGTGAGATTTCTGTTTCTGGTTTTCCTGCTGAGAAGGCTTGGGAAAAAAGGCTTAAAGACTGGTCTTTGGGCACTGTTTGAGTTTTAAAGTCATGTGGCTGTTTCCCCCACTGCCTTCTGTAAACCTCCAGTTCTCAAACAAGAGCTAAGGACTTTCCTTGTCCATCCCTCTCCAGATTTGCCATTTTTAGCTCAACAAACCCGTGTGCCTTATGCTTGCAAAATCCCTATGTGCATCTGCCATCTCAGAGAATAAAAGTAACCCTTCAGGAGTGGGTCTGAACATCTGTTTTGTTCATGTCAAGCCAAGCTACAGCCTTTGCTTCAATCCCTTCTCATGCTCCTATCTCTGCTGGTGGGAGATACCCCCAGCATTGGACTCATGGTGGAAGCAACGTGCTGCTGCTGCTTATGCAGATGCCAAGAAGTCATCAGCAACTGGCTTCATGAGGAACAAACCATCAAGATGTATGCACAGACTCTGGAAACCTGTCCCAGACATGCCAGAAACCCTTCCTGGCCCTTCTCCTCTTTCCCTTTTAGCGGCTATAAAACTTCGCGCCTTTTATCCTGGGATCTGGTGCCATGATCAGCCTTTCTCAATGGTTTACTTTCTTTTAAAGCTCTTATACACTAAAGAAGTGGAAAAAGGAAAGGAAGAAGCCAATGCTCTGGTGGGCTGATTGCAGTGGAACCTCTCAGCACAATCCAGGGATGCTGCTCGAGTAGGGCCATGGAGTTCAGTGGGCTGGTGGCAGGAATGCTCAGCAAGAGGGGTATGCCTGGAAGAGAGGCTCTGTTTATCCTGGAAGCTTCATTAAGGCTCCTCTTCCAGGAGGTACAGATAAAGATGAACCAGACTTTGCTGTTTTTGTCATGAACGTGCCCACATCAGGTTCCTGAGGAGCTGCAGCATGAGTGGGAAATTTCAGCTGTATTTACATTTGGAAACAAAATACAGAACAGGTGCTTGCTCTGAGAGCTGCCCAGACTGGGATGAGGCCCTGAGGGCTCCAGCTGCAGGCTGGGCAGGCATGCCTCTGCCACCTTGCTAGAGGCAGATCCAGAAGCTCCAGCTCATTTTTCACAGGTGGCACAAGCCAGGCACTGCTGGTCCCTCACTCAGAGGCTCACCAAACCACCAAAGCACCCTTGGCCCAACAGTGCCTTTGCTGATAGATGTGGTACCCCACCAGCATCCCCCAACACAGACATACCAAGAAACCTTCCCAGTTGCAGAAAAGTCCTTAAATGGGTCATGGTTAAACTCCAGCTGCTCGGTGGGCTTTGAGAAGTGCAGCAATGCTGCTGGAGGAGATCTGGGTTGTTACATTTAATTAAAGATTCTGCTGAAAGTTCTGCTTAAAATCACAACGCTCGCTGCTTAGAAAAGCATTGGTGATTCCCCCAGAGGCCTGGCCAGCATTCCTGCTCCTATTGTACAACATTATTGATTAATCAGAACTAATGCTCACAGCTGTTGCCTGATGGATAATGTCTTTGGTGTTTGCCTGCATATAATTATTTACTACTTTATTGATGTTATTCATTTCTTCATTAAGTATTGTTGGCTGTTTAATTATGTGAAACACAACTGCAAGCGTCGTTGCTAAAAGCCATGGGAAAGGCCGCCCAGAGCCGAAATCTTTCAACCCTAAACTCCAAAAATAAATCTAAATATAAAAATATTGTAGTCAGCCTTTTGAGTGAAGGCCATCAAACCACAAACATGTTACATGTCACCCGGAGGCTGATGCCATAGCACCACACTCGGATAGATTTGCAATGCTGATTTAAGTGCGCATGGCAAAGGACTTTGCAGACATGTAAATAAGTTTTATTAGCTCTCCAAAACACATATAAGAGGTCCTTATTTTATTCTTGGTAGCTGAATGTTTGAAATAAATCAAAGTGAAACTGATTTCCCAAAACTTAACAGTCAGAAGCGCCTAATGAAGCTCCTTTCAAAAATCATTCCTGGCTGATATCTGAGGACTTCCCAAGCTGGTTGCTGGCCCTGTTCAGTGCCCCAGTGACAAACTGGGAGTCTCTCCAGGCTCTTCTCTCTGCCCTCCAGCTCTCTGCAAGAGATAACGACTCAAGGGCCTCTGCCCCCTCTGCTTCAGCTCCCTGCTGCCCTCACCCTCCTTAGAAGCACTGGGCAGAGCTACTGCAGCAGGTCTGTGCCTGTCCTTACTGAATTAGGGAGCTGACATCTAATCCTTGGATCAACATAGGATGAGAAGGGATGTGCTGAGGTTTACTTAACTCATAATATAAGACAAATTTTAACAGAACCTCTTTTCTTTGAAACACTAAGTCATGGGGCGTTGGGGGCAAAATCAACATCTTAAATTGTATATGGAAACCAACAAGCACTAAGGAGAAACTAGGTTTAAGACATGTGTGGCTCTCAGCGATCTCTAGATACTTATCATTTAAAAAACCAGTCAGGTACATGACTACAAATACGACATTAGAGAACTTGGAAGAATCTTCTCAGCCTGCAAAATAACTAGAGGACCACAAGCTATGCTGCAGCTCACAAATCATTAACGCACCTATAACAGATCAGAAAGAGCCTCTGTATCTCCTTACTCGTAAAATAAAAATTTCTTCTCTGACATCATCTCCAAACAGCCCTCATCAGGCCTTTTCCCCAGGGCAGGAGAACAAATTGCTCTGGCAGTCCTCCCCTGGACATCAGTGCATTTGTTATTTGGGAGCTACTGGCCTGAATGTCTCTATGCAGTTCCCTGTAGATCTCCCGCTTACTTCTGAGGCAGTGCATTACCATCAGGGAGGACTTAGCCCCTGCTTCATGAAAAGTACAACCAGTTGCTAAACCTCTAACTTCCCTGTGGCCCTGTCCTGGGGCACAGCTTCTGCTTTTCCTGTGGGAGCCCTGAGGGGGACCAGACTAATGCCTGGCGCCATCAGGTCACCTGTGTGTGTTCCGACGTGTCTCCAGCCCGGAGCACGAGCACACGTTGGTCGCAGGGCCTGAGTTCTGCCCATGATCTCAACAGATGCTCATCTCTTGTTTTAACTAAAACATGGCAGGGAAAACCTGAGAGAAATAATAAGCAGGGAGGAAGAATTAAAAAAACCAAACAATGATGGGTCTAGGGAATTTGGTCTCCATTTTCCTCCTTGTTTCCTCCTCTACCTGTGCATTTTCATGCATTTCCTCCCACTCAGACCAGTTCTTCCTCCTGTTTTTAAAAATGCCACAATCTTTCCTGTATCCCTTGTGCCCATGTTGTGAGGGTACCGTTGGGCACCTTTCCAGCAGGGATGCACAGAGCAATGGGGAACACAGCTAGCATTTTCAAAGGAAGCTAAGGAAATCTTTATGGAAAACTTGGTGAGAATTTGGCACTTGGCATCCCTTTGCTCCTTTGAAAGTCCCACCCTACAGGAACAATCTAAACAAATGTATGCCCCAATGCTGATAAATCCCTTTGGAGAGATATCAAAGAAAATCTTGCTGGGTTTGGAGACCTTTGAAGAAAGGGAAATATCCTGCCAACCTGACGCTGAGATCTATCTTGTTCTACCATGTGGTCCAAATCATCAGAGTTCCCCATAGCTCCCCTTCCTCCTTGGGGTGTGGAGAGCAGCACTGCCTTGCTGAAGAAAGGGATTTGCAGGCCAAAAGGACAGCATAATTTGAGAAAAATTCAAATGAAAAATTACTTAACAATGGAACTTGTTACTGTGTCTAAAAATAACTCAGTGAGTCAGATTACTGAAAACAGCAAAGCTAAGGAGCAAACCCTGTAGCCTCTTCTCAGCAGTCAGCTGGCTTCATTCACTAGCTTGGCATCTCTTTCCCCTTATGTTTTTAATATCATGAGTGGGATTTTTTTTTAAGTCGACAATAAGTTAATGTTTAATGGTTTGCTGTGTGCAGTTCTGGGTGTTTACATGTTCTGCAACTAGCCAAATTTGTAGAACAAATTAAAAATCTGTAAGACCAGGATAGGTGAATTACAGGTATCTGTTGCTGAGAAACCATTGCTTTATTGTGTCCTGCATGCCCCCCAAAATAAATGGTTTCAATTATGTTTTCACCTTCCCCAGCAATATTAACACCTCTCAGCATTGCCAGCCAGGGCCATGGCTCCGTAGTCTGAGTCTGTTACAGCTTTGTGCACATACACTTCCTGGGAATGTGCAACCTTGCGTGACACCCCGGTCCCGGGCTTTGCAGGGTAACCTATTAAACCCCCTGGCACAGGACCAAGTGCTCTGGAGAAGCACGGGTGAAGGAAAGGTGGGGACTATGGTGTTGTCAATTCTTTTTTATACTAATGAGATGGATGGGTGTGACCCTTTCTTCCACTGACCAAAATATAAATAGTGAGAGCTTTCCACTCCCTGATGAGCCATTCCCCACTCCCCGCTGGTGGGATCTTGCTTGGCTTCTCCTGTTTCACACATTTCACAACTTTTCTCTGCTGGTCTAAATGTCCCAAGACCTCTCCCTCATTCAGAGCTGGCCAGGTGGGACCTGGTCTCTACCACTGTGCCTGACCTGCAGGCAGCTGCAAGGGAAGCCACCAAGTCCTTCAAACCCCCGTGACACGGAGGGGAGAGCAGGGCAGCTCAGAGATGCCACCTGCCCCACACACATGCTGCAAATCTGGATGTTACCCACTCCACACGATGCAGTGGGTTCCTTCTCCACATTCCGATACAAACAGAGGTGCCCCATGTCCCTGTGCTGTCGCTGAACCCACCAGGAAAGGGCAAGTGAATCCCCTCATCCCACCTTGTGCAGGGCAGCCAAAAGCCCCACCAAGCTGGCAGAGCTGGACCTAAGGAAATAAAAAATTAGATTTTTAGGAAAGGGCAATGTGTCTTGTATTGTCAATGTTAAAATTCCCACTGCTAGGAGTGGGAACAGGATTGGACCCAGGCTGCCTCCCTGTCCTTTCCCAGGCTCATGAAGATTTAAAATTCTGGATTTTAAATGGTAGTTTATTTCTGGCTGACCTGTTTGGCTTGAACTGTTACATGTTTTCAGCTTATTTTTATGCTCCTGTGTTAGTACAAAAACCTAACCAAGAAGAAGAACAACACTGCTCAGCCTCCATTGGCTGCACAGGCTGTAAGTCCCCCAAAGCCATGGCAATCTCCCTGTCCAGCTCCTCTTGGACCACGAGCATGTGGATTTATCAAGGGGAGTGAAGGGCTCATGGGCACATCCCTCCTCAGCAATGCCTCCCTGCAGATGTGATACCCACAGACCACTGTGGGGTGACAGGGATGAATCGTGAAGGGTGTGGGGCAAATTGGTCAAATAAACCCCTCACATGCACGTTTGGATCAGCTCATGTCATTGCACGGCAATGGCAAACTCCTCTGTGACACTCCTCTGTGTTAATTTTTTCCCTTTCTCTGCTATTTGAAGGAGATTTTATCTTCCCTTCCCACACCCCTCCCGTCACCCCATGCCTGTTTCACTAGAACCTGCCTTTCGGGTCAGCGTGCTGGTAAGAGATTAATTTTACACTGCAAGGAACACCAAGCAGAGTATTTCAGCTTTGACATATGAGACGTCTGTTACCATATTGCAGTTTTTCTAAATTAAATATTAGGAAAAATTAAACCCAATTGTGGTCTGTGTTCCTATGGAAAATATTTCTCTTCCAAACAGTCCCTCCATGCTAAATGACTTAACTAACTGAAAACACAATAAATATGCAGCAAGTTAAAAATCTATATTATTCAGGTTTTAAGGCTTATAACTAAAAGTGGTTTAATGTTTCATGCCTAATAATAGATTACTCCTATCACATTTCTAACCTTTATTTCTACCAGCTTTGAAGTCCAGCCATATAAAGGCTGTTTGTAGAACCACACGAAAGTTAAAGCAAATATTACTCAGAGTGATTCATATGAACAAGAATTTGCAATGAAGGCAGAGGGTTTTTTGTGTCTGTATCAAAGGAAATGAAATGTTTGCAATATTTTCAGTTGATAAATGCATTAAAACATTTTAGTTGTGTAGTATGAACATTGCTGACATAAACAGACTTTGACCTGAAACAGATTGCATTAAGCTCTGTGGGAGAGGCAGCATTAAAAGAAATAAAAATAAAATAAAATAAAAAATAGACATTACTAGATTTCAGAATCTGCCACAAGGTCACCACAGTCCTTAATTAGTTGAATACATTAAGAGAAGGCTGGAGCACAGATTCTGTAAAGAGAGCAAATGTATGTTTAATCCTCTGTTCTTTGCTTACAGATTACCCTTTCAGAACGAGTAACCTTATTTTCTTTTTAAATATCTATTTACCTTTTTGAGCTTTGCATAGCAAAGCAGGGTTTCTTTTTTTTATTTCCTTCCCACTGTTGCAAAAGAAATTAATTTGTTGCTAGTTGCTATGCATTGGCAGGATTTCTGCATAAAGAATGTAAGCCATCTATCTTTGTATTCAAGATATAGTTAATCTGGCAGTTAAAATACTTTGGAAACATTTTGATGACTTATCTGGAAAAGTAGCTTTGCATTTTCAAAGAAAACTCAGAACTGTATTGCAAGAGGAAGATAAAAGATATATGAAGTGTTTGTTCCAAGCGATACTGTTCATTTAAAGATCAGAATGTAACCCCACCCAAGCAATTATTGTGGAAAAACAAGACAAAAATCCTTATACAGCTTTCTGACACGGTCTTTATTTGGGAAACAAAATAACTGTATTACAGTTATAGCCTAATGGATTGCAAGCTGTTTTATTAGAGTCAGCTGAATCCTGTTTAGCATAAAAAAGAACTCTGTTTGCTATCAAGAACACATTTACGTTAATATGACTTTGACAAAGTAAAATAAAATCGCATTAAGATGATGTAAGTAGATAAGACAATGAAATCTCTGTGAGATAGTTTTGGCACACCAATTAGAGTCAAGTCCCTACAGGAAAGAAACATATTTTTATACCAAGTATCCATGTGTTTTTAAGTCGTAGAGTGGCCAAAATTAATCCCATGCTTAAAATACTTCCAGCCAGGGAAAAGAGAAAGTTTATTATTATTATTTTTATTTTTCCCTTGAAAGGTAAAATTTCTGATAAACGACATTTTTATTTGCAATAATACAAACAAGTTTTGTTCTCTGCACTAGCCTGTAATCATCCTGATTATTGCAAGGGACTTTCCAATATAGAGCAGCTGAAAACAAGGTTTTAGATTACATGGTAATTTAGGAATGCATGAAAAGCCAAGCAGTCACCATAATAGAACACTGCACAAACTTCATGGCTTTTACAGCAAAACATAACATATGTTTTGTGATTCATTTGAATGGTTTTTCAAGTTTTTTGGTCAAAAAATATGTCGAGCTCTACTATTGGTCCTATATTTAGGGAATCTTAACTCTTGGAAAACGACGACGACACCACCCCCCCACTTTGATGTCTCTCCTTTTAGTTTGGTCATTAAAGCTCGGCAGTGATGGATGGTGATAATGCTGTGGGGTTTATGAGTAATCAGGCCTTGGCAGCCACAATATTTCTTTTGTAGTGAAACTTTAATATTCCTTTGGCCGTGCATAAACTTTTTCTGCTTTTGGAATTATGCTGCATAAGCTATCCACTAAGCATTAAAAAACAGATATTGCCCAAAAGCTGGTGTTTTATTTAACACCTGACAGGGCGAAGCTTCCCCCCAGGACAAGAGCTGGGCTGTAGCAGCATTTTCTGTGCTCAGGGCAGGGTGATATTCACAGGAGGAGCCCCCACAATGGGAGAAGAATTTTTTGGCTGTACCCCAGGCAGGGCACCCCAGACACCCCGACTCTCCTCCTCCCCTTTCACATATTTTTAGTGAACTTGCTGCAGCAAACACCAGGTGTCTCCACTTAGCTGGGCTACAGCTTAATAAAGGGGCCTGCTATCAAAAAAAAAAAGGGAAAAATTAGGGTTGTTCCTTCCATGGCTTCTATTGTGCTTGTTGCAATGCTGCACGTGAGGATGAGGACATACAGAAACAACATATTCATATTTTATTTTGTCACTCAAGACACCTCTGTCAGGCAAGGCAGGACTTTCCGGAGTTTGAAATAATCCAAATTCAATCACTTTAAAGCTGCTACAATATGCAAGTCCTGGCAGCCGTTTTAAATTAATGGAACATCAGATGTGCTCTGATCCTCTCAATTTCCTTAGGCAAGGGAAATTCTGCTGTGGTGGTAGCGGGAGGGGAAATATAGGGCTATCAGTAAAATAAATGTCAGCTTTTGTCTGCTGATAGAAAAATGCATACGGCAAAAAAAGATACAGTATTTATTGCTCTGTAATTAAAATTTATTTCTATATGTGGTAAGGTTTATCTTAGTGAACTCTGTGCAGTCTGATCCACAGGAATGGACATTAAAGAAAGCCAAAATACAAAACTGTTTTTTATTTGGCATTTTACAAATACAGCTCAATATTTTTCTTGTATGTAGATGTTTATTTTTTGTGCCTGCTCGTGTTGTTATTAATAAAAATATTAAAATTTCCATTTTGAAAGTCCAGTTCCAAAGGACAGATTGGATTTTTGTAAGAACTGGGGTAAGGTGCGGGGGTAAGGGGGGCAGAGGAAGACACAGAAAATCTGAAGAAACTCCATAGCAAGATGCCAGCCTATGGTTTGGAGTTTACTTAGAAAGTGTAAACATTCATTGGGTTTGTCAAAAGGTTTGCAGACTTGAGAACCTTTTGATCAAACCTGGGCTGTGTTTTGAGGATACTTGCCCTGAAATGTGGTTTTCAATATGCAATTCAGTAGCTTTTGCCTTTGAAATACAAACAAGCCCAAAAATTCAAATTAAGGCTCTGAACCCAGCATAAAAGCACAGGCTTTTATGGTGCATGGTTTCTGCTGATCTGCAGGGCTAATCAGCCAGGGCTATGTCCTGGCTACAAGGGCCCACATTTCATAAAGTCATTTTCCTGAAACAAAAATACAATATAAGCTGTCAGAGTTAAATTGAGGACAAGGTATTACTTTAATTCAGATTTTTTAGTTATTTGCTTTATATGAGGAGAACCTGGCTTCTTCCATGCTAACTGGGACTCACATTGCCAGACAGTATGCTTAAAAGTTATTTTTAAAAATCCTGGGGCTTGAAGGCTCTTAAATCCTTTGATGAAAATGAAAACAAAATCATAGTCTGGAACCTAACAGAAACTTTTAATCTTGATCTTAAAAGCATGAATCATACTACAGCATACAGTAAAACTATTTTCTGTCCTCTGCACTCGCCTTCTCTACAGATACTGATATTTGATATTTATAGGTGGCAATTAGAAGTACTCTCAGGTAGTCCCAGTGCCTCCTGCCAAGCTCTGTATGCAGTTACTGCCTTGCAGTCTACGGCTGAGATTTCTACAGCCTTGCTGCTTTTCTCATTTCAATATGACATTTCAAGCAAGTCTGATTAAAACAAAGCAAAGCAGAGCAAAATGTCTCAAATTCCAGGTGAGTAATGTTGTGGCAACAAAATGTAGACCAATTACTGTCTCAGAGTAGGAAAACTAGTGGCAAGGTAGAGATGTTGCAATAAAAGTACAGAAAAAACGCTGATAGCCACTGTGGAAAACCCAGGCACTGTTTTCTGCCAGCTCTGGGGCAGAGCCCCAGTCCAGCCCTAACCCATCTCCAAAAGCTGCTCCACTGGGTCTCAGAAGTGCAGCCAGCACACAGATTCAGGTTTCAAATATGGGATGAAGAAAGGCCAGCTGAAATATATGAGTTTTAATCAGATTTTCATGTTGTACAATTTCAGCTTGATGCTAAATGGAGAGCATCCCGTCCCAGCTGTGCCAGCAGAGGTGTGCTTTCCCTATGCCTGCCTAGAGCAAAGGCTGGTGTCTGCCAGGCTGCTCCCTCAGGATGGGCACGAAGCAGGGACAGCAGGTACAAACCCCAGGGTGGCTTTCAGTGCTCCCCAAACAAAGGCAGCAGTGAACTTGGCTGAGGATGCTCTCTTCAGCCCAAAGGGCTCTCCAAGATCTCCTGCCAAGCCAGCTGCCTGGCATCTCCAAGGGTGCTGCAGCATGGCTGATGGCAGCCAGATACCTTGGTCCTTCATCCCAGTGGAGATGCTGGGAAGGAGAGCTGTGGGAGGTGGGACACAGCCTGGCAGTGCCCCTGCTGGCAAGCAGACACGTGCTGTGGGGGAAAGGGGTGCCGTGGCCTTGAGGGGTGCCATGGATGTTACCAGATCAGGCTTCTACTCTCCAAGGTCTTGCCATGGTTTTTGTCCCAGAAAAGGCTGGGATCAGCAAGAAATGAATTCCAGATTTGTTAACTTTCTGAAGTCTCATCCTGGTGAATCTGAAGGCAATGCAGGATGCTTCCCACAGTCACACCCACCACCAAATCATGGCAGCAGAAACAATCAAGATGGAAGTTCATCCTACCTTTACAAACCAGGCATTGAATCCCCATTGAATCCCCTGAATCTTTCTATATTTGAAACTCTTCATTGCCTTCATTGGGTTTTAAGGTAAAGAATTTCAAGATTCATCCCTAAATAAAAAGTACCAAATTAATATAACAGCATGATGGAGTTTCCATTTACTGCACACAACAGTCAAGATATTCAGACTTATGGCTCCCACTGCAATTGTAATTCAGTTTCCTTGCTCATACATAATGCTTTTATCTACTCTGAATGAGGTTATTTTTAGTTCCTTAACAAACCCATATAATTCAGCTGTCACAGCTTCCATAAGAACAATACCTTGGAATTTCCTGCCTTTAATTTGGACTAACTCCTGTCTATAAGCATCACATTAGCAATGTTTCCAACTTGTGTGGTGACTATGAAATCAATCATTACATACTTACACACTACATATATATTTATAATGTTTGACTACCATTTGCAGAGGTAATGTCTCAAAGTAATGTTAGGATCTCCTCTGGATAAATGCAACAGCTCCAGCTGGGTTGCCTCCTCTCTGTTCCAGCCTTTGCAGCTGGGCTGTTGGCTCTGAAGGAAAGTCTCCTGGCCATGCAGGAGGAGACAACAGACATGAACCTACCACAAGTCCTCCCCTACCTTTTCTGCCCTGGGGACTTCTCCTGTTGCCTGACCACAGGAAGATAATGATCCTTAGGACAGAGATGCCTCTGGCACACACAGCAGGACCCATGTGCTGCAGAAGTGCACTGGGGGAGCTCACCCCGTCGCTCTGAGCTGTGCCCAGCCCATGAGGAGAGATTGCTACGGCTGCCTCTGTTCCGTGACAAAACCAGGCAGGACGTTCAGCAGCTCAGCGCTGAGGCTTCCCAATTAGCCATCCTGGAGTGTACTGACAGATGGCTGGTTCTATTTTTGCCTCCCTTACTCCAGGCCCATTCATTCAGTGCACTCCTTTTGATTACACAGACCCATGTGCTGAAAACCTCAACCCCTTTCTCCTGAGCATGTCAGCTGGTCTGACAGGAGATGTTACCTTTCTCTAAACCACCACTCTAGATCTTCACCATTTGTTTTGCATCACAGAAGAACAACTCCAGTTTGATGTGCTCACACTTGGCAGTTCCTGTGAGCTTCAGACCAAAAGCTGTTCACAGAAGTGCAAGTTTTATCTCTCCCTTGCCCCAGAGCCACTCCTCATACAGAGAAGAAAGCCAAGCTGGTGAGGAAGGGCATCAGGAGGCAGCAAAACGTAAGAAAGATTCTGCACAAGATCTAATAAACATCCCTTTTTAGGTTTCCTCCCTCAAAAGCAGAGGTTCCCCAGAATTAAATACTCAGCAAGGCCAAAAACATATGCACAGGCAGAGCAACCCAAGAGTGACAGGTTATTATATCCCTTCTCAACTGGCTCCACATTTTCTTCTCATCCCCAAAGTTTTCTAAAACTTTGCCTGTATTTTCAAACTAACAATGTCCTAATTTGTAGAATAAAGAGAACCAGGGTTCAAAAACAAGACCAACATAAGGCTGGATTAGGTTATCTCCATCACAGCTCTGGGGGACCAAGCTGTGCTCTGTGGGAAAGAGTGGTGAGCTGAGGGACTCAGGGCTACTTGAGCAGAGCCAGCACCACACACAGCCATTTCTGGAAGGATCTCTGTTGTTTTGCTGCTTAGGAGAACAGCTCTCACATATATATCTCTTGTTCATTGGTGATCAATGGTCATATTGAAAAACAGCATCAATAACGAGCAAGTAGCAAAAGATGTGCTCTACCTTTCCAGCCCTGGCCATTAACAAAGACTATCAGAAGGTCCAAAATTACTTCACCTACTTCACCTTAGTCATGTTGATTTTTACCAGCTGGGAATTTGGCCCAGGCTTCCTCTGGTTCCTGTGGGAAATAAACCATATAGTATCATGGCTGAGCTGACAATGCAGGTAGACCACAATTTCCACAACATGTGGCTGGATAGAGGATAAGGCTGTTTGCATTGACCAGATGGCCCAAATGCAGTTTAGCAAGTGAGGAAAAATCATCCAGCCACAGAGGGCTGCTGCTGGCTTGGTTGGGGCTCTGGCACCAACTCTCTGCATGGACCCCAGCTTTCTAGAGAGTCTGTGAGAAGATTCAGTCCAAGGTGGAGCAGGCAGTGCCAGTGACACAGTGGATGCATATGTTCCTAGGAATACTGAGGGGCAGCCTGGCACTCTGGCAGGGGCTGGAAGCTGCACAGCACATGCAGTCACAGCTATCATTAGAGTTTTGCTGCTTTGGCACCTCTTCCTAATTCACTTAATTTCTATTTATGCCATTATGTTTCTGTTTTGAGCTTTTATCAGATGCTGGCATGTTTTGTGCAGAGCCAAACTTTGGAAGGAAGTTTTGGAAAGAAGTAATTTTAAGGAGAGGATAGAAAATTGTCAGAGTACTGGGAAGGGCCATTCCCTAGAGAAGGGTGACCACTGTAACTGCAAAAAGGCAACTGGAACAGTCCCCCAGGAGTAGGCCAGCGCTATCCTGCCTGGAAATGCAGGTCTCTGAGAGTGTGTGGAATGTACTTGGAGAGTCTGTGAAACTGGGGAAAAACCAACCTTGCTGACAGCAGTTTTCCACACCTGAGTCTAAACCTGCACTGGAAAATGGAGGGATAGGTCTGCAAAGCAGGAGAGGTCAGAACCTGCAGCATAAGCAAGTTGCAGCTCTGTCTCTGAGGTAGCCAGTAATTGTATCCAATTTATAAATACTTCTGAAATAAACCACTTAATTGCTGCAGTCATTCTGCAAAGCACAGGCAGGGCTGGGGGGTAACATTCTCTTCCTTGCTTCCACCTGGGACCCAGTGATGTGCTTGTCACGGCTTGCCTGGAGGAGCTCCTGAGAAGCAGCTTCCAGGGAAGAGTGACACACATCGTGCCCCAACAGCACTCATCAGCAGTGGTGCTGGATAAACTCAGAGCTCCAATACAAGTAGCAGATGAGAAGAACACAGCTGTTGATGTTGACATGTTGCTGGCCGTATGGAATGATGATAAACAGCTGGAAATGCACATGATGCACCGGGGAATAGGGATCTAGTGAGGAATATCAGGCTCACTGGAACATCACAAATGAAAGGGCATTCAACTGAGGATGCTGGAATCTTCCTTTACATATAATTTGTAGATCCTTTCACTGCTTCATACTACAATGGATACCAGTCCCCTGGCTTTTGGAAGACACTCATGGCAAGGCTGCAGACTTCCAGGCTGACACTGTTTCTCTTAGTGAATGATGCAGAATGGATCCACAGATCATCTTTCCTGGAGTAGCTTGCTTTCTTTCTTCCCCAAACAATTACATGGTTAGTGAGCGCTGTGCCCAGCAGCCCCAGGCTTCAGACCACACTGCTCCCTACACATTTCCAAGGCCAGGTGGGCACTGACAGCTGTAGGACATCACTTCAAGTAATTTCCCAGTGGGACCAGCTACTGAAGGACTGAAAGCCCTTCTAGAGCTACCTTAAAACTGGGGAGTTTGTTTCTGTATTTCCATGGCTCCAGTGTTCTACTCTGCCACCAGCTTTAATTGTTGCTGCTCTGAAGAAAGCCTTTGTTCAGTACAATTGCCTACTCCACAGTGACATCATCCAAGGTTGTGTAAAAAAAGCACAGCCTGGAGTAGTCAGCCATGTGATGATGTATAAATAGCACTGACAGAACAATATTATAAACTCTATTGGTACAGCTGAGATAAAGCTAGCAAGTTGCTGATTCATCTAAGATATTGGCTTGAGGGATGGCATGAGGTTCAGCTACAATAAACATTCTCAGCTAAAAGCATATTACTTCACCATGAATCAGCTGCTCAGATCTTTCATTCTTTTCAGAAAAGCACCTGTCTCTTCCTGCTTTGGTCTTCCATTACTGAATACATTAATTATAGGGCCTGATTTTATTTCTGCTTCCTTTATGCTGAAATATGCCACAATCAGAGAGTTCTCTATGGTTTTATATATGCACATGAAAAGTAAAGCATTCCTAAAACTGCTTGCTGAGTGCTTGTATTTCAACAAACCTGGAAATCCTGAACCATACTTCCAACATACCCGAGTAGGTAATGACTAAGTATTTATGGCTTTCAGTAAGATCCATGAAAGGTCACCTACATGTCCATGTACAATGTGGTTTTAAAATGGACAAAGTGAAACCTCACACCTTCATGCTGGATCTCCATGGACTGTGGATGACAGAAATGAGCTCTACCAAATGTGATTACTTTGCAATTTGGCACCCATGATTGCACTTACTGGTAACTTACTGAATTTCTGTTTGCCAGAAACTCAAGTCCATCCTGTGTTTCTCCACAGCCCAATCCTACACTGTGATCATCACCCACACAAGCACCAGCTACACAGACATCCTGCCCCTTTGGAGCAGCTTGCTCAGTACAGGCAGAGCACTTCATCTGCTGCCTGCATCTCGGTTGCATCAGAGCTGCTCATTCAGGACCATTAAAATTAGCATGGCTTATACAATTACAGAACTTTATATTAATTTTTAAAACTTGCAGATGTTGCAATCTGTACATATGGGAATAGTGCCAAATGTTATGATGACACAAAAGAGTTACATTGGCCAGGGTTTAAAAGTAAGGAAGCAGGAAAAGAAAAATCTCACACTACCACTCTGAAGGCACTGCATGTATCTGGTTTTGCCCACAGCTTCTGGTTAGCAGCTTTGCCTTTCTGATAGTGAGTTAATCAGCTAATGCTTTTATGAGCACAAAACCAATAAAATGGTGTGGGGGAAAATGACAATAAAAATCCCTTATTTGCTTAAGATGTGCTTTTATAGCCACTAAATCCTCCTTGCTCTGCCCAGAGAAGACATTTCTGCACTGAGTTTCAGACAGCAATGCCAGCATATGATCCTACATATCTGCTGCTTGTGTCAGCATCCTTTTCCAGGGTGCTCATCCTTTGGGATGCTGCTGTGCTGCTGTGCAGTGGCTCAGAGAACGTGCAGCTTTTGGGTTATTTTGGCTGAGGCTGCTGGAGGATCAACAGGCTGAGGTGCTTTGCAGAGAGCACTGAAGTGACGCTCAGTGATCTGCATAAGCAACATATGTTTTATATTATCAACATCCCCTTTGCATTCCAATTGCATGTCAGTGCTGGTAGAGCCCACTGATGCAAAGACCAGCTCCAGCTCTGAAGCTTGGGACAATAACAAAATAACCTGCTATTTGTTTATGTTAGTAATAAAATCTACCATCAACTACTATTTGATTGTGGCCTTGACAAGAAGCCTGGCCAAAGGAAACCTCCTCAGTGAACAGGAGATGAAGGAAGCGGATGGGTTGACTGTGGATTTTCTAAATCAAGTCCAAGAAGTTGATGGTTATGCTCTAAGTTTTCAATTATTTTAGACTCCAGCTTTCCAAAAGACTGCTTGGAGGACTAAGAGATATTGTAGCATTCACTTTGTCCCTGGATAAAGGCTTTGAGAGATGGTGCAGAGCCAAACACAATTACAGTTTTCCTGAATCCATCAGAAGCAGCCAAGGAGCAAGGGCACTTGCACTGCCTCAGCACAGCAGTCTCTCCCAGTTGCTCTCTTCTTCAGGCATCCCTTCCTGCTTCTCCTGTGTCCCTGCCTCTACTCCTTCTGCCACATGGTCAGATGTGTGGATTACCCTGTGCCTTGGGACTGGAAGAATGTGTGCCCTTGTACTGTACTAGGAAGCCATCTGGGGGACTGCAGCTGCATGTGCATAATCTCCAGACAGTTCTGAACTCACATTTGTGCCACTGCAACTACAGGCACGGCACATGGGAAGAGATCAAAGGTACCTTTGCACACGATCAGTGCTTATTGTGTTAAGGTTACATTTCTGAGGTAGAAAAAAGCTGATTTTTAGAGCACATCTAAGCAAGCAATTCCAGCTCCCAGCATCTCTTCCCCAGTATCTCCACTACTGGTGAGCATGGGAAGGTAGTGTTGCCTCACCCAGCCATAGATTTTTCCACAGAGCATTCCAGTAACACCATAGACTCAGGTGGAAGACTTCCAAAATAGCGGCGCAATTCATTCCCATACCCAGTTCAATGGAACCTTTCTGATTATTTTCACAGCATTCTGCAAGGGTTGTTTCTTTTCCTGCTGCATGAAATGGAAAAGCTCCTAATGTGTTCCTGAAACACCTTGTGAAGTTAATGTGACCTATTCTTTATCATCAAGAGAATGATACTGGAAGGAAAGAAAGTGCTTTTTTCCCCTCCAGGTTTCTTAATATTCAGTCCTCATATGGCATAAGGGAGTAAACTCTCAATTACAAGAAGGCAAATATCAAAAAATCTGTCAAAGCCAATAGAGTTATTCTGGACACCTGAGTAATTTCTCCCTTGGTATGATTCAGTCTCCAAATCCACTCTGAATATCCTTAATAACTGTTTGCCATTCACCTACATTTTTAGCTCTTATAATTCTAACATTTTTCCATGTTTCACAAATAGCTGGAGTCAGTTTTTTTTCAGATGACGCTGTTTCCCCAGCTTGGCTTCCCTATGAATAACCTCCATCCTCACTATGCTACTTTTGCTTGAATGTTTCATTTTTAACAATAAACATCTATCCCAGATGCCTTATTTTCAGCTTCATTAAACGTTTTACTAGTTCATCCTGAGTCATGTCAATATTTACCTTGGACAGGGTTCCATATCCTTTCATTTCTAAGACCAGAATTCTCCAGACAAGCTTATTGTTCCTGGCTTGACTTCTGCAAGTCACAGCTTAAAACTTTTTTTGATGTATTAAACAAGATGCAAATTCACCCAGCCATTCTCTTTGCTGTGTGCTGCCAGCTATGCCTATTCCAAACATCTCTGAGCTGATTCACTTCATCTTCTCTGTACACACAGGTCCCAAACATGCACTTGGTTACCGTGAGGTCATTTCAAAGCCATTTAAAACCAGCAATTAGCAGTAGAGAAAGCAGTAACCAACCTTTTGGGCACAGAGCCACAACAGACCATTTCCACTGGCCTTTTGCATTGTAGAAAAAGGTGTCAGGAAACAGAAGGGTTGCCAGGCCCTGCAGGGTTGTGTCAGCCTTCACTGTGCAAACCTGGATGTTCTCCTGGGAGATGGGACTGAGCTTCCTCTCTCCAGCTCTCTGCCCTGTTCCCAAGGAGCAGGGCTGACTTGTTCTGAGTCATGCAAGGGACACCTGAGGCATCTCGTGCTCATCCCCAAGCAGTCCTGAGCTGCTGCCCACAGCCATCCACACTCAGGCTGCTCCTCACTGCTATCAGAGCTCCTCATGCTTGCTTCAGGGAAGTTCTTTATTTTCAAGACCACAGGGAGCAAAAGTTTGATAAGTAGAATTTTCTTGATAATCTTCTGGATCTTTACACTGAGTTTACTTTAGGTCCTGTTTCAAAGCAGTAGCACAAAAAAAGGTAGTTTGGGGTTCAATATATTTATATTTTAGATCCAGATACTGCCCTGGAATATAACATTTTGAATTTTATATTGGATATAAAAAAGCAAAGGTGTCAAGCAGGGAAAGTGCTTTGAAAATAACAAAGAACTTTATATGGGATTGTTTGAGTTCATTTTTTATGTTGTTCCTGACTGTATTTAAAACACCTCATTTCGATTCGAAATGCTTTTCCACTCACTGAAATCAGCAGTGCAGACTGGCAGGGCAGCTGGGCATGCACCACAAAGGGATATACATGGAAAAAAGCACTCAGAGTTTTGGACACCTCCGAAGTGAATATCATACTTGTGCCATCAACCCACATTTGTCAAGAGGTGCCAACATGGCCTAGAGAAGCAGTGAGCCACGTTCTTGTAAGAGGGGAGGCAATTTCACATCTTACCAACCTCCCTGAGCTTAGGCAGTACTAGGAGCAGGTCAAGGAGATGGTTTTAGATGTTACTCCAGGTGTGCAACAGTTTTCATCAGAAATCCAGGATACTGAGCTGAGTTCACAGTGCAACCTTGGCCACACACCACTGTGTGGCAGATACATGGGGCTAGTTTAGAAATCTCTTGCTTGGGTGCTTTGGCAATAGCAGCACAAGTAAATAATTGCTGCAGCCAGCCCATATGCTGTTGCCAACATCCCAGAAAGAGCACATCCGTGCAGTGAAATGAAGGGAGTATTTCTGTGCACCCCTGAGCCCACTCCAGCTCACACACTGCTCCCCTGTGCTTTGACCCAAAGGGCTGTACTGCTGACAAGACAGCTGAGGGCTTATTTGGTTTGGAAAGATTTTGCTCAGCTCTAAAGAAGAGGTGATCATTTTCCTCTTTTGGTCTAAGCTAGAATCAGAGAGATGAGCTTGAAACAGGGCTATTCAAATTCCCTTCTCTGACCTATGTCCCCTGCACATTCACTCCAGTGAGAATAAAGCAGCTTGAAGGACCACTGTCTCCCACAAACACTTGGAGCCAAAAGATGAAAGGGAATGGTTGAGTACTAGATTAAATGTAAGTTTCATATTAATGATCACTTACAGAGACCTAATAAATGATTCTTTGCAAGGCATTGTCAGAGGTTTTGCTCTGCCATTTTTGTTTTGCACCTGTATTTAGGAGCTTTTTCCCCATAGAGGATAATGTTCAGGTTTTAAAATTTATATTAATCTGTCACTACATTCACCTGTCACTCTTTGAAAGAGCTTCTTTTTTAATAAAATGTCTTTTTTTTTTTCTTTTTCATGTGCTGCTATATCAGAATGGAGTATTTAGGATAAGCCCTTTCCACAGCAGTGCTGCACAGGATGGAATGACATGTAGGAAGGCAGCTTTTTTATAGCATATGATCTCTTTTGACCCAAACAACTAATCAGAGTTTTAGAGGTTTTATATTTACCCTGGTTGGGGACTGACAAAGGGTCTTCACTGCAAATCTCTTTGCTTCATTTCCAGAGCAAAGAACCCACAAGGGTCAGAGGTTTTCCTGATAGAACTCCCGTGAAAGCTCTCAGGGTGGGAGTTTGTTTTGGTTTTCTGTTGGTTTGGGTTTTGTCACCTCTGTTGGGCCTGGAGCTCTATTCTAAAAAAATTATGAATTGCTCCCTTCAGAGCAAAGGTCTTTGACAGGCTGTGCTGGGCACCATCAGGTGTCTTCTCGCAGCTCTCCATCCCACCTTCCAGCCAGAGGTACCCCAGGCAGCAAGTACCCACCTCCACCTCCTGTCGGGTGTGGCTGTGAAAATCCCCCCGAGAGGTGCAGCCTGACCTCTGCCTGCAATATGGACATGCTGAGTGTGCTCTACCTCGTGTCCCAACTGAAGTGACATCAGGTTACTGTGCCCTGATCAATCAGTGTGTTTGCTTCCTCTCCTTCACTCTTTGCCTGTATACCTTCAGTTATTGTTATCCTATTAGCCTCAATTGTTTTATCCTCTACATCAAAATACCACTAACGTTTTCTTGCTGCTAAATTATGAGCATTTTATTTTCTAACACACTTGAGCTTTACACATAGTATTTCACACAGGGCCCATGATTTCAGTGCTGATTGCAAGACAGAGCCATGCTATCCCACCTGTTGGAGTTCTGTTTTCTCTGCAGCTCTGGGAATTTCCATTTCATTTTTTTTTTCACTCTCACCAGCCATCCTGCATTTGGCCATATGATTGCTTTCCTCCTAGAACAGAGGGGACAGTCACTCAGCCTGCAGGTCATACCAAGATTATCTTTAATCACTGTAGCAGCTTTGCTGACTGCAATCTCATTTCTTCTTTTAGAATGAGGGAAAAACCTTCAATGAAAAGACAGGCAGTCTTTTCATGGATACTTCTGAATTGGTCACAGAAAAAAGGTTCAAGGCTCAGTTCTTATTACCAGTCTCTCCAGTGGAAACACAGGGTGACTCCAGTAAAATCAGTGGGACTGCAATGGTGTAGCCAAGATCCAGACCAAGACAGAAGTCTGGAAATAGGCTGCTCTGAGCATTTCTTTTTATTAGACATCTCATCTCCTGCTTTATGAGTTATTTTGAAGGTTTACTGTATTCAAGTAGAAGCAGGAGTTCAGATTATGAACTTTGATTGCTCATGGTTTATTCAATATTTTTAATAAAGTTTGAAAAGGTTCCCTTCCATCAAAGAATGTCCCCTTTGATAAATCAATTGAATTTGATTTTTTCTTCATGCAGAATACAAACCAGTGTACTCCTTTGCCAGTTGTTTACAGGCAGCTTCACAGCACACAATAGAACAATTATTTTCTAAGTAAAAGAGCTGCCATCAGAAATGTTAATAAGCTACTCAATAGTGGAGAATCTTTTGCTTTCTTTAAAAAAAAAAGCCACACAATAAAGACATCTCAAGCCATTTTTAATATAATCTGCATACTTTCCAAATAACACAGTCAGTGAAACAGAGTTGTCTTAAATGGCCTTCTTCACATTTACAGCTGTAACAGCTGCAGTAGCAGCTCTGCTGGGCTTGATTTTATTTGGTGTGCAGGATCAACATAAAATTTAGGCCGAAAATTAAAGGAAGTAAATGTCCCCCTGACAGTCAAGAGAAAGATTTTGGTCCAAGAGTATTTCTGGCCACAACTCACTTTCAAAAGCAGCTTTGTCATTTGTGCCTGGCCTAGCCCCAGTAAGAACTATTATGATCTATTACATTTTCTATAGAACCAGGAGACCATTTATTAGCCCCAAGGTATTGTATTGAGCTTCAATTATGTAATAGACATTATTCCACTGAATATCCAAAGCTTTGTAAGAAAGTTTTAGTTCTGGAAAGAAATGTACAAGGTTCTCAAATGATTTCGAGGAAGATCAAACTCCCCCTTTTCTTGCTAGTTGAAAGAGGAAAGGTTCCTTCTTGATAGAAATCATGAATAATTTGAATAGATTTTTTTCTAAAGAAAAAAACCCCTCCTTTTTCTTTGAAAGTCATTGATGGCTTGGGTTTCAAGCAAAAAAAAGAATAAAAGAAGAAATAATAGTTTCTTGCTAGGATAGAGCACGATAGGTATGCTGCCAAATTAGCGAGATTTAAATTTAATTATAACTGAGAAGTGCATATATGATTTAACTGCTTGTGAGTGAGGAATGGGGGTCTCCCACACGTGGCAGAGGGGGGGCAGGTCCTCAGCCCTGCTAAGGCCCCTTGGGGCTGGGTCTGCAGCTGGTGCATGATGCCCCCAGCCCGACTGCCTGTTGAGTGTTCTTCATGATTCAACAGCACAGACCACTGATACCTCATCCAGTCCCAGCCATCTGCATCTCCCAGGTTAACTGCCACTGAACAACTAGTTAACTAGTTAGCTGACTGCCATAACTATTACTGCACTGCCATAAAATAACTAATAACCAGTTATCCAGCATCACCCTCCTTCTATTGTCCCTTAGAGTTTGTTTAAAAAGCCCCATAGATTTTAAGAATCACTGACACCTAAATAAAAATTGATCAACTCTAAGCAATTTCACCCTTCATGAGCCATTTTACATGATGGAAGGCTTAAGCTCCCAGCTCTCAGAGGCTTCTCCAGCTCTCAGTCATGTGTGAATTTTCCTCTGCTCTCTGTCAACAGCAAAATGCAACAGATCCTGTAACCACCAGGTGAAAGTCAGTCCAGCTGTTGCCTCTGATTTTTCTTTTTTTTAAACTAATAACAAATACCCTGCCCCACACAATGCAAATACAACACATACACACAACAGCTGTTCTGCTTCAGAGTAGCAAAGCCAGTTACTCCAAGGTATTCTCAGGAAATGGAAAAGCAATGTTCTTGAGGATGACAGATTTCTGAAATGATCTTTAATGTATGCTCGGTTTAACTGGTATTTTAGTAAAATGACTCTTTATGCCAGCTGAGAAGAAAGTAGAAAGTAAATCAACAAGATTTTTTTCAGACAGACTTCAGTTTCTCAAAAATTTACCAGTGGGAATGTGCTGCCAAGGTTGCCCTCCCTGCTCATTACAAACCCAACCATTCCAAACACTACTGCTATGACTGGGTGAGACTACAGCTGTTGCATAGGTGTGCTTGCATCTATGGTTTGCTCTCTGTGAGATCAAGGAAGAAGAAAGAAGTTGATGGATAATGCATTTTAACCACAATCATGCCATCCCATGGTTATTTTTGCTGTACAAACAAATTACGTACGGTTGAGCTGCATTTGCATGTCATTCACCAATTCCACTCAGAGAAGCAGTTAAGCACCCTTATTTTTCACAGGAAGAAAAAAGAAGTTGGATTCCCAGTTTATCTTAAAAAACCTGAACTGAAGTAAAATGCATGTGCAAGCAGCACATTTTTATTGCATCAAGGGAAATAAGGCATCAAGCCAGAACCTGATCTTGTTTGCCACTATGTAAACGATGAGTAAGTCTGCTAGGGTCAGCAGAGCAGCAGTCACATGAGTCACAGCACAGTGCTCTTTGGAAAGATTGCTCCATGGCTAAATATACCAATACAGTTGCTTCAAGAAAAGCTCTGCGTCAACTTCTAATAAATGCTGGCAGTGACGCTGAGCTCTGGGCACTCACAGAGCCAAAAGAATGAACAGGAATTAACAAGTGGCCTTAAAAACATATTGAAGGGAATGGAAGTTTTGTCTGCGCAAGAACTGAAGACTCAGACCTTTGGTAGTGAAAATCATGACCTAATTTTTCTGCTACTCACATTTAGCCACCCTTCAAGTGGGTCTGGGTGGGGGAAAAGAAGTAGAAAAGACCACTAAACTCAACAGACCAAGTTCATGTAAGTTAACACTCAGCTCTATGAAAACATGGAGATTGTTTCACTATATTTGTTACCAGGCTTGTCCCAGTAAATGATGACTTGCTTCTCTCAGGGAAATGCAATAATGAATCTACTGTTATCAGTGAGTGTGGACGTCCACACCGACAGAAGCCAATTCAACACCACATCCTTGTAATTAAGCAAAACAGTAGTTCCAATGAATACTTTTTATATCCCCATCTGATACACACAGTGCTGAATCTGGAAAAATAAGAGCTCAATAAACCATTAAAAAATGCCCTTTGATCTTTTCTTTTTTCAGTGGGGCCATAATTTAGTGCTATTACAACAGTAGGTTCAAGTAACCAAAATTGCTTATCAAATGTATATTTCAAATGCGTTCTGTATCAACAAATACCTGAATTAGAAGAGATTTCATAATTCCTTATGAATTGCTCTCCTATCCAGTCTTTCCACTGGAAGCCTGATTAAATGAGTATCATTTCTTCTTAAATGGTTTTACAGGTCGTTTATCTTAGATTTATGAGTATCAACCTACTTTAGAAGGTATTAGACAGCTTTAACGTTTGACACGTATTCTCTAAATCATTTACAGTGCTCTCCATTTGCACTAGACGATTGGTAATCTTCTCAATATTAGGTTTTATTGACAATGCACCATATAGAGTCCTTATTATATGGTAATGATTTAAGATAGGTGCAGGATTGGGAACTAATAAATCCAAAAGCTCATTTTTGATTGTTGACACAGAGCTGAGGAATAATGTGCATCCATCTAAATCACTCTGTTTCTCAATACCATCACACATACACGTGTTAAACCTGCTCAGAATGCAATGCAGGGATGTGCAACCAGATCCCAGTTCTCTCTTTGAGCCTGATGGATTCATGCTTAAAACTCTGTTTTTACTCAGAGAAAACCTTCAGCAGAAGTGAGGCTCCCCCGTGGTGTGGCAGCCACTTTTCAGCATGTGGGAGTAGCAGGGGCTCATCCTGGCTGTCCTGGCTCCTGGCCAGCTCCCCTCCAGCTGCAGCTGCTGCCCCAGCCCCAGCCCAGCTCTGGCACACCTGAGTCACACCATGGTAAATATGCCTAGTGAGATCAAGAAGCATTTTGTCTGAGTAGGGAGTTAGCAAAACTGAGATCACAGGCTTAAAAATCTTCCTCATAATTTGTATTTGGGAGACAGTATTGAAAGCTGACATATATTACAAAGACATACCTTCATGTAGCCCTACATAGTAATAATTTCACAGAAATATTGGCATTGATAGTAAAAGAATTCACTTGAATAATTGATCCCCCTGCTTTAATAGAAGATCAGCCCCCATATCCATATTACTCACAGAAAATTAGAGTAGAAGATAAAAAAATTAAAGTGAGAGCCTTTGGTAGTAAATGAACATCTTTCCACTGAGTTCTACAGAATTAAAGTCTCATCTGCAACCCTGTCATCCACAGGTATGTCTTTGAAATGCAGTCAGGAGATATGTATCAGTCCTGCTTTTGTAGTATGTCACTGAAAATGGTTTCTGGGGCGTCAGAACAGCACGATCCAGCGATTTGTTAAGTCGAAATGTGGCATTTCAAAAAAAGGCTGGAATGGTCTCAGAGCAAAACCAACACAAAAATCTGCATCTCTCTTTTATCCAGACAGATGCTGGGTAAGGAAACTCTAGTGAAAAATGGGTTAGTGGCAAAACTGTGCTGTGACAATTGCATACCAGAACTGTCAAAAGCAGGGAAGCACAGCAAAGGGGTGTCTTCCTCTCACCTTGTTCATTCAGAAAACACCCCCAAATCCTAACTCAGGCTGGAGGCCTCTCAGGCTCACTCTGCTGTTTACAAATTAGTCAGTTACAGAGGAAGTGGTGCTACTAAACACTGAGCCCCCCAAGCTCCAATCAACATAAAACACCTCGTTTGAAGCAAAGTATTGCTGCTACCTTGTCTTACTTCGACGAGAACAGGCACAGATTTACTGGAAAAATAAGGAGAAAAAGAAATCAAAACCAATATCCTCCCAAATCAGGGCTCCCCAGGGCCACACACACACTTCTGCCATCATCATAAGGGAGCATGTGCAGCCTCCTCACCCACCCATTAGCAGGCAATTTTCTAACACACTGTCAAACAGCAGAATTATCACAAGTTTCATTTTCCTTACCAGCGGAGCTAACTGCATTCTGAAATGTGCTATCTACATATTTTTAAGCTTGTTTCATTCAGTCTGTTCCTAAATCAGCAAAATTTAGCAATCTTCAACATCTCCCTGCCATGAGTAAAATTTCTTTTACTACTGGAAAGGAGGGAGAAGGTCAAGAAGGCTTGGGAAAATTTGTTTGCATGATCTGTAATATGAATTTGGCAGAAAAGAAATTGAGAACATTTCTTTGGAAAACAATCAAAGGGCAAAGTTTCCTCTCAGAGCTGCGTGGTAATGCACGACTTACATGCTCCAAGGAAACTTGCTGCTCTGATGATTGGAATAGCAAACTATTTGCTGTCTGCCTCACAGACCAAAGATGGTAATTTTTCCTCCCTTTGTCAGTATCTTTCTGTCCAGGCAGGGCCACTTGTGTGTCCCTTGACACACACATGAAGACTGAATGATGCATCTCTGCTCAGGAGGATTAATCCAAGTTAGATATGGCACAAAAAGAAGTGACAAACAATAACAGGGTGTAAATGCTGGCTGAGTCTTGTAGACTGACAGATGCTTTCTCTTACCTGGGGCTCAGCTGCTCTGGCTGTACATGAAAAGTCAGTGCCTTCCTGGTTATCCACTCTCAAGACACACAAGCCACCAGTATAACTGAGGATCTTGAAAGCCTCTGAGCTGAGGAAATTTGAGCCTTCAGTATCCACTGCAGCTGGCATTCATCACCAACACAAAAACGACAGTGTGGAACTTATTGTCATTGCATAGTATGGTGGGCAGAGCACAGCTGAGGTCAAAAACAGACTAGACAAACTCCTTTAATTTCAATTGATGGGTGCATACTCTGGCTCCACAAGAGTATAAAGCACCAGTCCATGGAAGGGTATGCCCTTAGGATGCCCTGCTCCTGTGCTTTTGGCTAAGCATCTCCCACAGCCAATGCCAAAGGTAGCAGCTTGGGATACTTGGATCGTGCTCTACTCAGATAAGACATTTTTTATGCTACAATCAATACAATCATAAAAATAGAAAAGAAAATTGTCTTGGCTGAAGTTTAAAACATGTAAGATTCAAATGTCAAGAAAATGTTTTATGAGAGATCTTCAGAAATGGCTGAAAAAAGAGAAATGAGAACTTTGAGATACTCATGCAGACCAACCTCAGTGAAGGGAGGCAAAATCCTGATGCCACCTTTGCAGTCACTGGAGGAACAGGCTCACCTTAAAAGGTGCTGAAAGCAACCTCTAGAGGCTCCCACCATGAATGACCATGCACATTGGCATCCTGAAGTGATACAGCTCCACCAGCCTTTCTCCAAGAACACAGAAGTACCATGCTCATTTAGGAGAAGAACTTTTTTGGACCATTCTTCCTCACAGCCTCCAGATGTCAAGGCCACAGTCTCCACAAGTCCCCTCTTGCTCCCCCTATCCTTTCTGGATGGGGTGCTTGTAACAACTCACCTTTTCCTTTTCTGTTCTTTGAATCAGCTGCAGAAACATTCAAAAACACATTAAAAATAAACACAACTCCCAGCAGGCCTAGTGAGTGAAGAATTGTGCATGAACAAACCTCCCATTTAATGCACCCTCTGTTGAGTCAAGGACAGCACAGGCTTCAGAGTAGCACTACTGTGTTTAAAGCTGTCCACTATGTAAAATATCAGGTTGTTTCTACTCTGGAAATATTTTACATTCTGTTCTTTCTGCAGCATTACTAATTCCATGTCCTCTGTAAGGCTCTGCATCTGAATGGGACTCGCAATTACATGAGTCACTGCAACTATCCTTCGAATTTTTTTTTTTTTTTTGTACATGTGATCTGAATCCACAACTGCTGGAGCCTGAAGCTTGCTCTGTGCACTCAAAGTGCCACAACAAAATGGGCTGAAATGCTCATTCCAAACATTCAGTTTGGAGCTGCTCGTGGCAAGCAGCTCAGTGTTTTGTCACTGCTGTCACTTCCTTGTGAAGAGTAGTGGAGAAGGAGAGAGGATTTCACCTTGAACACAGCCCCTCCCTAGACTGCCAGCTGACAGAACTTTGTGGTTCTCTCTTCTACACCCTTCTGGGTCAGCCCAGGGCCAAACCTGTGCTCCGGAGGCTTTTCAGGTAAGTACAACACACCCATCTAGATGAACATGTTTGAGTGGTCAGCTGGGTCATGTGCTGAAGAGCCTGATTGAAACAGGCCAGTGCTGACTTTGCCCATGTTTTGTGGTCAGGTTGGCAGTGTAAGTTATTGAAGAAAATGTCTTATTCTCACTTATGAAAAGCTGGATTTGAAGCCTACGCACAGTGGCTTTTCTAGGAAAACAATTTTTCTAGGAATGCCAGTTACAATTTTAGGAAGGAAAAAGTGTGGCAATTTTCAAATTCAAATCAAAATTCGGTGCAAAAGAAGAGAAGAAAGGCTTGAGAAGAAAAGGACATGACAAAATACTACAAAACAGGTAAAAAACTGTCTTCTTTTTGTCTCTTCTCCCATCACTTTCAAGCCAGCTTCTTACTAGAAAAGCTGCTTTCCATCTAAACTTCCATCACACTGTCAGTGCAATGCAGAAAAGCACTGCCTGAAAATAGAGCCTGTCTTTTACTGGAGGATAATTACTAGTTGTGCACTATCTCATTATAAAATGCTACTACAGACCAGTATTTTGCCATGAAGATGCAAAAAAGCATTAATATTATACCTTATATAGGAGAAACTATACTGTTTCATCTGTCCTCTGCCCTTGGAAAACCACTGCTTCTCTGGCAGACAAGGTAGAACACAACACCTCTTCCCTTCATTTCTACAAGAACTATCTGCTTTAAATGGAGAGCTCTGTAGGGTGGGAACCTGTTAAGAACTATTCTATGTATGTGCATTGTAAAGAACTTCGTTAGATCAACAGTGTGGCAAAAAAACCCAAAAAAACCTCAAAGATAGTAATACCAAAGCCTCAAGTGTAGGTCCCAGGAATGACAGCATAATTATTTTTAGAGATGACTACAGCAGTAACTCAACATGACATGAGAGACTGGAGAAACAGCAAGCTTGATTTAAACCAATGGGAAAGCCAGGAATACAGAATGGAGACTGTTCCTAATGCACCATATTGCATCTGAACATTTTGTTCCTACCCATCTATCCAAAGCATGATGTTTTGCATTTCATATTAACATTCTGAAGACATTAAAGAATTCTTCAATTCAATGTTCATATGCTGTGTCAGAACTCACACTCCGACTGCTTAGAGAGATGCTATGTCTACCTTTTACTCATCTTGCCTTCCTCAGGCTCCTAACCATTCTCCTTCCCACTCTCAAAAAATCCCAGGGTCTATTCTTTATTGGTAGCATTATTTAGTTCAGCAGAAAGTTGGTTATGAATACGGTTTGTGGGATTTGGACTTCACTCTGGATTTCTGCACTACCTCAGCTGTTATGCATATGTACTAAGATTGACTGCTAACAAATCATCACAGTAATACTTGAGGTTCATATAGTATTTCTCATCTTCAAAGCACTTCAAAATTTCCCAGAGGTTTTATAAAATCTGGGAGAAGGAGAAAGAGCTATGGGCAAAAGTCTTTGTTTAGCATTGGTCTTAATATAAACCATAGTTAGTCCCTTTCTGTTTAGCACTACAGCAGGAATGTGGCAGCCCTCAGATTTAGGGCTGAAGTGCTAAACAATGCTAAATTGCCAATAACACATTTTCACTAAAAAGTATTTTAAATACTCTTTGTCATATGGACAGCTCTCTTCAAAAGTTCTGTTCTCACCTTTGAGTTCAAAACTAGGGAAATGGTGACATTAGCATAATATCTTGGGAGATGGATTTATGTATCAAAATAAAGGACATTCTGATTTCAGAAAGTTTCATTAACAAAAAAATTGCATTTCATAGGAATAAAACAACAAAGAACATAACCAGGAATCAAAGTATTTTTTTTAAAGGTAAAACTACTAATGCCTCAATAATTCCTTCACTGTTCAAAGCAGAACAGTCAGCTTTTAATAGCTGAAGAGAAGATCTCACTAGTTTTCTGGCCAGCACTGGAAAAAGCAATCAAGAGAACTTGGAAGTGAACCATTACAGGCCTTACTTCTCCTTATCACATACCAGGGGAAGAATTTTTCTCAGTGCATGAGAGCAAGGAAAATGCTCTGTCCCTTCAAGCAGCGAACCATTGGTTTGCAGGAGCTCCATGCCCACACTGGGCACACACTCTGCAGGGCACACCCAGGCTCCTGGTGCCCAGGCACAGCTGCTGGGTGTTGTCTTCAGCTGTGGGACCATGTCCTGCTGAGAACATGGGAATGACCCTTCCAGCTGCATGCTCAGCGCTGTGCACAGCAAGAGCAGCCCCTGGAAGTCAGGCAGCATTAAATCAGACCTTTTAGGAGAACTGCTACAAGCTGTTTTCTTCTTTTGGATGGCTGAGTCAGGCTTGCTAATTTTTTTCATTTATAACCACCAAAAAATGAGGATGATGTTTAATCAACCAAAATCTAACTTTTTACTTAGTGGTAAATAAATATGAAAATGCAATGAATAAATACTCTGTTTCTCATGTATTCCACTAAACATGAAATCCAATCCAGCCTTTATGCTTCAAAGCATGACTTGTATTTCACATGCTTTCTAGAGCACAGAGTTCTGTGACACAACAAATACAGGCTGCAAGTTTGAAACATAGATGTTCAACAGGTTCTTCTGAGGTCATTTATTTGGTTGGAATCCTTTTGAGCATGAAACATTTCTATAACGTCTGACAAAATATGGAAACATTCTCAGATGAAAGGATACATGCATTCCAGAAAAAAATCCACTGAAATCTAAAGAAACTCTTCTTGGAATACTTAATTGCAAACTCTTCAGTTATACAATTTTAATATGGTGAAAAGAAAGAAGTGTAAGCTATTAAATTTGTATTAAAGCTTAGGAAGCAAATTAAAACAAAATAACATACATATTATTAATGAATAGCTACAGTGCAAGGTGCGTAATTACATGTTAATTAAATTCTCTCCTTATTATATCTACAGTGCCTCAAAATAATGTTTTCCCTCTATGTATTTTCCTTGTAGCAACATTTTCTGAAAAAAACCATAGGTGTAAAGCAGAAACTGTTAAGTATTTCACAACTGGGAGAATGAAACTGCAGCTTTTTTTTTTTTAAAGTTAGAATTTGTATTCAGAAATAAACTGAACTTCAATATGTTTTAATTATGTGTCCTACTGTTTATAATCTTCAACCTAAGTCTAAACTAAAAAACAATGCTGGCCAAACACCATAAATTTGAGGGACTGGGATGAAATACTTCCAGGTAAATGTTAATAGAACCATTTTCCTCTATACAAAAATCATTTGGTTCAGGTAGTGAGCCAGCCTCTGTATGTGCCATCCCCTGCTGACCAATTCCTGCAAAACTCAGCATCACCTTTCTTATCTGGCTATTTAGGACTTCTCAGTTTTTCTCTTCTCCAAGTCTAAGCTTCTTCCTGCATTTGCAGCTTTTCATTGAAGTCTGCCTGTAAAGAAAATCAGAAGAAAGAAGTTGTTATGATGGAGCTATCTGAGGCTGCACATTGTCTTTATGGTTTTGACACAGTGTAGAGCAGCAAGGCAGACATTATCCTCCACACCTTCCTGTTTTGCAGACAGAACAGTGCTCCAGTGTGTCCTCCAGTGATAACACGTTATCACACTGCCGTGCACAATTCCGAGGGGTGGCACGGCTGCCATGAGCAGGAAGTGATCTGGGAATGGACAGCCATTCCTCACGTAACCTTGTCTTGGGAGACAGGCTAATTTTTCTGTATTCTCACACAGCTTTTACCAATAGACAGCAAATCAGAAAAATTGCTTTGGGATCTGGTTGTTCCTACTGTTTTCCTTTGCTGCAGATGTTTGTTCTCTAGTGTAATGTGTTTTATTGAAACAGGGCTGGAATTAAAAAGCATTACTGAAAATGAACAATAAAAAAAACCTATTTCTGTGATGCTGCTTGTCTGTCTTAATTACAAACACAATTAGGAATATGCATCTCATTCTGGAAATCCAAACTACTGTAGACATTGAGTGTTTAATTTGCAATGTAACATTTGTGGGGAAGGTACAGAGGTTGTGATGTATTCTAATGAAATCTTTGGCAGTGATAATGCATAGCAATCTCTGATTGTATGGCATTTGGAAATGTGGGATCATGGGAAAAAGGGCCACAAACACTGGTGTTTTTTGGGTAATTTATGTATATTTTTCAGTATGAGCATTGATCACTGCAAAAATACAAGAAAAATGGAAGGAGTGAAATGACAATATTTCTAAGAGTCATAAAGTTTTGTTCAAACAACTGGGACAGGCTCACAGGTCTTTTACAGACTCTATATAAACTGTTCCAAAACTCAGAGTTACAGTCTTAATGTAATTCAGGTAACTTTTGATAAAGCAAATGGATTTGTACCAGAAGTGCTTGCAGGAACTTGACATTTTAGGAACTTTGAGGCTTGCCAGTCCTAGAAATCCCTATTAGTGTTATTCTGCAATATATCAATGAGTAACCACAGCTGAAATGTTTTCAAAGTTCTCAGTAGCTCAGATTAGAACCAAAAGGCTGGCATTTCTCTCTCAACTTTGTATCTTTGGAGATGGCCTTCACCATATTCAATCCAAGAATCAACAAATATGTCTTCACCCCTTTATGGGATGTGTATACTTGGTTGCTGGAACAGTGATCCTCTAGGCTAATCAACTCCCAGCCACTCCAGATGCCTTTTCTCCAGTTTTTACACACCTCTGTCTCTGATCCTACCTCCACTGAAAATCCTCTGCCAGCACAGTTTGCTATGGCCACTGCTGAGACCACTGAGTGTCAGCACTGTGATACCTGACTAAAAGTTATTTTCTAGACTCAATTAGAGCAACAGCTGCCCTGTTAATGCATATATTGAGACATAATGCAGATTGTGAAACCATATTTCACACATAACAAAAAATGGTATGAGTTTTATCACGAATCAGGTAAAAATCTAATTATAAGATTTCTTCAGAGGTCAAGAAACTGAGAAAACAGTTGAAAATTATACACTGGCATCAGAATTAAAGAATTAAAACCTGAGGGGAAATTACTTTATTTGTATACAACCAGAGTTGCAAAAAAAAAAAAAAAAAGGAAAAAAAAATAGACATTTTTCTCATCTGTGCAGTTTTGTAAAGAAAAAAAATGCACTGATGTTAATGGCATCAAGGTCAAGTGAAAACCAGGTATTTACTCTTTTCTATTGGTAGGGACAGGAATGAGATAACACAGGCCAGAGGTTTCCTCCCATTTCTTAAGATGTGTTGAAATGGAATATGAACTCAAATAGGTAGATCTAACAATCTAATCTATTCTAATTAATATATTAATTAATATAATAATTCTAACTCATATTCCCTACTGATGCATAGTCCAAGTACAGCAATTTACCAATACCACAGTATTTTCAGATAATATAAGGTATTTATTAAACTGCTGCTTAGTCAATAGTGTCTAATGTGCTGTATCTGAAGTTCAAAGTGCCTAATGTCACCTAGTTGTTGCTAGTAAGACCAAATTCCAGCAGCTCCTTGGAGCAAATCTGTTCTAGCAGATTTGGCTTTCAACAATCTCCTGTGAATTCCAGTGACAGCAGCTTCCTTCCCTTCCATGAACCTCACAGGAAGAAATCATGGACCCCTCAGAGACTGAAGACCACATACTGACAGCTGATCTGTTCCATTAAGGCAGCTCTTGTGTAGTCACACACCTACCAGACAAAGCCTAAAATTGGCATAAGTGAGTCATTTCTTACACAAATTGAAGGATGTGTGACATAGATGCATCTAACAATTTATATTAAGCACACATTGCATATACTCTAGCACAGCAGCTGGTCCTGAACCCCTAAGAAGGAATTTTATCACTGACATCACTGAGAGCAGGATTTGGCCCGTATTTTTGACACATAGTAAGGCTGAAGATATATGTTGTCATATTACTGAGTATTTTTTATCTTATCATATGTAAGCTGACTAAACTAGGAGTTATTTATAGAGGCTAATTCACATTTTTACAGCATATGGATGTGCTTTTTGCCAGCTTTAGCACAAACACAGTTTATATTCATTAAGACTGAGCTAGCTAATTAACCATAGACAGAATTAGTGAATAGCTTTCTAGTAATAGTACCTCAAGGTTGCCAATAATTTCATGTGGGATTTCACACACTGCAGACTTCTCATCTTCAGCAGTGACTCCAGCTACAGCATCCACTTCGGAAGATGCTGCCTCTGCACAGGGCTCTTGCAGGTAATGCCCCTGGTCAGACCCCTAGCAGCAACCAGCCAGAGGAAACACTGAGTTAGAACATCTTCCTGCCCTCTGTGAGACCCAACAGCACCAGCACAAAGAAAGGCAGCCACACACAGAGCTGCTTCTGGGAAGTGCTGCCTTGACAGAGACCATCGTGGCTGTCTCACACTGCCCAGGCCAGGCAGACACATCCTCCCACAGGGCAAGAGCCCAGCTGGGCTCACTCTAAGAGATGTCCTCTGCTGACCAATCAATGCATTAAAACTCTTTTCATTCAATCTTAGAAGAGAATGCATGTTATGTCCTAGAGAATAAATGCCATCAGTGACTGGGATCCAATGGAAATTCATAGAAAAACAGCTTAAACCACCCCCCCCCCATCCAAATAAACTAAAAGGAACAAAACTGTACCTGAGATTCTATTGCTGAAGCTGAGGGGGAAACTGCAGGCTGGTCAAGTTCAATCTCATTCTGGTAGTATTAAATAGAAAAAAAGAAAAAAGATGAAAGTAATTTATGCTTAATTATTGCTCGGAGGTTTCTTGCAGTTTTTTGAAAATGGAAATGAAATGGTTGGCAAACAGCAAAAAACAATACCTTTTCTGTTACTATCCAGGTGCTCAGAACTGGAAAGCATTCTGAAAATGATTATAGATCAACTTTAATTTCTAGTTGCATCTCAAGGGGCCCTCTTTATAATGCTTGGAAAGAACAGATGATTTTCATAATTTCATAACACTACAGATTCTTACTCATGTGGATAATTACATTTAGAAAACACAGTACTTAGGTAACATTCTGTCTTCCCAGTGCAAATTTGTCACTTCTGAACAGGGACATTGCTGCAGTTTGGAATTGCAGGGGAGTTTCAAAGGAGTCAGTTGGAGTGAAGTTGCAGTGACACTAAATCAAATAAGGCCCTAAGGAAGCTATTTTAATATGTAACTATAATTTAAGAGTTGCTAATGGTCCGAGTTTTGCTGCTTCTTCTTGCTCCTTTGCTGTGACCATGGGAACCTCATTGCAGGGAGGGGGACCATGGGACCTGCAGCTCCAGGAATGCTCTGACAAGGGCACGGCTGGATGAAGAGCAAGAGCAGCTGGATGAAGCACCAAGTCCATGCTCAGGTTCTCAGGAGTGATGCAGAAGGCAGCCCTGCATCCTCTAAAGGAACAAGGTTTCGTGTCCTACTTTAAAAAAATGGATGACAGAGAACATATGTGCCAAATAGGGCGAGAAAAGGCATTTGTGACCAAGCAAGGAGCGGGGTACAGCACTGAAATGGTGTGGTAGGGGCCTCTGCAGGGGAAGTGCCCATTGAGAATAGGAGGCAGATGTTCCAGTTCTGAGTCAGCGATTACAAACAGCATTTTGCTTGGATGGCGTAAGTAAACGACATTAATTCACATCAGGGTAATTGCAATTCCCATAAATTAATTTCCTCATACTTTTGAAATTGTAGCTAGGTTGATATTTGACTCATTTAGTTACTTGCTACAGTTAACATGCTGAAAATATTAAAGCTTCTATATATCTTCAGAAGAGATAGCAAAAATTGAAAATACAAAATTAGACCTAGCCACTTCATTGCAATAGAAATCTCTTTCGTAGTCCTAAAAGCTTTTCAGAACTTCTGTTTGGACTCAGTCACTACCTCCAAGGTTCCCTGTTATGTGTGAGCTCAGTAAAATAGGTAGATAGTATTAGCCCATGTTTGTAAGAACCTAACCTAAGGCTGATAGAAAAATTTGCAGATTATAATTGAGGAGAAAAACAGAGTTATAGAAGCATTTTCCTTTATCATTTGTAATTCAAATTTTCAGCACTTTGTCAGTGCCTACATACTCACAAAAGTCAGAAAGTTTGCATTTGCTATCAAAATGAAAAAACTGATTCAAATTGTATTTCTTTCAGAAATAAAGACACTTTGTTTTCAAATTGTCTTTTTTTAAATTAGAGCTTTTTAAATTTAGCAACTATTTTAATTTTCTCTGATTTCTTATCTCATGTTTTCTTATTAAAATATTAGCTGAAATGGATGACAATTCAAAATTACTTTCTGCTTCCTTAAAATAATATTTTTTGCTTAGTTACCTATTCACTCAAAATATATTTTTATCCAGATTAAATTATCATTCAATTTATTCTCTCCAGTCCAAATAAAAAAAAAAAAGGTTAAATTATGTAATAAAAATAGACCATGTTTTTAGAAGCAATTCCAAGCCAATTGAATACACTTTTGTTACATGGATAAGATTTTCAGAGGTTCTGTTTTTCTGAATAATATTTTTACTTCATTGCGTCTTTTTACAGAGAGCCATTCTTTACTCATCTGTTCCATGTCTAATAATAACCCTTGGATGATTAAGAAATAACTAAATTACAGCAGAACTAGTCTCTTTAATGAGCCATAATAGTCCAACATTCAGCCAAAAGTTTTTTTTAAAGACTGTGAAACTTCAGTGTAGAATATGAAGCATTTTGTTTAGTAATAACAAGTTTATGAGCAGGATTACAGTTTACAGCCAAAATATAGTGACCTAAAAATGCCATTCTGCATTGCTCCTTTCTATACATTGTGTCCTTAACAAGTCCAGGGGAAAATTAGAACGAATGAATTGTGGTGAGAGCCTGAAGCCAACAAACGTATTTAAATGAATCCTTCTGATGCAATACTTTCCTTTAAAAAATACAATTAAGTCTTTGTGTTTCCTTTGAACAAAACCTCATGTTTAATAGCACCAATGGTTCTGTAGTAAAATCTATTTAAAAACAGAGAAGGAGACACTAAGTTTTATACAGTTACACAAGCTTTAAAAAAATGTTGCTAGTTTCTGAAGTCTGAGTAAATTTATGGTGAATTACTTCCACTGACCTACATTAAAAACTTCACTCTCCTTTTTTTAATTCCTGAAGATTTGTCATTATGTGAGCATTATTCACTATGACAAAGATGTATTACTCAAACTGTCCTCTTGAATCAATATAACTACCGAAATGTGAGAAACAGTTTGGCAAGATGATAATGCCTTAAAAATTAATTGGCAATATTTTCCTGCACATTGCAGTCCAACGGGTCCACGGGAATTCAAACATAAAGACATTGTGAGGCAGTTGCACAAATGTAGCTGGCATATCAGTGTCAGCTGCTCTGAAAGAGACTGAAGGGACAATTAGGTGCATTATTAGGTGCACTATTCTTACCAGTTCTGAGGGGAGGTGGGGTGCCAGGAGGCTGCTTGGCCAGGGAAGCCAGCACAGCTTGATAAGGGATGGATGGGTCAGCACCACCTGCCCAGCCCCGCTGAGAATTCAGCTGGTGCAGACACTGCCTCAGAGCACAGCCCCCTGCCACAGTCCTGCTCTGGGACTCTGCCTGGTACAAGTGTGCACAAGGACGGGTTTGTGTAAAAGGTGCTGCGTTGTTCTGCATGTAAACTCACACACTTTTCTTGTTGGGAGGTAGCAAATTGCCTTTTTACAAATGTAGGCACAGAAAAGACAGTAAAACAGTACACAGGGACATTTCTAAAACAGAATAGTAACAGGAAAGAAGATTGGTAAAACATTCTAATAGATGAGTTCCACAGATGTGGTAGTTATTATAAAATTAGCTTTGCATAACTTACCAATATACCATTGCATTTTCTCCCAGATGTTATCTGCTACTTAAATTAATTTTGCTTAAGTTACAATTATTGCAGATTCTATCCATGCTGTATTTTATTATTTAAAGTTTCTGTGGCATATGACAAGACCTGGCTGATAGTGTTACTTTAAATAATATACATAAGAGGTTTTAGTATTATAGAAATGGCTGCTGGGAATATCTTAATAGTCATAGCACAGAATGTCTGCTCTCAAAAATATTATGTAGATTAAAACTAGCTATTTACTTACACTCTAATTCAAGGCATTGGAAAGGTTTGCAGTATTTATATATGTGGTATGAATGAGAACAATCTACTCTAGGAATAAATATCAGAGTTTGGGAATTAGCAAAGCTAAGGTCAAGGTCAGTTTGGCTTTACTAATGTACTTGCTGAAAATGAGAATTCAGAGTTTATGATTACTTATTTCATAAACGAGAAAAAAGACTCAGGGGATGATGCATTTGCCTCTTTGTTAGAAGGCTTTTGTATCACAGAAATATTTAAAAACCATTTTCTTAGCTTGATACCTGAAATTCTGTACTCCTTTCCACACAGTCTTAACATAAATTCTCTGCAGCTAAACTTACCAAACATAGGAAAATTATTATTTATAAGGATTGGAAAAAAGATTCCACATTCAACATGGACCATTTCTAAAGCCTTGTACCATCTTTCCAAGCCTTTCAGTGGATATGGGTTTGATTTATTTGAATAGCAGATGAGTTTCAAAGGGGAGTTCTTTGTGCATTATATTCATATCACCTGTGCAGTTTGTACTTGGTTGACCTGGGACATTGGGTCTACCAGAGGCCTGCACAGATTTCTCTCATATATATTTGAGCTTTGCTATCAAACTCTGTAATACAGGATTTACATTAGTTTGCTATTCATGCTAAGCATGGCGGGCCACACACCTACGAATGTGCTGAATTTCAGCTGCTGCAATAAAAGGCACTTACAAGAGGCGGTTTGCTGAATGCCTGTATTTCATGTGGTTGAATTTGAATGAATTCCTAATGGACAGAGATGCACTGACTCAAACCAGCCTGCTGTTTTTAATCCCTCCCCTTTTACCTGCCAGCGTATGCAAACACAACAAATCCTCCCCATCTGCCTGCGGAGGCATCGCCCACGAGCGTTCCCACAGGAGGCTCCTGGGAGGCTGCTGAGAGCTCTACAAATACATCTGTCGTCCTCTTTTTGCAAAAATTTAATACATGAGGTCCCAAAGGGCCAAAGGATTTTACGAAGCACCCAAAAATTTAATCCAGATCTCTCATCTCTGTGGTGTGACTGAGGTGGCAGAGCTTCCTCCTGCACACCCTCGCAACACGCATTTGTATTAATATTAAAAGTAGAATTAAGACCAGTGAGGGCCTAAAACTCTGCCTCTGAAGGATGATCCCTGGTTGCTAATGATGCACATGGAAATTCGGTGTGCATGTTGCTGGGCAGGGGTATTCAAACCACTATTCCTAAAAGAGAGGAGTTCAATGAGTCAAAGGTAAGCTTTATGCTCTTTTTCCTGCATTTCAAAATCCAAGTCAATACGTTCTAAAAGAGTTTTCCATGTTTCTCATCTGTGATGTGAATCGACTTTGATGACAACACATTAGTAAAGAATCTAGTCTAAAATAGCTATTTGAAGCAATTTGGTGCCTACTTTGACAAAACAGGATCTCCTCCTCCCCCCAGGAAGCTGTAAATCAGTCAGTGACATCTGGCCTCAAGGACATCAGAGTCATCTGAAATGTGGTAATTTATATTAATGAACATCAATATTAATTTTTAAATAAAAAGAATTTGCTACTGCCATTATGTTTATATAAGAAATATTATTTATAGCTTATGTTCCTCCTTTCCTACATTTTGCCCATAAATTACTGTAAGCAAACACAATGTCACAGTTATAAATACTTTTCCTCGGAGTTAAAGCTTTTACATATCCTCTTACTGTTTTCAGTAACTACACGAGGACAACCAGGATTTTCTTGCTACTCCAGGAACTGTTGCCAATTTTAATGCTTGACTGAGTAGAAAAGGGTGCTTCTACAAAAACAACCAAAGCTTTCCTCTCAAGAGATATCTTAATGCAGAATGCCCTTAATACCTAGATTCTGTAAGAATCTATCTTAACATACAAGGAAAAAAAACAACAACAAAACCTCCTGATTTTACTAGGCTGCAGTTGTCTTCTACTGCTTTTACCAAGCTTCCAATTATTGCTGCCAATTTGCAGATTATTTAGAATACAAAATAAAAGACATTAAAAAAATCCTCAGCTGGCTTTAATGCTGAGGACACATCACTAAATGATTCACCTTGGAATGGTCACTCTAAATTCACATTGCATTTAGCATTGCCAAATCTCCTAGTGTTATGCAATTACAAGAGAATTTCAGCTTTCATTTAAAAATAAAGTTAGCTCTTATGGTTGCAGAGGAAATATTGAAAACATGAATCTTGAAAGCTCAAAAACTAGACTACATGGGAAAACAACCAAACAATTATTTTAAAGCAACTCATTATGTCTGGGCTATGTCTCATCATTGTAACTACTCAAGGCTAATGTAACCCTTTAAAAAATACATACAGATTTTCAGGAGAGGGTGAACGATTTTTTTTTTGTTTTGTTTGTCTTGGGGTTTTTTTTTGTTTGTTCTTGAAAGTGCAATTCTTGCATGTCTGGACTCTTCAAATACCAACCCCCCCTTTCCACTTCAAGGGGCCATGGAACAAACCATGGATCAACAGGGATCTAAAATCCTGTGAAAAACAAAGAAAAAAAACTCACAAACACCTTTCCCACAGGAACCACCTATCTAGAGCTACAAATGTTTTTAAAAAATTATTTTATTACTATATGATCACATCTGAAAACCATAAAAGTTCTGTTGAACCCAATGAACAACAGGCATCCACCTTTATCAGGTTGGAGCTTTACACTTCCTTTTTGTTCATATCTTCTCCCGTATTATTTAATCAGTAAAGCACCAATATGAGTGCTGAAAACATTAAGATAAAAATGTGAAACAAAACTTGGCCAGGTGTATCTTGGTACTTCTTTCTGGGACCAGGCTTCAAACATTTTATAAATACTTGCTGCAATTCCATACTCTCAGAAAATCAATTTGCATGAGAGCATGTGCCTTTGGCAACAAAATGGCCTATAAGAATTAAATTGCTTAGGGGGCTGGTATTCATCACACCTGCTTTAGGGGCTCTGTCAACCCCCTAAACCCCTGCTTGCAGGAAGTGCAAAGACAATTGCCTCTCCTGAGAGACAGTCAACTAAGTCAAGTAAGATGAATTAAGAACCTAAAAATTCCTTAATGTACCTGCCCTGGACTGCAGCAAGCACAGCCTGCTCTCTTTTCTTGTCCCAAGGGGAACCTAGGAAAGCTGGCTTCCTCACTCAAGGTCCCTGGTTTGCTTGGTGCTGAGAAGTATGAAATATTCCCTTTTTTATTCAAATGGTCACTGTAGGAACTCAGAGATGATTCCCAGCACCACGTGTTCCTCCTGCACCCCTGAGTGTCTAGAGTCAGAGAGCTGTTGGCACTATCCTGGAATGCTCTTTCCAGATGTTACATCTGAGATGCAGCAATAGCTCACCAACTCTTACTGCTCCACAGGGCTTTAGGTCAGCCCTAAGACTTCCAAAAAAAAGCCTGCTAATGTAGACATGCCTGTTTCCAGCATGTGTGAATCTCCAGTGTGTCTCTTGCTCTGTACACACCAGTTAAGAGCAGCCTGTGTGCCCCTGGAGCTGAGCCCCACCAAACTTCTCTTAGTTCAGGAAGAACAGACTTCAGGTTTTGCCTAAACAGGAAAAAAAAGGCATCAAGAGTCCAAAAACCTAGGACAACTTAATCCCACCACCTTTTAGAACAAATAGGGCTCAAGAAGAGCCCAGGGGTGCCTGCAGAGAAAGTCCGACAGCAGAAAAATAGCATTTTGCTGTTGGTAAAGGGCAGTCACTGCCTGATGCTGGAAAGAGGTCCCACCTCCTGCCTTTGTCAGCCACTGCTCTTGGACAGCCTTCCCTTCCCACCCACTTCCTCTGAAATCAGCATTTTCTCCACACAAGACTGGTCATGGACAAGGCCCTCACACAATTGCCCTGCGCTCTGCACCAAATGCCAGATGAACAAGCTCTCTCCAAACTCCTCTCAGTCATTAGGTGCATTAGATGTGGACAGGCTTCTCTGTATTGATTCACCCCCAGCTGATGCTACAGAAAATAGCTGCGCTAACGTTTAAAAGGTTGCTTTAAAAAAAAACCCAAACCAACACAACCTAAGGAATATTGATCCAGAGCTAAGAGAGGGAAAAAACTGCTCACATAATTTTAAAAATACAATATAGATTTTTTTTTTAAGAAAAAATGCCAGATTAGAAAACTGCACAATATATGGCCACATAAAAATGGGGAGCTTGTGTTCTTTGTTATTAGACCTAAAACATAAGGTCTTTGCCTGAGTGTGTAAGTTTCTGTTAAAACAACAATTTGTCCTGTGGACTGTAAATTCAATTACTGTTTTTATTGGAATCACATTTTGCTTTGGAAACAATCATGCAGAAAAACAACCAGTAACTTAGACATCTTAAAAACATCTCAGAACAGGCATGGCTCTGAGAACGGATCAGTTATGGTAATTCTTCCACTGTGAACTGCAAGGTTTTTAAATCCATTTCCATATTTTTAATTAACACCTAGTTAAAAAAAAAATCTTACTGCAGGTCATTTTAATCACAAATGGGAAAACAAATTTGTTTTATCAGAAAATTGATTCAACACTATTTTAGGGACTTATTTTTCATGTTTTTATCATAAAAATTAAGCCATTAGCATACATTTCCCAATTTGGGAATGAGGAAGCACGCCAGCTCTCTGAAATTTCAGAGTTACAGTTTTCAGTCACCTCTCTATGTGAAACTAGTCTATTTTAACACCAGAATATTTGATCAGCACACACAAACCCTCCATATAAGTCTAAGGTATCAGTGCTTCTTTACAACTCCATTTCTATGGAATTTGAATCTGCAGAGTTGTAACCATGGCCTGTTAGCCTAAAGAAACTCTCCCTTCCTTACGTGGCACTTGGATTTCGTGCCCCAATGTAAAGAGGCTCTCTCATTACGTACATGTTCATAAATGTGTTTATGCTGCATCTCAGCATGAGTGCCTGTGTTTGTTTTAACTCTCCCTTATAATCCTGTCATTCACGTTTGATAAAAACGCAGCTGTGGGTAGGGGCAGGGCTGGTCTGGTGAATGCAGGAGTTAAACAAAGCCTTGCCTCAGCACAGCTTGGCTAGGTGGGTGATTTGAAATCTAGTAAAGCTTCCCCTTGGTAAACTGCCAAAACCAACCACACCTTGGATGATGTGAGGTTGTTTTTGAGAAGGTAACATCTCCTTATAGATTATCTCCTCCCACTTCAACTTGGAAGGTTTCTGAGAACAGTCATTTCCATTTCTGTTGGGGCATGAAATGGTTTCTGCTGAAAAATAGCATAAATCTCATTCTGCTTTGACTTGTTAGGAAGCTCATGACAAATCACATAATCCAATGTGAATTTTTAGAATTTGTTTCAACAATGCATGAGAAGAAACAAACGTTTCTACTGAATAATTTCTCTCTAATTAAAAAACCAAACTAAAAACAGTCTCTTAACTCCTTATCCCTTATAAACTGTTAACTACATCTTATAGAAAATTACCATACACACAATAGTGACAGAACCAACAAAAATCTAACATTTGCTCAAAGATTTCCACAATAATAAAGAATTCTTTCACAACTCAGAATAGAGAGCAAACACTTCCAACCCTGGAGTGAAAATATTAAGCCAGCCATAGAATAAATGAAGGTAAAGGGTACTGCATTGAATTCTACACTGCAGCCTTTCCTCTCCTCCCCTTGTACTTTGTCTTTCTGAGAAACTCTGTTCTACAAAAATAGGCAAAGAACACATGATCACAAAGTTTGCACGTAGTTTGCCTGATGAGATAAAGACAATGTGTCAGCTTTTGATGGGAAAAAAATGAAGCAATGATGCCAAAGGGTTTTATTTATTCCTTTCAGCAGCACCTTTTCCTTGGCAGCTTTCCTAAATTACAATGTCATAAATACCTAGAGGGAGCAAGCACCCAATGGCAGCATCTTCTCTTGAGAATGCAGAACCATACCCAGAAACATGACATCGCCTACTCTGAAGTTGCTGTCTTTTGATCTAACCCTTAGAAGAAAGCACTCAGCAGGAAAATCCAATGTGTCTGGATTGCCAAGGAGAGAAGTGGAGGAGAAGATAGGAAAATCACTAATTGCTGGGTAGCCTGGCTGGCAGCAGAGAGAAAGGCAGGCTAGGTGAGGACACAGGACTTCATTTGGTGCTGTGCAAGAAAAGGGCAAGAGTGATGGGAAGCAGCAACCACATCTCATGGGTGGAGTAAGGCAGTGAGGCTGAGCATAACCCAGAGATCAGATCAAAGATCACACTCTCTAGACTCCTGGAGGTGGGCCCTATTTATTTCCTTACCTACATCAAGCTTCTTCCCTCCAATAGTGCCTTGCTCCATCTAGACAAAATGTCACATATCCCAGGTCCTTCTATCATGTCCTTCTCCATTTTGGTTTTACAAATTGGCAGAATGTGAAGCAATTCTCACCACTGTCACTGGGTTTGTGCTATTGGCCAGAAATATTGACCCCTGCATGGAAACACAGTCCATACACACACACACACACACAAATATATATATATACACAACTGCTAATTGTTTTTAAGCCTGAAAGGACTGAAAAGTAAAATTGCAAAAAGGCTTTTAAAGAAGGAGTTGATACCAAGAGCTGAAAACAAAATGACTCAACTACAGACCCTAAAGAGAAAAGACCTTACCTAGTATAACAGACAAATTTTCTTTAAAAGTCCCTCTGTACAAACTATCTTCACATTTATAGGACTGACTGGTTTAAGAGTTCTTTACAGGTGTCCATTGTATCATGTATACACTCTTATAAATCATACTGGATGCACAGCTCCATATGGAAGAAACAGAGCTGATAGGAGGTACCTTTGAAAAACTTGGCCCCTGAACCAGAGACAGGTTATTTTTCCATGACAACAAGTAATAGATATATTTCTCCCTCCGTGGTAAATTAGTCTCAAAGCAACACCCTCCATCACAGAAAGACCTTAAGGTGCTCTTATAATACAAGTGAATGACAAATGGAGCACATAAACTGGATTTTTTAACAGCCTTAAAATTATTAAAATTGTGAACTTTAAATAATTATATTTCAACCAGTGTTTTACTAGTTCTCTCCCTACCTTCTCTGATTTTAATTTTCTCACTTGTCAGCGTGCCTTGGCAGTGAGAACAAGAAAGACCTCAAACCTTTGCTGATTGCTTTCCATGCAATCTGATTTCTATAAATTAGAAGTTGCTGATGGGAAAGCAGACAGCAGTACCCTTTGATCAAGATACACATCTTGATCTCTTTTATCATTTTTTAAAAAAACAATAATATTACAACAAAAAAAAAATCATCATACAAGCTTTTCGATCAAAGTGTGTCACTGTCTGCTTCCCAGTCAACATACTGCCAGTAAATTGGCGAGGTGCCCAGAATGCGCAGGCAGCAGCTGGTGGGTTTGATTACCATCTGTATAGCCATTAATGTATAAAATATTATGTCTCCATCTAGTGGGCATCTGCAGTTCACAGGAAATTTGAAAGTGGGTTGGAGCAGACTTCCGTGGGTGGCAGAAGGAGCTTCACTCGACTCCCCATCAGCAGAACTGGGCTATCTGAAACAAGGAAGGAGCTGGAGCCCCGCCCCACTTCCATCCCTGGCCTGGCACTTGTCCTTTAAATAATATTTTCTGCAGAGGCATTCACAGAGCAACTATTTCTGTTCTCACAACAAACCATCTCTTTCCAGTGCTCTGCAGCACCCTGGAAGTCTTAGTGGCCAAAATTTGAAATGTAAAAGAGGTAACAGTAAAAGGAAGGTGAGAGAAAGGATGCCATTAATGACCAGAACTCCTGAAATAAACAATAAGGAATGAGATGAATATGTCAAGACAATATTTTTCCCCTTATATCAAAATTTTACAAACTGTTCCCCAACTACTTAATGGCAGGACATGCAAAATATCTGTTAACTCTCACACATGGTTTCTGATAACATCCTTGACATTTTGAACAACAGGGGTAACACTAGATACACAAACCTGTTTATCAGGAGAGTGCCAAGGAAACAGTCCTCGGAACACAGATTTTAGAATCCATGTGACCACCCAAAGGAGAACTGAGGCATGAGTCAGCATATGACAGCTCTCTCACAACAGTCACAGGACGAGAACAAATAGTTAATAAAGAGAAATTCTACTCCACTCATTACACCACGCTCCTCTTCATCGATTACCATCCTTTTTGACAATTACTCCACCAGCAATGTCCTGACTGTGCATATTTTATGCACAGCCATCTACTGTGAAAACAGAATCCTAATGAAGAGCATCAGTACAGCAAAATGAAATAAAAACCAACAAGATCATACTATTGATTTTCTCCATCCACACAGACCAGACCTAAATTCCCTTAGCTTGAGAAATCTGTTGCGATAACTCTCCAACATAGCATGATTACATTTCATTTAATGACTTTTCTGAATGCACGATAGGCCCAAAAACAACTCCTCCTGTTTTTCTGAATATCTTTTAATAAAGTTGTTCTAAATGTGTTTTGATTTGACACCTAAACTGGTTACAGCAAAGCATTTTTATTTTTATCATACATTCTGTTACATTAGAGGTAAGTTTATTACTATATAAATAATTCATTCAATGGAGCTTCAGTTTAACAGCACCTAATAGACACAGTCACTTAAGGTAGCACGCTGGCAAATTTCAGCTTTAAATCAGAAGCTGATCTTTCTTCACATAAAAAAATGGCAACTTCTCAGAAGAAAGCATCAGTTTTAAGAATCTCAGGCATGAGCACCTAAGTATGAAGTCAGTTTGTGCCAACTACTGACTTTTTTACTAATTTATTATATTGCTTGTTTGTGCAGGAAGGGGATGAGATTTGTTTCAACAGAAACTAGAAGAATTAGAAACGACTGTTGCTCCCTCAACAATTTGCTGTGATAGAAGCTTTATTTTTCAGGTCAGTGCTCTCCATTTTTGATTGCCAAATGGGAGTGCCACAATGGCTAAAAAAAAGAAGGCTCTGAAACTTGAGGAAATAGAAACTGCTGACTACCTGGTGAAGGAATAATGATTTATAATATATGAATAGGGGCAATAATTGGATAGCAGGCTGTACTCAAAAAAGCCTTAATTCACAGATCTGACATCAGAAAGTCATAATCCATTGATCTAGCATCAGAATGATGGATTATGACTTTTTGAGAACATGTAGATATGTCAGCTTCATGAGCATTCCGGGAATCGTAGTCCGAATTGTTTTACTGAGATCACTTGAACAACTTCAGCTTTTTCCAATAAAACTGATGCACTAATATTTTGAAATAGAAAAGTTCTGTTGTTTTTCTTTTAAATCCTAAAAATCCTACAACTAAATATCACAGGTTACCATAACTTGAGATTGGAGATTTTTTTTTAATTACCTAGAAGTTGTGTAATTTTCTAACTGAGATGACAAGTTTAAACCTAATTGCTTTTTATGTCAAAAGTTTTCTATTAACAGTTTGGAGGCAAAATAAAGAAGGTGCAAAGTGAGGGATTAATTATCTTGTTTTCTTTCAGAAAATAATTGTTTCCCCCCCAGTCTATTAAAAAAAATTATGTGGATTTAGATAGAATCCTTTATGAAAAGAAATATTCTTGCAAAGCTTGAATACCTAGAGGTTGAAATATGCTTTTTATATAAAAGCTTTTGACATTTTAAATTTTAAAAAAGACAGTTAGAACTTCACTCCTCATTAAAAAAAAGTGGGCTAAGGTTATTGAATAAAATATTTACGCAAGTTCCAGAGATAATTTCATTGAGCATTGCATACTTACTTAAAAGTAAACTACAATTTCATTCATAAAATTCCATTGCAAAATCTTCCATTGACTTTTACCCATTACAATTAAGTGAAACCACCCACTTACAAACAACTGTGACATTAGACTAATTCAGCGGCTCAGATGGGCAAGAGCTCTTCCAAAAACGCTTTCTTTCTCAGTGAAGTGTTGAGAATAAAAATAAAATCCCACATTAAATGTAAAATATTACTAAGTATTTTCAATGCAGACTCATATTAAAACTATAAAAAACCTTTGACTAAAACATCTTCCAAAGGTATAAAAACTTTATGTTACACAAGTAACAAGGGCTAAAGGGCAAAAGAAACAAACCAAACCAAGCCAGGGTTGCATATCTCAGTATTTTTTTTTCTGGCAATTCATTTGTCTAGGAGGTTGAGTTTCTCATTCTCTGGTTTTTTGCACCTTATTTTCCTTCTTATTCACAAAATGTTCTAAAGGGGGCTTATTAATAAAGGAACTATTTAGGTGAAGGTTTTTGTTTGATCTCCCCCCACCTCCCCCTTTTGTCTGTTCCTGAATAAAGGTACCACAACAGGGCTCTTTTATAATGGCTGAAATAATTTCTTTTACTAAGTCCTATGTATACATTAAGTAAAGACATCCTGGGTCCAGTGTCAACCCAGATTTCAAAGCAAACAATGACAACAACAAGACCAAAGGAAGGGAAAAAGCTGCAGGAAAAAGAACGCACTTTTTAGAGCAGACAGAAGTGATTTACTTCGTTTTGACAACTAAATATTAAATGGCTAACAAAAAAATCACTGCCATGTTCCACAGACTGCTTCCTCTAAACACATCTAATGTTCATAAAGGTCTCACATAAAGGAATCACATCACTGAAAAGCAACTACTTCTTTAAATGAGCCTTAAGCAACAATCACAACTGACCAAAAGAGAGAGCACCTCATGTGATTAACTTTTCTGGGGAATTACCATTGGCAGGCTGTAATTACTCACTTGAAGGCAGTCATGAGGACACCATGCCCAACTGTTCTCTGCCTGTGATTGATATGCCTGAGGTAATGACCAGTGGCCAGAATATCAGCGTGGCAGCCCCCTTCAAAGAGCCTGTTGTGCACCACCAAAACAGGTTCACTATTACCTCATCATCAAACCATCTTCTACCCACATCTTCCTTGGATCCTTTTCCACCTAAGTATTTACCCAGCTCAACTCAACTGAGCTTATGCCACCAAATGAGAACAAGCAGGGTGGCTACAAACATTCCAGATTGAGGAAAGACTACAGCCCTTGGGACTGCATGCAGGAGAAGACAGGACTACAGTGAGCATCTCCTAATTCCTCCCCCTTTTTGGAGGTGTGCATTAGTCCTACCCTTTTTCTCGTTATTGAACTGGTTGTTTCCTTTCCTTGTCTCCACTGACACCACTAACTCATGTAATGTATGTTATGAAGCACCAGTCAGATGTTAACTTTCTGCCTTTAATGATGTGTGCTTGAACCAATGACCTTGAAGTGCAAGGCACAATAGATCTTTACCATTCCCTCAATAGCCAGGCCTTTATTCATCAAGTTTATAAGCAAAACCTGTGTGCAAAAGGAACACTTACTCACAACTACTATTATGGCCCTGCTGCTGGGGCTGTACATTGCACTGAAAGAATATGAGTTATAAAGTGCATGAGTTAGTAAAATTTAAATCAAGCAAATGTTTAATATTAAACCATTTCATCTTTTTCCAAAGTTCAGCAAATTTATTACAAAGCATTGAAATTGCACTTCAAGCCCTAAGGCTCGCAGTGTTGGAGCCTGCCTCGTAATTAAAAGAATAACATAACTCAAAATTTAGTAAATAATTAAATATATGCAGACTTATTGTTTACTTCCAACTGATAGCATGATTATAGCTAAAAATTTGCACTGCTTCATAGCTGACAAGTTGCTAGACCACATCCCCTTTTGCTTGCTGTGCATATGATTAAAAAAGCAGAGGTTAAACACAGAAATAAAAAAAAAAAATGGGGAATTCTGGTTTTGGTCACAGTGGTGCTTAGTTCTTTCCTCTCTTTTTTACAAGAAGCAGGTGTTGCTGAAGAGGTGAAAAGACTCATGGCAGGAGGACATTGAGCTTAAGAAGGGTAGGAAAATGCTTCCTTGGAAAGACTTGTCCTCCCCTTCCACAGTCACTGCATATCTTGTATTCCATTTTCCTACCTTAGCCAAGATCCAGCTTGCAGGAGAAGCCAAGCTATATCCATTAGATTACTGGACATACACAGCTTGTGAGACCTGATCCAGAGGATTGCTCAGCAAGGACAAAGCTGACAATTTTACGTCGCATCAAAATCCTGCCTTACACAGTGCTTGTGCGCCACTAACACCTGCATGGCCACAGAGGGCTCCCAGAGGTCACAGAGGCAGGTTTTATGGGATGGAAATCTTATTTTCTTGATTCTGAACCCACAGAAAAAGCGCCTACTTTTTCTGCAAATGTTGCCTGCCTATCTTCATTTTCTCCTGCTACAATTCTGCCTTCTCCTTCAGCCACCACACTGATCAGCAGCCCCTCCCAACATATGAGGTGGAAAGCCAACGACAAAATTAAAACAAGTTGGCAAATGTACCTATATATACATATTTCATGTTAGCACAGTTATGCTTCAGAAATTATGGCAACAGCAATAGAATTCTGCTGCTGTGATCATAGATAATCAAAGCAAGTGAAAAAAAAAGCCAGTGCTGAAATATTTTCAAAGGTATGAAAGTCTTTACTGTTGTGTAATTTAAATTTACTTGCCATCACTTGAAATTTCCTTTCGTCTGCGTGATTAGAATTTAAATGCTCCCAAAGTACATTAACAAATATAATTCCAGTTATATTGCAGATATACTGCAGCAACCTCCTCTTAATGCTGAAAACTAACTAGGGTCCTTAATTCACTACAGAAAATACAAAGCACAATTAGGTAAAATGTTTTCAAATGAAGTCTTATTTAGGAATGACCTACAAGATCAACCAATACAGCACTTTCTGCTCTACTTATGCATACACACATACACCCACACATCACAAAGTTGTAGCAGTATTTTCTACAGCTGTAAATATGGGATGTTTGCATTTTATAGAGAGTATTTTTAATGTAATATTTTTCAGTTTGAGGCCAAATTTTTCCAACATTACACACCATGGTAATGTAGTGTTTATTTTATATACAATCTTAGCAGTTCCCCTGAAATTACTTGGGGCACGGTGGGTTGAGGAAACATGAATTGAACAGTAAATCTTAACAGTTCACTCAAAATTTACACCTGACAACAGTAATAGAAGGACAGACATTACAAGTCTTCTCATGCATTATCACATGAAAAATTTGTCTAAAAGTCACTATGCCAAATTCTTTAATTTTCAAATTCAAGATGTTTTTGATGAATAGAAATTACTATTCCTGAAGGCAGAGTTCCAGAGCACATAAGTGTCACATCGAAGATTTTATTCGGCCTGAGTAAATTGGATCTTAATTGGGAAGTAGCTGACAGTTAACCTGAAAGCCAGGTAAACATGAAGCTGCAACACCCTGCTGAACACAACTATTTATTGTAGCTTTGGTCAAGTTTAGTGTACTCTTCATGAGCAGCTTTAATTTTTCCCCACCATACTGATCTTATCAGATTTGACAGGCAGAATCCTGTAAGTAGCACAAATCTATAAAAATGACCTTTTATGTAACTGAATTCCACAGAGCAGGGTTTAGGTTGTTACGTCATGTTACCTTTTCTTTACTCTTTGTCCATTCTTCTCCAATTGATTTGGTGGAAGAAGAAAATGAAAATTAAAAAAATCAAATTCTGTATGTCTGTATAGGTTAGAGTTATTGGTACCTATCTGATTAAGCAATTTATTTTGCTACTAAAATTGCTAGTATACTAACAGATAAATGTTAAGGAAGAAAGCAGATTTGTCTTCTTAATTGTATTGGTTCACTACAAAATGAAACAAAACCAACTCACGTTATGGTCTGCAAAGCCATAAATATATTAAAATGGCAGTCAAGCTCTGAAAAACTTTAGGCCTTAATTCCCAATTCCCAGAGCAACTCAGTTCCCTGCATAACACACAATCCCCTGTTGACCCTTTTATATATAACCTTTAAATTTTCCTGTTACCTAAATAAGCTTCCTTACTACAGACTTCTGCATTTTATTCTAATGCATATGGTTTGTTGCTTATTAGTTTTTGTAATGTTTCCACTACTATGAAAGAAAGAAAAAAACCCCAGCAATCCAGGAGACAAATTCTCATTTTATCTTACACTTGTCAAATATTAAGATTCTCCTAGTCTGTCAGATTTCTAAGCTTGTCTAATGTCTTTCACTTGTATCCAAAATTAATAAAGTCTATCCATGCTGTATGATTTTCCAGTTGCTCTGATCTGATTATGCACAATAATTTGTAATTTAAATTCACAAAGATGTGCCAATGTAGCAATGTATTTATGTTGTCAGTTTTAAAGGCTTGGCCTTTTTTAACTCTGATACCAAAGCCCTGTTCTTTCCACCCACTATAAAGTTCCAGCAATGCTTGGACTGACCAATTACTGCTCATAATTTGATTATGTACCCCCTTTATTTTATTATGTACCCATTTAAGTAAGGATTGATCAGAACAAAGAGACAATTAAATATACTGCAATAAAATCAGCATGAATAACAAGAGTAGGAACTGAAGACAAACCAGCAGTAGTTCAGAAACACAGAGATAAGACTGAAATCCTGTCTTTAACTACTCCTATTGTGTTTGGCTATGTTAGGGTTGCAAAGAAAAGGATATTAATTTTACATTCAGTAATCCAGAGAACTCTATTTGCAAGCAAGGAGGAAGGACAAAAGATAAAATCTGTGTCATGGCAGAGTAAGTAACATTTGGCTCCTTACTTCCACCTTGACAATTTCTTGATTTCTCAAACAAAACATGATTATTAAACAAAAATTGATGGTTCAGTACACAGTTCTAAGCATGCAGTATCAATAGACTCAAGGGGTCATTCTCAAAATCGACAGAAACATAATGACATCTTTAGAAATTCCACTGGAGGGCACCACAGTGGACCAATGGTGGAATTATTAAAAAAAAAAAAAAAAAAAAAAGGAGAGAGAAAAAGAAAGCCACACAAAAAACCAACCATTCCCTCCCACCCTCCTCCCCACCCTGAAGTCAGCAACCTAGATTCTAGCCCTCACTTTCTTTTAATCTAGACCTGCCAGGACAGCAGTAACACAAAAAACTGAAAATAGTCTATTATGAGAGTAAAACTTTCCAATACTTTCATTGGAAATCTGACCATTACAGGTAATTTAACATTTCTCCAAATGTCTTCAACTACATCCTACTTCCTGAGGAATTCAAAAAGGTGGCAAAAAATCTTTCTTAGAACAAAAGAAAATCATTAAGATCCTAAATGTATAACAGATAGAGACAAAAATGATAAATGGGCACCATGAATACAAAATGAATGCTAAGAAAAATGCTGAGAGAATGTAAAGCAGATATTCAAAGCAGAATAATCTCTAAGGAACATCCCTAGCACTCTTTCATTTTATTATATAAGAGTTCTATATGCATTGGTTGCAACATATTGCAATCTTCACAACACACAATGTTCAGTAAATCTAGAAAATGACCTGAATTCCAGGCTGTTAATGCCCAAAACTTGTCCACAACCTTAATCAATGCAAAATTCAAGATGTGTCAAGCACAGTATGTTCTCACAACTCTGAGACCATATTTGGATGGCCTTCCTATAAATTAAGCATGAAACATTCATCTTTATCACTTACAATCTATGCCATTTCCTTAGATTGTGTTCACAAGCCAAATTTGATATGCACAGTCAAAATAAATGACAGTGCAAGTGCACAGGAGATATTTTCCCTTACCTAGTGTTATTTGAATAGAACAGAAACAACACATCAAGCACAGGAATTCTAATACTAAGAAAATAGTCATATGTGTATCAGCATGTATTTCATGAAGACTGACGTGTTGTGTGAAAGTAGTAACAATATTTTCTGCAATATGTATTTAAAATATTGTGGGATTCTTGTAGAACTAACCAAAAAGTCAAAAGGACCACTGGTCATAAAAATGGAAAGTAGAATGTTGAGGTAATTTCAGCCAAAAACACCTGTATTTGTTTAGGTTTTATCCTGGTCACAGCACAATCCGCAATGTAACCCTGCAGAACCTACATGGGCTCTGACACAGGCTTTGCAGTCAGAGGACAAAACATGAAGATTAAATCAACCTAAAAAGAAAGAAGCAAAAAAACTGCACACTTTCCATATAAAGCATCTTAAGGTCAGCCAAACAGTCTGTCCACTCTAACAAGTAGGAAAAAGCAAACATTAAGTATAAACAGTCAAGTATGTCTTCTCTTTGCTTTAAATTGGCCAAGAGGAGATTGAGGATGAGTTCATTATCAAATTTTAACAGTGCACGTGGAAAGCCAAACAAAAAAATACTTTAGATAATAATCTTAACTGTGAAGAATACCAAAAGGCTCCAGCTGCTGTGTTTTCAAGCCTGCCCTGAGGAGATGTTCTACCTATTTGATGTTTTCTGAGTGCTCGAAACACATCATGAAGTCTCAGCTTCCACAGAAACACAGCGGATTTGTGGGAGACTCAGGCAGTACAAGGTTAGCCAAGGCTGATGGAAGAGGCAGATGGGAGCCTATTTTCCAAATCAGAAGAGGAGAGAGCGAGGATCAGTGGGCTGGAGCTGGCCACCAGTCCACACTGAAGAAGGGATAGGAAGGATGGAATTTTCGCCTTGCTCTGTTGCTAGCAGCCTGCAAATGAATCCAGCCTTGGGATCAAATGGTGAAGGAAACTGTGCAGGAGACAAAGGGGCCAGTACCCTGCACTGCCACATCTGGGCTACCTCAGCCTCCTCTCTTTGGATGCTCACCATGTGCAGGGGAAGGAGGGCATGGAGAGCACATTACACCCAACATACTGGGTATGTATATGGCTCCAGTACCATTTGGCAGCTTACTCCCATATTTCTGGTGCCTTACAGTATTGTTGCAGTGTATTCAGAATCTCGTGAAAGAATCAAACATTATGCTTTGGATAAACTCCATCCCTTTGCCAAATGTTTTCCTCATTTAAGCCCTAATAAAAACATTTTGAATGATTACACTGAACCTAAACGGTGCTGAAGTCTTCCAAGTCTAGCAAGCTTCAAAGAACAAATAATACAAATGCTGAAGAAAACAGTTGTTTTGTTAATATTCTATTTACACAGCTGGATCCTTAGGAATTTTATCCATCTGTATATTTAGTAAGCAAGGCAAATTAATGTGCTTAGAATTGCCATTTCCTCAGTGAAAAACAAACCAGTAAAATGAAAAGGCTCCCCCACAGTCTGTCTCTCTCTGCCCCATTCCAGATAGACATGCACACCTCCCCCGTAGCCATGAACCACAAAGTAACTGGAGAGGATTCTTCACAGACAGATGTAATTTATAACAAAGGCAGGAAAAGGCAACCCTAACACAGAGTTTGCTGCCCTTCCTATAAAGTTCACCTCCTTACCAAGAAAAAGCAGAGAATAATTTGTTTGGTTTCTGTATTCAACTCCTTTTTCTTTTATTGTGAAAAGTTTCCATTGTCCTTTTATGTTTTGATTATTGAGTAAGTTTAGAGACTTGCCAAATAGCCCTAGATTGTTAACAGACCACCACTATTTAACTTTGAATGCTTTAACAAAATAAAGGCACAGTTCACATTAATATTCTATGCCCTCATTTTATTTATTATCTTTGCTTTGAAATTTAAACAATTTTCTTAGCTAAGGTTTATTAAATGTAAACCTAAGTAGCAATATAAGTTACCTCAAATACCAACCAGACATCCTATAAAACTTAGCTTTCTAATGAGTAACACTACATTTTGCTGAGCTTAGCATATTTATAGGAAATCAAAATAATGTTTTATGAATTAATATTCAAATACATCAGACTCAATGTTCAGTAAAAATACTTTATGTTGTATCTTATGACAAGTTGTAAAATTCAAGGTGGAATTAGAAGACAAAAACTTTCTGGTGCATTTTAAAAAGGAACTTTAAAGGATTGTAAAACTTGTCTGTTATTTAGACTTGGATTACATTTGTCCTCATATCATCAACTAAATGGATGAAAATTTATTAAAATATATATTGATTATAAATCATCATGGTAAAGAAATGTCATGCTATTTATTTATATGAATAAGGTCAACATGTTATTCATAACATAAGGTCACAAGATGTATGAATTTGATACTTAAATATTCACCCGTGGGGATACATTCCCATGAAATATCACATCACTTGCTCATTCCACCGATACTTTTATGTACACAAATTGATTTTCAAGATGATGAAAAGCTGCAGATAAAGGTAATGGGTACAAAACAGTTGTTAATTGTAGTATAAGGTCATGGATCTCTGTCTGCCAATTACCAAAAATTATGCAGGAAATCTTGGAAATAGGGCAGCTCCTCTGGAAAACCAGTCTCCAGTAAGTCAGACTGCACAGGCACCAAAATGGTACCTGCTGGCAAACAACTTTAAAAAAGGGCAGCTAAATTTGAACCAGCAAAATATAAACAAAATGTGGCACATTCTTGAATAACTGCTTGATCCCTGCTACATTACATGGAAGAGTTTAGCACTGAAAATAGCACTGTACTGCAGCAGACATAATGCACTGGGCTCAAAATAAAAGGTGTCTCTATTTTTTTTTTTTTCAGCAGATTCCTTTCAAGTTATGTTCTTTGAATTTCCTAAAGTGGAGTTATTGTGCAAATAACTTTCTGCAAGTGTGCTAGCAGCAATCTACCAGGTTATGTACAAAGCTCTTCCAATGGTTTGCCACACTGGCTGATGGAGAATGCTGTTTTCTAGATTCCTGCCTCCCCAGCAACATGCCCTATAGCCAGCCGAGGACCCCTAGATCATGTGGGTCTTGTTCCAGCAGAGCCAACCATGCTGTATGGCACATGATGGAGGTGGGGCTCTGAAATGATCTTCAAAAGCACTACTTTTGTCTCAGGGAGTTTAAACACAGACACGTAAGCAAAGCAATTCTGTTAAGTGTTTATTTTTTTGTTTTAAACTGGAATTAAATCAAACTGCAAAATTCTCAGATTCTCCTATGAAGCAAAATTACTGATCTTTGCTCAGCTTCAAGTAATTTTTTTCATGCTGGTCAAGTTAATCAGGTAGAATTTGCAAAGGGCATCAACAGAGTGAGCTATTCTGGAATTCTAGAAAGATAAAACAAAATTCTTATCCTAATAGTCTGTCTTCAACTACTTTGCTTAACCACTTAAAAATTTCTCCAAGTCAATACATTTCTGCCAATCTCAATGTCTTCTATTAAAATTTACATCGTGATTGATAACCATTTTTAAATGTGCTGTAGTCTTCTGATAGAGCACTTCATCATTTGGGTCATAGAACATTCTGATGAATAGCAGAAACAGGCTGTCATTAATGTACTGACTATCCTTCCAGACAAAGCCTACAATTCCTAGCTGACCTGCATTCCAGCAAATAAATGAGCCATTACTGCTCTTATCACAACTATGTATGTTTACATACATACAAACACACATATGCAGAAAGTCGAAATCAAGCCACTTTCTAAATAAAAAATTAAAAAATGTATAGAGCACATCTGTGTATATATTAATTCCTGCATAATTCCAGAAATGTTTTCCTGCCAAGAACTCAAGTTTTTTTTTCCCTCTCTTTCTCTAACATCATACAGTCAAAAAATGTGATGCTTTGTCAGTTGTACTAAACTAAAAAGTGAGCATGAGCCTCAATTTTTTTTCCTCTAGTGTTAATTTTTCATCCTCCAGAGTGCTGAGTTTAATTCTGTGTATGTGAATAGGTCCATTGAAATTAAAGTTGCCAATTTGTTAAGAAGAGGCGGTTGTTGAAACGCTGGCTGGGTCAGAACCATGGGGCTCAGCCCACTGAAGGCACAGCCCATGTCAGCTCTTTGGCACTTGTCCTGCCTGAATTCTTTTCTTTCGTGACTTCACGCATGTTACTGAGTTAAAAAGCAGGCTTGTTTTGTATTTGATGTTTCCTAAGAAAATAATTTAAAAAACGTTTTGTTAATCATTTTCTAAAGCATTGTAAAAGTGCTCAGCACTGCTTTATGAATTCCACCAGCTCTCTGGAGCTCTCACCAGCTTTTAGGGCAGAGTAGTTCAGCTACCAAAACTCAGAAATGTTAAAAGTTCATTAGAAGACCATCAGCATGTGACCTACATGGAAATGTAACTGCCAAAGGTCAGAGTAGCTCCCCTACTGACAAATGAGTATACCAACACAATCTTGGGAAAACAAAGGCTGTTTCTACTAGACAACAGATGCTTAAATATTTGAAGCAGCACTACATACAATCCCAACAGACTCCACTTTTCATTCAAACTAATCACAAGTCCTTCAAGATCTCTGGTTACAGCCATAGCAGGCCTCAAGATCAAAGGGCTGGATATCTGTGAATTTTGTCAAAAACCCACTGGCTCTCCAGCTGCTTACTTCAGTAATCTGGACTTGGGTATGGCACACTTCTGTAAAGGACATCAAAAATTTCCCCTCAGACATCAAAAGACCAAGTACCAGTTTTAAACATCCACAATCAGAAAATAATGAACCTACTCCTGAAGCTGTAGTTTTGATCTTCATAGCAGTAAAGGCTTGAGGAACATGTTTTGAAGGAAAAACTAAATAAGAGCGTGGAAATGAAAGAGAAATGGAATGTAACTCAACATCAATTTATCAAAGATACATGATGCCAGACTAATTTCATAGTTTATTAAATAAATAATTTTCTAGACAAAAGCAATGTGACAGACATGATCAATTTATGAGTGGGCAGGAATGCCACACAGATGGGACTTTGAAGTCTATTCACTCTTGTATTTAATGACAAATTGGGAGGTGACATTGTGGGGACATCTTTTTTTTAAAGCCTATAGTGCACTGTGAGTACCTCAGCTAGAAAATACAATAACATAGGAGAACTGGACCAGCAGATGTACAATGAGATAGCCACACGATACAGGTATAAAATGCTTCTAGCACCTACCATGTAGGCTATTCCCAGCAGAGGAAAAGAAAGCACTATTGATATTTTACAAGGCCTAGCTTTTATCTCAGCAACAATATTACATCAGTTAGGTCACTTATGTTCCAACAAAACTGATTTAAAGTGGAACAATTATCGAAGAAGGCCAAGAGGATGACAAGCAGCTGGTATGGATGCAAGCACAAGGGTATCAAAGTCTACCTTTAAAGCAAAGATTAGAGAAAGCTGGCTTTTCTAGTCTAGCTGAATGAAGGCTGACAATAAGATTGCTGTCTCTTTATACACTAGAAAAATAAACACTGGGGATGGAACAGGAGCTAAAGGTCAATATTGGCACAAATTGTCACAAGGACAAATGCACATAAGCTTGTCATGAATACACCCAAACCAGAAATTGAAGTTTTATAACAATTATAGAAACCAGGCATCAGGGCACTTCCTGAAGGAGTAAAGACAAAAAACAAAACAAAACAAAACAAAACAAAAAAAAAAGTTAACTTTTTAAACTGGAGTTTGACAGGTTTCTGAAGAGGATTATGAATGCTTCCCTAAGAGAAAGCAGCATGAGAGCTGACAAATGAAGACATCCCTTCCAGTCCTATGCTCTTCTTGATGTCTTTGCCATGGTGATATTTAGAAAACGAAGCTACAAAAAATCAACTGGTTTTTAGGTACTAAAAATATCTGAAACCTCCAGGCTTTGAAAAGCACTCCATTAGCTAGGGAATGAGTTTCTGCAGTGTGACCTGATATGCTTATGGAAATGTTCTGGTTTCAAACATCTCTAAAAGAAAGTTCTCAAGAAGTCGGGGAGCAAATTTGTTTAAACATTGATTGATTAACCAATACAAATAGGCAACACCTAATGAGGATTAAGTATCAAAGTCAAGTCCCAGACTTTAGGGTTTTTGCCATCAGAGGAAAAAAAAAAACTTTATTAGTTTTCAAAAAGCTTATGTACCTCCTTAAATTCAAACAAAGAAGGGATTTTGTTCAAACTTAAAAAAAACCCCAACCCATAACTGGATAAGGACCAGACACAGTCCAAAAGCTCAATGCTTCAGAAAGTAACGAGTACATAGAGTGAAAGCATTAATAGAAACTAATTTGGAACTCTAAGTACAGAGGATGATATCTAGTGACTGCTATAATACTGAATCTGCACTGCCATTAAATTTAATCTTTGATATTTTTATTGCAACCTGACCCACTATGACATTTCTAAAGAAAATTACATTGTACACTACTATTTCAAGAAGTCAAACTTAGCTAGTCATCTGGGCCATAAAATAGCAGATTACTCCATCAGACTGGCTAAAGCAACTAGGAATAAAACTAGATTTACCAACCACATTATTTTTATTAGGAAATGTTTCAAAGCAGACATAATCCCAAAAGACCTTAGCCTCATACCATCCAAAAATACACAACAGAGAGCAGCAAAAAAACATGAACTGCAGTATAAGGTACAACTTGTAAATGAGAGAAAAAAAATTGCAAGATATGTTGTAATACATCATCCTATCAAAGCAAAATAAATTAACTAAATGCAGAAATAGAAAAGAGTAAAAACTTCTACACAATTTATGTATTAACAATTTAAACCTTTGCTCTAAGATCTGATGTGTTAATAGGAATTGCTCCATTGAATCCCTGAACATCAATATTTAGTCTGTACTTCTTTTGTTTTCCTTGAAATTGTGAGCTAATATAGGTGTACTAAATCACAGCTAGAGAGCAAAATGTCCAGAACAGGCAGAAGGAAAAAACCCAGTATCTTTAACAGCAATATTCCTGAAGAACTCTGGTATGGTAGCACTGCTTACATTTTATTTTGGATCACAGCCACAGAACAGCTAAAGCACAGCTTCTTTTGTAATCACTCTAAATGGGGGGAACTGCTCATAATAGTAACAGGAAAAAAAAGCAATGAATTTACTTGGCAATCTTAACACTTCTCAGCAATTCCTTGTACTGTCATGTTTTCTAACAGGTATTCATGCATACATAATATATAGGTCTTTGTAGATCTGGAAAGAAGGAGAAGTAAGGGATTTGATAGCTAGAAAGGCAAGTTTTAAATTTTAAATACTGTCAAAGTAGGTTAGAAGTGTGATGTGTGTTTTATCATCTAACCAAGCACTCATGTCTTTCTGTTTTAACCTTTTTTTTCCTAGGCAATATAATCACCTCAGGCAGTTTAAGGTTTAAAGGCTTTAGCCAATGCAAAAAAAAAATTAAATTAGCCTGGTATTTGTTACCTTTTTTTAAAGAGTTGAACACTGTCCGTGTTTTACAGAGGTGGCTTTATTATGCTAGCTGCATCAAATGTAGAATATTAATCAGACTGTGAAGCTCCACTAATTATGTGCTACATTTAAATAACTTAGATTTTGTTAAGTGGCACGACCACAGATATTGTATGCATAATCTGAGTTTTGAGTCATTTCCTTTTTCTTGTCTGATTTTATTCTACACAGGAAATGACAGGGTCATTTGGAAATAACTGCAGTGAAAGATCAAAAAGGAAACTTGATTGAGAACACTGTATAATTGCTTGTGTGAGAGAAAAAAAAAATTCCAATGACTTTACAACCCATTGCTATAAGATTTCTCTGGAAAACATACACTGTGGTTTCCCTAAAAGGATATCCATTACAACACTGAGTTCAGCTTTTATTTGTTGTAGCTGTATCTCTTTTAAAGAAGCAGATCTTCTCCTGAGAGTGCTGGGCTTTTATTCTGCAGGTAATTCTTTCGGCACACACGCTCGCTGAGCTGAAGCCATTTCAGTGGAAGCAAATCAATTCTGTTGAAGCAAGTCATTTCACTGACTCATCTCAAAGTGTTCATTTGCAAAAGGAGATAATGCTGTAATTAAGCTCTTGGAACACTGTGGTTCTTGTTATTTGGACAAATCTGGCCATTACAATTTAGAGTGTCCTGTTCCAAAAGAACAGGCTTTTATTGCTGGAGCTAAAGGAAAACTTTTTAGACATTAGTTGCACCCAGCTTAGAGTCAGGATCAGATCCAGCTTTGGGCTGTGGTGTGTCTGCAGTGGCTTTTTTTTTGGTAAGACACTGGTCTACATAACAGAACAGCAGCCAAACTTTCAGCACAAATTTACTATCTACTTTGAGCAGATGGATTTCCCAGTTGATCTCCTGTTCCTTGAGCAGATGCACTGCAGAGCAAGTGACCCCAGGTGTGCTCCTGCCACAGCCACACACACCAAACCATGACAGCCCAAAAAACTGTTCATCTAAGGAACTGCAAAATAGAAGTAATGATCTCTTTTATGCATAAGAATTACTAAATAAAACAAAGTTACAGCAAAAGAACTTGAAGTCTATGCTGAGTTCACCTCTCCTCACATTTTAACACATAAAGCAAGTGCAAATAATATCATAAATTTGTATGTGCAGCTTCAATACCTTAAACTTTTACTTATTGAAGAACAATGCATCACCCTATCAAAATGAACTCTAACAGAATATAAGTATTGATTTTCTTGAGTGTTGGAGTGTAGTTGGACAAATTAAAAGCTCTCTGCCATGTAGCTCAGAATACAAAACAGATGGATTAAAGTGAAGTGGCACCATAGGTAAGAAAAGGCCATGAAGGAGTTACAGCTCCAGACTGTCATGTAGGGTTTTGTGACAGTTGTAGCTGCAGATGGCACTTGCTGCTTGGGTGGATCATCACCAAAGTCATTCCCTGAAATCCATTCCTACCATTGCCCAGAGGTGCTGGTGCCCTCAGCAGAGGTGGTGCTCCCTGGCAGAGCCTGTCCTGAGGCTGGGGCAGTGCATGATGACCCCACCCACCCAGAAGGGAGTCTTCAGGAAACACAAACACATTTCCTTTAAGCTAGTCTAAAACCTTCTAAGATTCATGATTCAAGTTGACAAAAGAATTACTTAATTAAAGCCTCATTAAAATCGATTTTACCAATTAAGAAGTGCTAACCACCCATTGATCTGATTACCTGACACAAAACCCCCAGCCTAACATAGTAATACTGAAATTATGCTCTACCTCTGTATTGACAGTTTTGTCATCTATTTCATCATAGATGGAATTTTAACCCACCTTGTAAATGACAAGAATATTTTCCAAATATTTGCATCCATGTAAAGAAAAGTAATTTTATAATATGGCTACTTAAAAGCAACATGGAAAGCAATTATCCCACATCACCAGAGTCAAAATACCAGCTGAAAGTGTAAAGGAATTTTTCCAGTGCACTAATTTTAACTTCATTGTGTACTGATAAGCTAAAATGTAAGTACCATCAAAAATAATACACTACTGTGCCCCTCTGGGCAATCAGTTGACTCCTAATACAATTTTAAAATGAAAGTATTTTTTAATGTGTAATAAAAAATATCCTCAAAAAGCACAACCAGGCTAAAAGAAGGTTTATTTGATAAATTGAACCTGTCCATTTGATTACAGACCACATTTTGCATCAACACATTTTTTTTATGTATTTTTTCACATGTAAGTTAGAACACATGACAAAGCTCATTGTGAAGCCAACTCACTATTGTTAACTGAATTCTTTCAAAATTATCATTTTCAAGCTTGCTTCTTTCTTTATAATCACTATAATTAACTCTTGGTGGTTACAGCAGAAGCAGAACTCTGTACATGGACATGCACACATGTCTATTAGGGCTGTGGTCAGACTAGGCATGGCACACAACATTTTGTGATTTTGATTGCTGATTTTAAAGCAGAGTCAAGACTCACATTGCTAATTCAAATTACATGCATCAACTTACAAATACCTACACAAAATTGTTCCTGATTTAACACAACTAACGACTTAACCAAGCAATGCATTTACACTTTTTTTGAGATCCCAAATTAATTTTGAATATGAGGATCAAAACATCTTAACTTGTGCTCTTTAATCAGCCGTTTTACATTAGCAATGCAGGGATGTTGACACGAAGTTGCTTTGAGCAATATAAAACATATGCCATGGTGCACTTGTTAAGGAACTCTGCATAATGAGTTCCATCTATATAAATGACTCACCTCATTACTTATCACAGGTTCTTCTCTACGACCGTGGAAGAGGTATTCATATGCTTTATAGTGTTTAAATAAGCTGAAAACCAACATAATGTAGTGTAAGTTTTTGGAAAGGTAATAATATTACAAGTTTTGTTAAACGATGAGTTACCCTCCAGCATGGGTAACATTCCAAATTTTAAAAAGAAACAGTTGTTTAACTTCAGATACAACAAGCAGCATATTTAGTTTGCAGGATTTATTATCAGATGGCTGTAGAAAATACAGTGTGATACTTAAAAATACATCCACTTAGTCCTTATAAAATTGAACTCTGAGAAGACAAAGTTCTACTCTGAAAAAAGTAATTCCTGAAACACTTATCACCAGGATACTTGTGCTTTTATTATCAGCAATAGCAGACAAGGAGGAAACAAAGCCAAATCAGCTTTCAGATTCTGGGATGGGCTGCCAGTACAGGGAGAAAGTTTGATCTTGGAACACCAAAACAATAAAGAATAGAAGTATTTATTCTCTCAAGGTCACTTTGCAAAAGCAGTGTAGTATTTCCTCAAAGAAAAACTAAAAACCAGATTAACACACAGCAGTTTTGCATACTACAACAAAAGTAAATTTAAATAGACTTTGTCAATGGACTCAAATATTTATCTTCCTTAAAACATGTATGGCTTTCCACTTCAAGTGTTTCAAATAATTTTGTTTCCTTTTCTAACGATCAATGATACAGCATTTATTTAACCAAAAGTTCTGTTTGTCATAGTCTCTTACTTGGAAGAGACTATGTAGGATTGTAAGTTCTTCACTTGCAACCATGATACAGAACTCCTGGCTTCTCTCACATCATTTTGACATATGATTTAAAACACTGCTCTGTGATTTCATAGCAAGTCCAGGCTGAAGAATGATTCCAATAATTTATCGCTGCCCTGCCTGCTGTATCCAGGAAAGGTACAGCAATATTTGCAGCAACATCTGTAACTGGTTCCTGTGCTTTCTGGCTAGGGACAGGCCAGGTTCTTTTTTTGGGAGACCCATCACTGGGTCAGCAATACCTTTGGCTTGGTACTGGCAAGGCCCACCTAAGAAGTCTGGCTGCCATCAGCTAGAGGCTGCCTTCCTCCAAACCCAAAGCACACAGGCAATCAATTAAGTTCTTACAGTATTTACAATTTCATTTAAGCACATTTTTATTGCAGCACTTCACCAAAGAATTCCTGACATGTTTCAGTGGAGACACAGAAATTATATTTAAAGAGAGTTCAGGACTTAACCTGCAAATAATTCACACTGATTTATGTAAATATATGTCCCCTTTCATACACACCTGTTATTTGGTAAAATTCTAACAGGGATTATTTGAAAAAAGACATAAAATATTTTATGAACATCACAGACACACGGGAAATCAAACATATATCCTTCCAATTGTATTGGTAGAAATTAATATTTCAAATTTGTTCTCTTATCCTAGTGCTTTGGAAATAAGTCAGATTTACAGCACCTAAAAGTCAGGTCTTTTCCTTCCCCTTCCTCTCAAAATGTGTTGTGATATTCTTCATTGACTATGTTACAGGTACGTATAATTTCAAATATATACCCAAAAATATAAGTAATTATTTCTGGCATTTCTGAAGTTTATGTCTTTATTTTAAAAAATATCTCTGTTCAACCTGGCACTCCTAATCCTGTATGAAGGAAAAAATTTCCCCATTTAATGGTCTTGAAATCAAATTATATAAATCAGACATCAGCATTTATTTAGAAAAACAGTGTCATTTTCTTCTATCAGGCATTATACAAAATGCCCCTTTTTGTTTCCATTTGATGTGAACAATTTAAAAATACCATACCAGTGTTTCTAGCAATTACACAGAAATAATTTTACTTGCGTAAGTCATGTTGTTAAGAATAGGCCTCTTATGATGTCATATGAGAATCTGAAGGTGATTAACAATGACATATTTCCCCAGCTCCACTGCTTCCTAAAAAGAAAATGTCAGGAGCTATGTTGATATGTGTTTGCCCAAGGAGACAAGATAAAAAGATGATAACTGTCACCTTCCACCAAACCTGAAGGTGTCATTATAGTTGCAGCACAGTTTGTGCCAATGTGGTTAAGCATTTGTCCCTGTTTCCATTATAAATCCCGTGGGTTTACAGCTCATCTGTAAAAATGTGATCTGAACTACAACATGTCATACTGTCTTGAGTAGAAAAAAACCTACAGGCTTATCATTTAAAATTAAACAAGAAAAAAAAAGAATTGAACTAATACATTAATTTGAACTGTAATAATATTCAACCTATTTCTGAGTTCATAAACTTTAAAATACACCCATTTAAGTGTGCCAATTCCATTCTTATTTAGAAAAAAAAATCCCAGTGACTGAAATAATGGATTGCATAACCTGGACACACATGATACATTTCAGTGTATGTGTGCACTTCCACAACATTGCCACAGCACCCATTTGTAATAAATTGAGCAATTTGGACATACAACCACATATTTGGTGGCCAAAATACCATTCTGCTGCTAAAGTTTTGCAGCTTGATTGTATTCCTGCCCAGCTAATACTTTGGTTCAAAGTAGGATGGAGCACCTAATCTCCTGGATAAAATTCTTCTGACTGTGAAGGAATTACTTCATGGACAAGATATCTCTCAATGGATAATTTATACACGAGTTATAGACATGCTAGTTGGAAAGAACATTTGTTCCATATAAATATACAAAAGACAGACAGGAAGGCAGAAGTAAAAGGAGTTGAGACATCTTAAATGCCAAGTTTCCTTTTAGTTTAGGGCTAGTACTTGGCAGGACATTATTTTGCCTTGACTACAGAAATCTGAAATTTAAAGAGATGTTCCCATTTCTTATGGGAAGAACCCTAAGTGGTTTATATTTTCCATGAAAAAGAAACAAAAGAAAAAACTCAGAGAGTAGGAGAAAGAGATATATTTTATAGCCCAATAATAAGAGAAATTGCTTGCAATGGGTTTAAACCCCCATCTGAATCCAAGTACTCTAAATTGGAAGGCTAATAGCTACCCTAGCATTTTGCATTTCCTCAAGAGAAAATACTTTTCTGTGCTCAGGAAAACACCCTGAAAACTCCCTCTTTGCTGTGTTAAACTTTTCCTACAGAACAGTCAGAAAATTCTCAGCAAATCTACACATGGATCAGCCACGATCTCACTCAAGTTTCATGCCCATCTGCCACAAATCCCCCCACCCTCCTCCACCCCCATTTGGGCTGGCTGAAGGGCTGCAGCTGCAGTACAGTGGATGAGCATACACTACAGGAGTAACTTATTAATTTTCCATCTCCTTGCCCCTGACATTCATGGATGGTTAAACAGCTTGAGAACCATTCTGTCCATCATGTGCTGCAAACAGGGGTATGTCAGTACAGCCACTGCCTTTACCATGGCATTCCAGTGGAAATGGGGTGCACACATTACTATACAGTAAGAACTTTATACAGGGGCATTACTGTTGCTATCAGACTCAGTATTTTTCTCAAATAAATAATGAATTTACTGCTGTTTGCATCTCTTTCTGTGTCTCTGTTTAGAAGTTTTTCATGCACATACTGGATTTTTGCTGATTTTTAAATGCAACATTTTTGTGATTCCTATATATGATCAAAACCTTAATTCTGTAAGTACAAAACTAAATCACTTCAGTCCACAATAACTGTCAAGGCCATACACATACTTAGAATAACAGAGTCAAGATAAGATCTAAATAAGATAAATAAGATCTACAATTTTATTCAGATGGAATCTAAAAGTAGCTTTTAAAAGCAAAACAAGATTATTGCCCATGCATCACTCTGTTTTCTTTTATCACTTCAAACAAAACTCAAAAGGAATATTTTCAGCATAATCTCACATTTTTATAAACTTCCAGTCTAAATTTATTTTTTGGGCTTTGACATCTGAGGCCAGATCTTTACTGCTCCTGGCATATTCTCTCTTCTTTTTCATGATTTAAAGTTTGGTGTTTGCAGTATGTTGGCACAGTAGGAAGGTATCCAGTAAAATAACAGCAAAATACTAGTAGTACTAGTAGTAGTGTAAAAATAATAATAATTTAAAAATTGTTGATGATGTTGTGCTTATTGTTGCTATTATTTTATCAGTCTATAAAACAGACTTCCCACTATATTAGATTAATGACATAAAAACAGATTCTGTAGAAATAAATACCTGGTAACCAAGTAATCAATGATTGCTTTGGCTTGCTCAATACTGAATAAATTCAGGTCACCTCTTTCTTCTGACTCAGTTTCTCCTCTTCCAGTCATTGCTTTTTCAAGTTCTTTTAAATTATCTCCCAAGGTCATATGTTTGCCTGCAAAGTAATTCCAAAGAACAAAAACCATGTATAAATACGACAAGGTGGGATGGGGTTTTTTGGCCCATTTTAATTATAAGACTTCTTGAAGTTTTAGTTATGACCTACCACTTAAACTTAAAAGCCAACAGCAGTCAAATGCTTCTATTGCCATTATTCTCATCAATAAAGTGTCCATTAAAATTCCACTACAAAACCACCACTCTGCCTTCACAATGGAAGGATCATAATAATGGGGGTTCAATATACTACAGCTTCACCTCTTGCCTACGCTGAGAGAACCACAGGCAGAATATGCAAATTTGAGAGGCAGAGTGTGTTTTTATTTAAAATAGCCTACTTCTTATGAATTGTAAAAGATTATTCTTCTGACCATGCCTCTTGCAACATAAGCCATTAATGCAGGAACAGATATTAAAAAGGGCGAAGTTTATTTTAAAGTGCTTACAGTCATAATAGATTAAACATGAATATGCATAAGACCCTGCATGTATCATCAAACTTGGAGACATTTTTGCATCCTTCCAAACCAGATAATTACTTTATATTTTTACCCTGGAAATCAAAACCAAATGCCACAACAAGTTGGAATTAGAATTTAAATTCTGTTTGATAACTGTCCTGACAAAGAGGACAATCTGAAATGTATCAGGGCATGCTGAAGCTATAAAAAGAAAGGATTCATCTTTCTGATTTGCACACAGTGTCTGCCATCACTAGAACCATTGTAAATTAAACAAAAAAAAAGCTTAAAATACAATTTGTCTTTTCCTTTTATGTCTAAAAAAAAATCTACAGGAAAAAAAAAAAAACAAAGGGGAGATATCAACCAGTGGTGAAATAGATTTATTTTCCTCATTGTTTTATGTCTTTTCTGATACACTCCTTGGTTTTTTTTTTTGGTACAGAAAACAAATTAAAATACTTAGAAGACTTATTTTCTTTTATAGTTTTGCCCTTTAGTGGTACAGTAATCAAAGGCTTGAAAATTCTACCTCACTCTTCAGTAAGAGAGGCAGCACAATATAAATAACCATGTGGGAAAGGATGAGAAACACAGAGAACACAAAGGAAATAGAAGTCATAGGAAATGAGGAAAAGCAACAGAACCAGAAATACCACCCTTTGTAGGGAAATGAAGGCACATAGCAGGATCACCCAGATCCTGGGTCTGTTGCCAACCCATCCAAATTTTCTCTTTCCTCTGCACACCTGATTTTCAGCCCAAACCACCTGTCTCAGGAAGACTCATGCAGCACTTCTGTGAGCTAAGGAGTACTTTACCCTCAATGGCTAGAAGAGAATCAAATCATGTAACTCATTCTGACTCCCCATCAAGCAAGGCCTCCAGTTTTCCTTTGCTGCTTTACCAGCCTTAGATGAATTTCCACTACCCTCCTTCTCTAAATCCATTCTTCCTGCTCAATGCTACACTTGCTATTATGGCCAAGTCAGCTTAATTCTCCAGGCTGACTGGGTCCAGTGCAGGGAAAGGAAAAGAAAGAGTCATTAAAATAGAAGACATTAGAATTTTGCTTTTAGATGAAATGTTTGGTAATTACAAGAAAATTCATCTCAGCCCTGGGTTGTGAAGAAAATATAAGAAGTTTTCTGCCAGCATTTAAAAACTACATTTTCCTTCTCTAAAAACCATGCAGATCTTAGCCAAATCTAAATGGATTTTCAGAGGACAGCAAAAAGCAAATTCACAACATTTGCTTGCCAAACATTTATCTTTACTTCAGAGCACCAGGGCATTAGACCTGTTAACAAAAGAAAAAGACAAAAAATAGGTTCTTTTTCCCACAGCCTCTGTCTGCAAGCCCACTGAACTGGTTAAATTGCAATTTTACATATAAAAATTCACCAAAAGCAGACAAGGCCATTGAAAATTTCTTAAGCTTAAAGAGTTAAAAGCTTGGCAAAAGATAATGCAACGAAGATGACGTTCCTGAAAAACGTCAGTCAGTTTTAATAACTGGTTGTGCTACCAGCCTGTCATGTACACATGTATTACACAGTCTCATAAAACTAATTTCTGACAGGTTTCCACTCTGCCCCATTGTCACAGTAATATAGTTAGCATATGTTAAGATACTTTCTCATTGGAGACAGGAAGGACAACTGGAATTCCAATGATCACAAAGCACGTACATACTCTGTCAAAATTCCAAGTCAGAAAGGCCCTTGAACTAAATGACAGAGTATAATAACTATTATGAGCTTGATTTTAAATGTTCTCCTTCTCTTTTGAATGAAACTGCTGAGTCCTTTCACTCTTCCTCTGGGATGGACTTTTCTCAATATAATCACCTTCAAAGTAAATGTCAAACAAGCCTTAGAATCTCTGACAAAGAAGGTTTAGAGGACAGTGCTACCATTTTTTTCTGGCTATTTCATTCCCACTAGACCAAGCTTCATGCTTTGTGGCAAATTTCCTCATAACCACCAAGTAAGACTTTGGAGCTACAGTCCTTTTATTTTTCATCTCCATGAAAGGAGCTACAGTCCTTTCATTGTCATTTTTCATCTTCAGCAGCAATGTCAGTTTACTTCCCTCACCAGTCCTTAGTTAACATATATTCTGTGCCAGAAGTGCAGCATTTGCCATATAGGAAGCTGAGAGTTGACCTCCCAGGATAAAAAAAAAATGGAATTCACCTGCTGTAATGCTACAGGATATACTGAATATCTCAAACAGCAGAGAAATGTGCCCACGGCTACAGCGAGTCAGTCACTGAGAAAGCTGGAATTGGAATTTAGGAGCCCCTTGCTTTCACTCTACTGTAATTATTATTTATTTTACCATAGCAAAGAAAAGGTCTCTTCAGGACCTGGCCCATTTGTATGACATATTGTACAAACAAAGAATGAGGAATATTCTACTCAAAAGACTTGAGATCTGCCAGTAAGAATTATTTTCAGGCACAAGGTCTAGCATACCAACATTCGAGAGGAAAATAAATAATTTCACAATTACTTGTAATTAAATATCACTTTATTAAAATGACTGGGAAACATTCTTGCCTTCCACTTCAGATATTTTACAATTCTTAATTATACTTACTGCTGAGGTTCTCCAAGGAGAAATTTAATAGATCCATGAATTCTGAGATCTGGATAAGACTGAAGTTCATTTCCTTAGCCCACCAAAATCCTGCAGTATAATAATCTAGTAAAATAGCTTCTTTCAAAGATGTCTTTAGTTGTGTAAGATTCAGAAATTCTTCCATCTTCCTAAAAAAATGCAGAGTAAAATAAAGGAATTTAAAAAATAAATTACAGATCCAAAGCCTTACTTGGTCTGCATGCAATTATATACATAACATTTCTTTAGCTGCTATATTATTCATATGTGCCTATGTACATAATTTCTTGATTTTAGCTACATCAATTCCTAGATTACATTTATGATCAGAGTATCAAAAAGTAAACAATTACTTGCCGGTTTCAGCAAACACTACTGAAGTGTTGAGGTATGACTAACAAAAGAACAAAAAATTAGACCATTACAAAACCAAAGAGAAATACATTGAAAATTCCAGAGGAAAAAATGTATTTCACCAGGAATTGGTTTGTGGGATGAAATGACACAATTAGTCTCCAGTTTCCACTAGCATGCTTCTACTCTGATTTAGATAGTTTTTTAAGACCTTTTTAAGACTTTCCAAGATTATTTTCACGTGTCCTCTGATGAAAAATTACATTTGAAAATTAATGTAAATAATATCATTTATAATTACTGAAAGTAGCTAAAATATTTAGAAGTTTAAATTGCACTTCCATAATGGTCAAAACATTTAAAGAGCCTTATCCCATTTTATTGGCACGTGATGAAAATTTTTCCACCTACTTTAACTTGCAGAATTTATGAAAAAATACACTCCCTTGTAGGAGGCCATACTCTTGCTGACACATTTATGTCTACTCTATCCAAACACAGAATTAGGTACATATTTTATAATAACTGCATGCTTTTTTCCACATGAAGAGAGGGGATTTGGGCTAGGACTTGGTTTCAATTCTTCCAGTATAACTTTGGCCGTGTCTCAGGCAGTTAAGTTTTACATTAAAGCAATCCTTGGCTTCTTAAGTACAGCTGAGGACACAGGTGCCAGTGATCAGAGTTTCTGGTCCCCTGTGAAAAAGCAAGGTCTTCCCAAGCCCTACTGCCTTCTCATTCCTTCCTAGGGAGGACATTAATCCCAGACCTACTGATAGCAGCCATTAGATTTTCAGGGGTTTCACCAACACAGTACAGATGCCCTGTCAAAAGAGATGAGTTTCTTTCTTTAATTAAAGCCTCAATAGCTAACAGAGTAAAGCATATAATCCAATCAGTTTTGTTTAAAACATGTTTTCCTTTGTTCTGCATGACAAATTTGTACGGCTGCACACATGCAAGTCGGTTAAAAACACTTAACTTATGTCCTGGAATAGAAGTGGAACATGGCCAGCTGAACTTTCCAAGGTTTGAAACAGTCCATATCCTCTCTCTCTGAAGCTTCTGCCAACTCTGTGTTTTCATAATCAGAGCTTCTCAGGGATTTAGATTTTCTCTGATTCTGCTAACAATGCCAGTGCTCATCTTTCCAGTATTCTGTAAGGCATGTCACTGACAACAGTATCTGTACATCATTGCAAAATGATGGGGTAGTTAGATTCCATAGTTACCCTCCCTGCTTTTTCTTTCTTCACAGGGCTCAAGTCTTACCAAGATGGACAGCAGTACAGAACTCCTTGATAGATAGGAATGCAGGACATCAAAACTCTCACACTGAATCAGATCTATTCTGATTTCCTAACTTGAGCTGTGGCCTTCAAACTGCTTTTGTAATTAGACACAATGCACTTGGTAAACAAAATTTAAATGCTGCTGTTAAAGTGCCTAGTGTGCATAAAATACCCTGTGACTATGCTCCTTCCAGTCAGATGCAGTATATACTTTACATTCCCCTTGTACAGCGTGGATATATAAACACATATGTGATCAGCCGAGACTAAATGAGCATATGATCTTTCAGTGCTTTTCTTTTTAATCTTGATGAGAAAGTTGCACAAAGAATTGTGCACATTAAGCACATTTTAGTCTCCATGACTTATACACTTCAGTCTCCTTTAAAAAGGCCTATTGTGCAAGAGAAAACAGGAAAGGATTTTTTTCTATTATTTGATGGTGACAAATTTTCTTTCCAGATTTCTTAAAAAAAAAAAATCCAGAAAAATCTTTTCTCCCTAGAATAGTGACAAATAGGAAGAACAGAATGTGTTTAAGGAATATTTTAATCTCTATTAAATGGTTACCTATTCAAAGGAACAAAGCTGGATTTTATATACCCCCCACCTCTTCCTTCCCAAACTAGACCAGCAGCCCAGCCCTTTGGCTTTCAATTCCCTAAGAACCTGCTAGCAGACAAAAGCACCCCTGAGTAATTCTTGCACTTCTGAAATGTCCCATCTTTCAAATATAAATCTGGAGTCCCAGGCTGAACTCCTGGCCTCCTAAATTTAGCTGCTATTAAACACTAATAACAAGAGAGAGTGTTGGTACAGGAAAGACAAAGGCAGCGTGACATCAGAAGTCTTTGGCTGCCTCCAGTTTCCCCAGTGCACCATGATGGTGACCTACTCATGCTTTCTTAAGCTTTCCATCCCTTGCTGAACTTTTAAAACCTTTTTGATTTTTTGATAACTCGTGTTACAGTACAAAACCTTAAATATTTTAGCAAAAAAAGTTACCCAGTGAGACTTACAAAAAAAAAAGCTCAGTATCGGTCTGCTCTCACTTACATCTTAGTATTTTGTTTACAGCTTATTTAAAGCTATTGTCAATTCAGAAACCACGACAAGGTGAAATACAGGTGGAAAAAAAAGAGTCTAAGCAAAATTAAAAGATGTAGGAAAAACAGTAAACCAGATTGTATCTGCGATCAAAAGTGTTTCTGCCATCTTTTGTGAATAATGTTAATTATCAATGATTTAACTGAACAATTAAATTAATGACATAGCCAACACAAAAGAAATCTAACAAACAGTCTGCAATTTTTATTTTGTTATTACATGGGTTCCAGCATTGCTGTCACTGCTACTTACTTTTCAACTCCTTCCAGATTTTCTTCTGACAAGGCAGTTATTTGGGAAAGAGAAAGAAATGCCCTATTAGTAATCTTTTCTCCACCTACATCACCCTGATCTTGATCGTCATCCTGATCTCGGTCTTCATCCTGCATACACATACATAGGAATGTAATTTTTTAAATGTTTATTTTATTATGTCAGCAACTTATCTAAATAACATTTTTATATTGAGGAGGTATGCAAGGAATTAATTCAACAAATGCCAAAAATGTAAGACAGATGTAATTATACAGCAGTAACACAATACCTTAACACATTCTCACTAGAGAAAAGCTGGGCAGATACATGGAATATAGTATTTTTATCATAAATTCATATGGGAACACACTGACATATTATGTGCTGCACAAGATTAAATTAACTTGCAAGTAAAAGCAACAGAGATTTAAAGGTGCAAAAGAATCCATGAATCTAAATTTGACCAACATGATACTGCATTGCACAATAATTAAATTTTAAAATTAACTTTCTCCTAAACATATTATGAGAATACACAAATATTACTATGCAATTTGCTCTCCACCACGTACTTGATTGCATTTTCAAATTTACTGTCTACACTCTCTCCTTCCCCTAGCAAAAAAAAAGTCCAAGATGTTTGCTGCAACAGAAATAATACACAAGGATCTGACACTATTGCTCCTAGGAAGGATGTACATGTTTTAGGGAATAACAAACTGAGCATGAATTAACAATGCAATGGTCTTCGAAAAAATAGGAATATTTGATGATATTTTGTGTTGTCGTTGACAAAAAAAGAAGTTTCAGTAAGAAATCTATGAAATGCAAAAAACGGTAATTCCCCTAAAACTGTTTCACAATAGAACATGTAGATGACGAAATAAGGTGTGAGATGAAGCAGCCCCTTCAGAGAGGGGCACTGCAGGGGAAAACGGGGCAATGGTCATGGGACCGTGCTCCAGTTGAAAGGGATCCACAATGGGCAGCATAAGGAAAAATATTTCAAAATGAAAATACTTAAGCATGAGGATAACCCAGAAAAGACAGAGGAATCCCCACCCTTGCAGGCTTTCCAGACCAAACTGGACAAAGCCCTGCTGGGCATTGGGTGCTGGCCCAGCTCTGATCAAGCAGCTGCACCAGTCCCAAAAATCCTCGCAGCCTCCTGCTGGGAGTCCGCCTGGGCTGAGCACGCAAACACCTGCCACAACTTGCTCCTGGCAGGTACCCTGCTACATCTGCAGGACCTGGGGCTCAGGCAAAGCCTGCAGAATCCTGCTTCCAGCTCATACAGGGAGGCTGAAGCAGAATTCCTGACACACACTGATTTTTGAGCCTGAGCTGATAGCAAGTCACTCCAGCGCCGGCCAAGGAGAGCCCCCAAATAAAGCTACACTACTCCCCCTGCTGCTGCCGAGCTACAAGATGCACTGAAATCTGGGACTGAAGAACCACCACGCACAGGAGGGACTAAACCAGACTGAGAGCAACAAAGAACATTCATTAGTGGACAGACTATTCTTCTCCTCTCTAATTAAGTACTTGAGTACTTTCACATATACTTCAATATGAAAAATCATTGTTCCCAACTGCAAACAAGTCAATCTCAGATACAATATCTCATCAGAACAGGAATGGAATAAATGAAGGCTTCCTTCACATAGTTAAAAGCATGATGTTAATTTGCTTTTATTAGAAGTAATTTAAACAGCATAAAAAAATACTCTTACAGTCAGAAATGCTGCTATAATTGAAGCTTCAGGTAAAAAAAAAAACCAGCATTACCTCTAATATACAATTATTGAAAGACATATTTCAATAAGAAGAAAAAAATTAAATGCTTTCCTGAAGTGGTGTTAGAAACCTGTTGAACATGAGATTCTTTAGAAGCTGTGGGGCTGAATTAATTAAATACTGACATTCATGTTTTGGAAACATTAATGCTCCTCCCTCACTTTCTCTTAGGATGTTGAATACATAGAATACTTCAGTGTTTACAGTGACCACTACCATATAAGTTACATATGACTGGTCAGTCAACATTTTACTGGGTGAAATTGTTAGTAAGGCAAAATGCTAATATTTTACAAGCAGTTTAAACTGAAGAGATAGGCAGCTGCTGTAACTCAGTGTTTTAGATAAGGCTCCATAATCTGCACATCAAACCACAACAGTTTACAGGGCAAGGTGAATGCTTCTCAAGAACCATTTCATCACCTGGAAGCTGGAACAACATTCCAAGCAGCAGCATTCCCACCACTGTATTACTGGTTTTGTTAATGCTCTTGATAAGGATGGGGTTTGGGCACCACTGTCCACTATAACAAGCACCGGTATCAGGTAAGAAGAAATACTGTTACAAATGACAGATGAGGAACTATGGGAGAGAAAGAACATGATTTAATTTTTTTTTAAATCAGCAATATTTCTGTAATTTAAGAAAGTACTGAAGGTCCATAAATCATTTAAACAATCCTGTGTTTATAGACAGTTTCTGTTTGGGCTGAACCTACATACACACTTGACTAAAAACTCACAATTATTTTGATTGATTACTTTTGTCTCTTTAACCACTACTGGAAATACCAGAGATTATTTTCATATGCATTCACTGGTGTCAAAGAATGTACTCTTCTTTTTATTGTTAACTGCAGTGACTGAGTGAGGTAATCCAAAGTGAGTTAATTCTAGTAATGCTGTCTTCATGTGTCAGGAGAAAAACTCCTGAAACCAATCCTACCAATGCCCATTCCCAGCATTAGACTGCCTATTTAAATACAGGCTGCTCCTAGAGAATTATTTGTTACGGTTTAATTTTCCTTTGAAGGATTTTTAGCTGTTCTGAATACTTAATGTGTTTCTGGCTGTTCAATACATTACTCCAGATGCTGTGGGCATCCCTTATTAACAGCATCAAATCAAAATACCAAACCAGACATTCTAAAACAAAAGAGTAAGATCTTCCTAAATCTCTCAGTCAAGGTTCACAAACCACCATGAAGCAGGAAATAGCAGCAGCAGAATGAAATAGTTAAACAGTAAATTGCAAAAACCCTGTGTGTTTACAGGGATGGGGAAGAGCTCTCAAAACCCCAAACCTGTACTGAGTCATCCCTTCCTAGGAAAAATGCTCCACTACCTGCAGTTTTGGTGAGGGCCTTTCCAGAGTGGCCAAACCCTGACACACAGCAATTGAAATGAACACCAGCATTCCTGAAGAAAAATAAGCTTATCTTTTGGGATGAGATTTCTGCAGTTGTTGATGATAGCATTTGCATTTGTTTGACAATACACCACCACACTTTGCAAAATCATGGCTTCCAAACACATACACACAAGGGAACAGCTTCCCAAATCTCCTCAACTGTAGCAAATACTCAGTGTAAGGAACCCAAGATCCTGCTGTCCTCATCCTACCAGGGAAATCAGACTGGACTCATCTTTCCAGTAGCTCATGTAAAGCAAGCTCAGCTGCTCTGCCTGGGCTGACAGCAGAGCAGATGTACCCTGGAAGAGCACTGTATATCAGTTACAACTCTAATCAAAATGGGAATGAAAAAAACCCAACCAAACTACACCAGCAACACAGGCTGTTATTTGTATTATTATACACATTTTGTTATCAAGCTGTCAAATGCTTCAGCAGCAGCAGAAAATCCTGGAGCTTTCTACACAAATAGTTAAGGCAGAAACAGAAACACATTCACTGTTCCTGTTTGTTTTTAAAAGGCCCCACTTGTCCACTCCCACAATGGGAAGTTAAGATCAATAGTTGCTGGTTTTAGCCATAAACATTTCTTTTGTTATCAAACAAACAAATGAGGAAATAAAAATAGCAGCACTCGTTTCAACTACCTTCAAAAGGGAAATATGCAGATATGTCAAATGCAAAAGAGAAAACCTATAGGCACAGAAAGCTTTCAAGAAACACTATAAACATGATAGTGTCCTTTTAATAACAAAGTATGTTTCAAAAATGCCACAGTCCATATATCAAGATTTATGGTTAGCCAAACGTATGATGACAGTAAATTTTACTCATGTTTTCACAGCTGCAGACCACTTATGAGAAAAATGTGGTTAAAAATAAAGCAGCAGCCAGGCTTGATAATATCAGTATTCAGATTTTCTAACAGACCTTTTCCTGAAAGTCATTACAAGCTGTAACAATTATAAAAATATTCAATTTAAATCAAAAAGAATTGTCTTAAAATGTAAGAAGTTATATAAAGAAACAGTACCAGAATACAGTTTCCTACACCTTATAGACCATGCTAAGCTATCTTCAGCCAAAACTAGAGACTTTAAAGTGTTATTCATAAAAATACACAATTCCACAGGGTTTCCAATAAAAATAAATCATAAAGAATAGACAGAAATACCACAAAGGTAAGCTACTGGGTGTAGAACAAACTTCAATACATAAAGAGCAGAAAACATGTGAAAAAAAAATTCACTGAATTCCTCTAAAGATTCTTTTTATGAAATCATGAAGCAAAAACTACAAAAATTTCAATGGTACATTTCAAACAGATGCACAATATATTTTTGACAGCCTGTCGTGTCCCATAGAGCACAGCCTGTGTCCTTCTCCTGTGATCTGACTGCATTACCCCAGTGTTACGCTGCTCCAACTGCCAAAATATTTACGGAGAGTGCTAACGGAGAGCACTGTGAAAGATGCATATATTTCCTATAAAGCATTTAGCATACTTAGCAACACACTTCATTTGGAAGAGGGTTTATTTATTTAAGGAAACCTAAGTGGTAAGCTTTTGTACTGATAAAGACACGTCATAGCAACTTCTCGGCCACTGGAGACAACAAAGCAGTTCAGGCAGAAGAAAATTATCTCGTAGTAGCTACAACTACATAGACAGGCATGAGGGAGAAATTCTGAGTTGATGCAACACCTCATACATTCTTGGGAGGAATGAATTTTATTCTTATATCTCCTGACAAGCAGCATTAAATGATTTGCCTGTCAGAAACCACACCTCTGTCAACCAAGTGAAAAAACAAAACAGGAAAAAAACAGGGAGGAGGCCAAAGACAAGCAAATAAAGCAAATATTAATGCAAATACTGTGGATTTGTAAAATCCTCCAGAGCACTCAGCTACCTAAAGCAATGAAAGGTGAGAAATACAACTGTGATATTGCTGGAAGGAAAGTGTAAGCTTGCTTCCACTTCCCCACTGCTCTTTAAAATGAAACCACAAGCCTTTCCCTCAATAACCAAAAATTAGGAGACTCCTACCACCTCAAAAAAGCCCACTCTGGTGATTTGATTCAGGCTGGATGCCCAGAGCTGACCACAGCCTCTCTGTCAGCCCCCTCCTCAGCTGAACAGGAGAGAGGAAACGTAACAAAAGGCTTGTGGAAAAAGATAAGGACAAGGAAAGGTCACTGACCAGTTACTGTCATGGGCAAAAGGGTCACGGCTTGGGCAGAAAAATAATTCATTACCAGTGAAATCAGAGTAGAATAATGCAAAATAAAAACTACATTTCAAAACACTCCTCCTTTCTTCCCAGGCTCAATTTCACTCCCAATTTTCTCTACCACCTCCCCGCAGGAGCACAGGGGGAGGGGGTAGAGCGCTTGCAGTCACTTCATCACACGTTGAGTCTGACCCTGCTGTCTCCTCATGGGGAAGGCGCCTCACAATCTAACCCTGCTCCAGCAAGAGGTGCCCCCCACTAGGTGTCCAACGTGGGTGTGTCCTCCACCGTGACCTCCATGGGTACAACTGTGTCACCATGGGCTGCAAGGGACTCTGCTCTGGCACCTGGAGCACCTCTTGCCTCTCCTTCTCTGCTGGCCTTGGTGTTTGCAGAACTGTCACTCTCCTGTAGTCTCACCCTCCTCTTCCATCTGCTGTTGTATGGGTTCCTTCTTCCCCCTCTTAAATCTGTTATCCCAGATCTCTGTCTCTGCTGAGGTCAGCCTTGGCCGGCCGTGGGTGTGTCCTGGAGCAGTGTGGCATTGGCTTTAGCAGACATGGCAAAGCTTCCAGCAGCCTCTCACAGAAACCACACCTGTAGCTCCCTACGAACCAAAGCCACACAAACCCGACACACCAAGAAATAACCGTACATTTCTAAAGGAGCGTCCATAAGCAAGTGACACCTGGCGAGGCGGTGGAGGTCAGAGGTGGAGGAGGCACACCCGAGCAGCAGCTCTGGGTGAGGCGAGACGGGCGAGGGACAGGCCCGGCCGGGCTGTGCCAGCCCAGGCTCCGCAGTCCCTGCTGCAGGAGCTGCCTCGCCAGGGCGGGCAGGGTCTCGCCACTGAACCGACTGGGGTGACAAAAGTGACACGGGTGTATTTCTATATGTACATGTACGTATTTACACACACAGACAGCATTTTAAACACCACAGCCTCTTCTACACAAAATCACAGAATAGTTATGGTTGGCAGGGACCTCTGGAGGTAATACAGTCCCAGCTGAGATAGGGTCACCCGGAGCAGGTGACAGAGGAACGCATCCAGGTGGGTGTGCAATGTCTCCAAATGTCTCTCTCCAGAGATGGAGACTTCACAAACTCTCTGGGCAGCCCGTCCCAGTGCTCTGCCACCCTCCACATGAAGAAGTTCTTCCTCATATTGAGGTGGAAATTTCTCTGTTACGGTTTATGGCCACTGCTCCTCCTGTCATCGGCCACTCCTGATGAGACTGGCATCCTCCCGACCTTTGAGACATTTAAATATATTGACAAAACCCCTTTCAATCTCCTCGAGACTAAACAAGCCCAGCTGCCGCAGTGTCTCGTCACAAGCGAGATGCTCCAGACCCCTCACCATCCTTGTGGCCCTTGGTTGCAGCTCGGCACGGACAATTTAACACAAACCGCTCCCATCCCAGCGCTACCTGCACACTCTCAGCCATGGCTGCCCGCCGCCGGCACGGCCGAGCCCGCCCCTCACTGCGCCCCGCCCCGC
>QUSF01000014.1:14666043-14855575 GCA_003676055.1 Chloebia gouldiae | reverse complement strand
GCGCCCCGCTCCCCTCCGACCCCGCCCCGCTCCCCTCCGAGCCCGCCCCGCTCCTCACGGCCGTGCTGGCTCCGCGGCCCCGCCCAGCGTTTGCTCCTTTTTCTTTAATGAACTTGCAACGGGAGTGAACTAAAATGACATCGAAATGTTTTCCCTGCCAGCTTTGCACTGCATGCAGCAGCAGTAATTCAGAGTAATAGCAATTACACGCAATATCAAATAAAATGCAAGCATTTGGTAGATGAACAGTAATGATAACAAAGAGGTAACTTTGTAGAGTTTATGGATGTGCTGAGGGAGCTGCTATGACAAAACAACTTATTTGCAGTGCCTCACATAAAGCAAGGGCCTCCCGGGATTTTCTGCAAACTGTTTCAAGCTCTGCCACTGCTTCGGAGCAGTTTGCCGCCTTCAGAAAGTTGTCATCCTCAATTTCTTAAAATGTGCAAACCATCAAGTAGGTACCTGTGTCCTAGCTGGGGCACAAGAGACAAGAACCTGCCCATTACCCATTACGTTTGTGATGTATAGCGTGAGATTCAACAGGCGCGACTGTAGCTCCTGTTCCTGCTCAAACACCCTGACCCTCACTGACACAGGCAGACCAATCGCGCTTCCAAAAGGAGTCAGAAATCTTTGAGGTTCAGAGAGCTGGATCCTGCCGTGTTTTGTAGAATTATTCATAGTATTTTAAAGAAATAGACTCCACACTGTGAATTTTAAAGAAATAGAGCCCACACTGTGAATTCCTACAATTTGTACTGTGCTCTGTGGCTGCTGCACAGCTGTGCTACTGCCCCTTTTACAGTGTATATAAATCTAACCAAATAAGAACATTATTCAGAGATGCAAGCACTGCACGTAGTAAGTAGGGAATTAAGTGTGATATTTGGATGCAATGTAACACTGTGTACATTCATTATTATGTTATCTAGTTGGTAACAGATTCTAGACCTAACCCTGTGTACCTCTGGAACTGAAAATGCCCATTGACTTCCATGAACATTTTCAGTGTGAAAGACTTGGGGGCTTAAAGCCTTTAGAAAGATCTAATTCTGTTTCTCATGCCCAGTATAAAAGGACTGAATTCTCTCTTACACAAAACCTGAACTGAGCAGGTGATTGAAGCTGAGCACTGATTGAAGCTCAAACCACATTTCCAGTTGTGAGCTCCTAAACTTCCTACTTTTCAATTTAGATTTTTAGATAGTTGGTGTCAGAAGGCTTAGAAATAGAAGAAAAAAAAAAAAAGGATTCAAGTGTTGCACCAAGCCATGCTGTCTAATTTCATGTGGATCCTTCACGTTTACAAAACCACATTCATGTGTATGTGAATATTTAAGGTGGCTTTTTGATTTCCTTCAAATGAAAAACTTGTAAGTGCAGCACAGAAATACTGAATTTAAAACACTGACGTAGTCCTTTCCTACTACAGGTAACCATGGTAGATTTCCTATGATTTCTAATCATCAAAGAGACTCCAGGTTAGAGAACAACAGAGCTCTTTCTCCACTGGTGAAGTTCTGTTAGATGCAAAGGTTTCCTGAAAGTGTCTGTTATTTAATATTTAAAATATGTCATTGAAGCAGAACATATTTGAAAATCTGGCTTTACAGCATAAGTGCTCTTCTATTTGAGAAGCAATCAGAGTTAAGGTTTGGGAGATGCTCTGCCAAGACTGGTATTATTCAGCACATGAGGATTGTGGAAGGAACACCTTTTTACCTTCTTTGATTAAAGCTCTTCAGCTGATGGTGCCTGGGCCATCTCTAGCCTGTACAAGATAATCACCACACAGCCCACTAACACTGAGCCCTGGCGGGGGCTGGACAAAGAGCTGATTGTTCCCCTTAATTTTCTTCAAGTTGACAAATTTTCATTTTGCTAATTATGCACCAAAGCATCACCAGTATAGCAATTCCACACTGCTCTCTGCATAATGGACTGCATGGCTGTCTTTGTAGAAACACTTTCCTCTTCATCACGATACTCCACCTTTGGGGCAGGGAGCAGGTTCACCTGCATCACCTAAGTCCATGTCAAAAGAGGAATAAAGGTCACAGCTGCAAGCAAAGTTTTGATAGGGCAGGCCACCTGCAATTGGAACACAAGCAGCAGCTGCAAGTGTTCCAAAATATTCCACTGAGTCTTCCAAAGTTTTATTAATCAAGGTCATTCAGTCTGATTTTGTTACCCATTGAGATCCTGGCATTTCAGGAATAAATGAAATTTATTAATTTAAGAAAATGAATGAATTTTCAGAAGCTGCCTTTTACAAAGCAAAGGTTTTATAACACAAAACAGACCCACAGAAACATCCTTCTATTGACAGAGATCCTATAAGAACATTCAATTGCAAACATGTTTCCAGTCATTTTTAGTTAAGAATCACCAAGCACAGTAATTAGCCATAGGAAAATTCAGGATAAAAAGCATACAGAAATTCCTAGCAGAGCTTTGATTCTTACATCAACATCATGTGGACATATAGCTCCCCTGGCTGCCAGCCCTCATGACAACAAATTGCTTATACTCATGCCCTGTGGTACAAAATTGAGGAAAAACCATGGGCATATGTGGAGGACTTGCACACAGTATTTGGGTTTGACCCTCCTAGTAACAAATGAGTAATTTGTGAAAGCAACAGGACATTAGTGCTATGTGACTCTTAATAAAGAGCCCTGCATTACTGGACATGAGTCCATTAACATAGTAATTAATCAACCCCTCCTGGCTCCTTTATAACATTCTTTGCAGATAGTCTATCCAGGGAACATATTCCCTCTAAGTGATGTTCTTCTGTTTTACATATATAGATACACACCTTCACAAAAAAATTCTGGGCATGATTATGCACTAAGAAAAGAAAAATATAAATTCCAGGTTGTCAGGGAAACTTGTTTTTAAAACAAAAAGCTAATTCTGCCATTTCTCAGGCAGTATCCAATTAAAATGAGATACAGGTAGGAGAGGATAACTGCTTTGGTGTATCAGCAGTATCAGGTGTATCAGAGTTCTGAGTTGCTTAGGGAGAGATGCTGCTTCTTTTTTGCTCACTGTTTGTCAACATAATCCAGCTCAGTATCTCTTCCTGCCTGTTTAAAATAGGTAGGCTAAATTCCATGTGATCTGGCAGTGATTTTGAGAGACTTGTAATGTTAGTACTCTGCCCAGCAATAAGAAAGTCCAAGTTAAATGTAGCAAATCATAACTTTTCAATTATTCAAAACAATATGCATACGGAGAAATGAAAGTAGTAAAATGTGTATTCCATCAATGATTCCATTATCTTCTCACCATAAAGAGAAGTGGCTCAATGTAGGATAAAAGCAAATTTTAGATTGATTCTCTTCTTGATCATAGCCAGAAGACTGCTATATATATTGCCAAGAAATTGAATTGAGGTTCATGGAAATCCTAAAAATTAGATAGAAAAGACTTAAAAGAACATGTAACCCATCTCCAGGGGACCTGTACTTTTTCTTGCCAACAAGAACTTCAAGAAGAAATAGGATTTTATTTAATCCAGTAGTTCAAGACAGCTCCTTACTGTATATTAAATTGTAGGAATAATGTAAATGTGTGTATAACATTGCAGTACACCATCAGTATGAACTAAGAAAGCTTAGGTTTTTCTCCGCTCTAAATACCTTTTAGTACAAAAACCTAAACTATGAGACCTGATGCATAAGATAAAGCAATATGGATAGAGCATAGCTGTTTCGAACTACCTACCCTCAAGGTCATCAATTGATAAAACAAACCCCAAAATCTCTGTAGAACTCAAGGACTCCTCATAGTTATTATTCAAACCAGAACAATCCGCTCAGAAGTCCCAAATGCAAGACAAGAGACAAAAAGAAGAGCACTGACCATTGAGTGACTCTAAGACGTCTAAGTCTTCTACAGCCATGAGTAAATGGTAACAATGGAGAAATAATTTAACATAGGGTTAGTGTAGGGTTTGGGTTCATTGACAGAGAGCTGAATTCTTCAGGAGGATATGCTGTGCAGAACAGAATTTGCCAATGTAGTGAGGAAAATCACCAGAAAGAATAATTTAACAAGTTATAATTGCAAATAGAAATAAAACTTGTAAAATAAAGGAGTACATATATTCATATTCTAAATAAAATGTTATAGATTAAACGTATACTTAAGTATTTGTTCTATATAATACATATGTATATGATCTCTCTTCAGACTGCCACTTGAGCTCAGATTCCCATCTACTCTGTATCTTTTCTAAAGATATAAACTACTGTTAATCTTGGCAAATTTACAGGAAGTATATTTTATAGGAGTATACTTTACTGCATGAAAAAGATGAGACATTAATCTTCTGGGCAAACTCTCTTGAAAATTCATTGTGATAGACAAAACTTGACTTTTCTATTTGAACTACTGTTTCGTTCTGTTGGTAGACCAAAGAGGATAGAAAGACACAACTGCATGAAGTAGTACATCTTAATAACACAGCAAAGTCTACAGAAAAAATATAAATTCACTGAATTCCATTGTTCTTGCTTTTTTGTCCCCAAATGAGAACACAATTTCTTTCATAGGTTTCATATTTTACTTCTTTCATGCCTTTGTTGTGAAGCTCTATTGATTTTTTGCCACCTACTCCATGTGATGTTAACCAGCTTTTAGAATAACATATAACAATGTAGGGCAGCAAGTGAAAAAATATATCCAGCTGAAATTACAGGGGGATTTTAATAGAGACTATAGTTACTCAAGACTAAAGTTGTCTTGTGGACTAAAGTTGTCTTGTGTACTAAAGCTGACTGCATTTTTTGTTTATTTGTGAATTGCTTGTTTGTTGGACTACACAAACAGCTGCCAAGGTATCTCAATATTTCTTTAGTTATTTAATAAGGACTGGCAAGCCTGAATTACTGGGACATAATAACATCATGTTTAAGTGATGTCTTGGAGTAGGATCCCAACTACAGCAGCAACACCTGGAAAGTCAGTATGGCAAATGTATTTCCATTTTACAGAGAGAGGTCTATCCAAGAGAGTGAAATATGTCATTCTGAAGTCTGGCAATACATCCTAAGCGTCCCTGCCACCAGATCCAAGTAATAAATTGGGTTTGGTGTCATGTGTCTTCTCCTGGGATACTTGGAATCACAGAGTACAAATCCCAAGGAGTGGATGAGCATGCTCAGGAAGAACATGTCCATGTAGTCTCCTTAAACATGTAAGCATAAAGGTTATTTTGTGATCACTAGGCAATAGGGTTAAAATTATGATGAAGTTGTTTGTTATTGCTCTTCCCCTTTTCTTCCCTGACTCATTTGAGATTATGGACTCATCTTGGCAAAGTACATTAAAATAAAAGGGTATATAACTCGTAGTCAGTCCTGGGAGCACTTTCCCTTCCTGGATGCTGAATTTGAAATATCTGCTGTGCAAACATATGTTTATAGAGAGCTGCAAGGAGGAGTTAATGTCCATATTCACTCCAAAAAGATTATGTAGTTGCATGTAAAAAATTAAGTTGCAGAGCTCTAGAGAGCTTAAGTATATTACTTCTTGTAAAAATAAAAACTCATTGAGCAGAGGACCCAAGGCCAGCACATACATTTGTGCTAAGAATATCACTTTAACTGCACATGAGCTCTGCATGTGATGTCATACGGAACATTATGGGTTTCTTCTAGAACAGGGGTCAAATACTTCCATAAGGTATTTATTAATGTAATTTATTGATTTAGCTGAGGCAGAATTAGCCTGTTTTGAAGTGGAACTCTGATTAGTCTAACCCATTCTTGAATTTCTCAGTATCTTGGAACTCAAAATTCAAAGGAAGAGAAAGATGGGGCTCAGCTCACATATACTCTGCTGACATTTGAGACTTTGGTTATGGAGAACAGGGGTACACAGGGAGCAGCGTTACCCACATACTTATCCTAGGAAATTTAGAAGGAGAATGAAAAAACTGAGTGCACTGTTTGAAAGTGTTCCTTGAACTGGAGCTTATGCTTTTCTCATTTACTTGAAACTTGAAAGAAGATGATAGAAGTTAATGGAGTTTCATTATGGTAAAGCAATGTAAAAGGAATCATCGTCCTTGTTTTAACATCTGGGTATGTGGTCTTCCTCTTCCTCTCAAACAAAACATACACAATTCTGCTCAGTTTTAATGCTGTTTGGCATCTGTGCCTATACTGCCAGGGACATTCAGAATTTACATTAACAGCAAATATTTTTACTCTAAAGAAGGAAACATATCCTTATTGATATTCAGCAAGTGGTGCGTTGTTGCAACCAAGATATAATTTACTCACTTGTCTGACTGGATTACATTACTCCATGCATTTTGTAGTTTCATCTGTGAAAAATTGAACTTTAGTTCTACAGCTGTCATTTCCCATAATTCTTTTAAAACAATCTGTGGCAAAAGGATAAAAAATAGCTCCAATAGAAACTGCTTCTGGGGATGGCATTTGAAAGGACATTATTTAGAGTTAATGAATTAGACTAAGAAGTTTGTCATATTCTTTACATGAGCTGTGAGTCAGACTTTGTATACAAGTATTTCTACCACTTGTGTACTTTGTAAAGGCCACGACTCCCTTTGTTCCCTGGGAACCCTGCAGTGAAAACATTTTTCTTCAGAATCACACAGCTTTGTTAGGCTGCCTGGGTAATATTTCCAGTTCTCCTCAACGTTTTTGTGTGCTCAGGAGCAGCAATGCACCCGCCCACTGCCATCCTTGTCAGGGCTCCCCTACCTCAGCACTGCAGCCACCTGAGCAGGGCAGCAGCTCAGCAATCCACAGGGTTTCAGCCAGAGCGAGGATGGGAGGACTGAGCCATTACTTAATTATAAAATTAGCAGTTAGAACTCAACTGCAGTAAAAATGGAAAGTCCCCAAAATGGAGGATCAGTATACTCTTTCAACTCTGATTTCTGCCTCTTCGCTTCCTCTGATGTAAATTTTCAAACTCCCTTTGATGAAAAGAAGATCAAACTCCAAAACCAGACTAAGCTTCAAAAGATGATTATAGGCTTTCCCACACAAAACTGACTCAAAGTTTTATTTCTTAGGTTTATCACACACAATGTAATTTTTCTTCTACCTCTTGCTTTTACACTAGCACATGGATCATACATTCCTTCTTGGTAACTACCTTTTGCATGTTACCCAAGCCAGACATTACTCTTGATAAATGACTATTTCAATTTTCACTGCCTCTGTTGTGTTTCAAAATATAAACTGTAACTGGATGTTTTATACACATACCAGAGAAATATTTTTCTCACAGCAACAGTGAAAATTCTTGTTGAAAATACAGAGAAATTAAATGAAATCCAAATAAAGCATTTTTTAAGTTGAACTCAATCATGTTCAAAATTTTTGGTGCCAAATAAGAATTAAAATCAGAGGCTGCAAGTAGGGGATTGTAATGGAAACATACCTATACCTTTTGCTGCTATACATAAATCCTGTTGTCACTCATGTAATAATGATAGAGCAACCATAATTATTTCTGTATTAGACCAAAAAAATTCCCTGTATGATTTCATCTGATGGTAAAACATAAATCATTATACTAAATAGATACTTTTTGTCTGCTTACAGAAAAAAATAGACTCAACCTTCTTTCTCTCCACCCTATATAAATAAAAAAAAAAATCAGACACCAATTTTTAGCCAAGCATTCATCAGAGTATGTATTGTTAACAGGTGTTGTGTATTACATTTCCCATGCACACAGTGTTGGAATGCAAAACTGTAATACTGCTCCTAGGAACAAGTAGCGTAATTAAAATTCTTTGTGAGTTTGATTTACTGGGTATTTTCTTCCTTTAAAATAACTACATTGCAAACAAGAGCCAATTTCTTAGATTTGATCTATGGGTTGTGCAGCTTATACTTCAGGTTCAAAATGGTGATTTAGACAATAACACATAACAGCTGAATAGTCATTTATAATGGCACAGCACCTGCAGCAGATTGTCAGCTGAAAAGGCAAATCTAAATGCTTTCAAATTCTCTTGTGTATTATAATGGCAGTAGTAGCGGCCACTATAGATACAATAGTTAGGCATGTAATGCAACTTATGTTTCTGATTGCTTGCCATTTTCTCAGATTTATTCCTTTAAGACTGAAAATGTTCATACTTAGTGTCAGTCCATATGCATTTTAAAAAGCTCAGGCACAGTTTAGCTTTCTGTTAATTTTAGGGGTGGGAGGTGTCAATGAACTTAAATATTAAATAGGACATCAAACTCTTTTCCTCATCATTTTAAGATTTTCCATATTTCCCAGACCATTACACATGCATAATTAACACAACTTAGGCATTTTTTTTAATCTTGATTAATGCTGCTGAGAACTCTGGAAAAATTTGATCTGAAATTTTAAAACTGTATAGACATTTTTTATTACCTCAATATGTGCCAAGATTTTTCTATGAGCCTTTTAGCAGCAGCTCCCATTTAAAAATCTGAAATTGTGCATATGTAGTTTCCTTTTAAATTTGGTTCCTTCCTGGACTGAACCCAGCACTGATCATTTGTGTGATGATGTGCTAATTCTGCATTGATGTGAAACACATGTTAGGGAGAAATATAACAGCTTGTTGCAGCAGACCCAGGCCCATACCAAACCATCAGTGCACTGATGTAACCTCCACCCACAAGAGAAAGTCCATTTAGATGCACAGTCCAACAAGCAATGCTCAGGTTTCCACCAGGAGGAACATCTGGGATGTGAATGTGCAAGGATAATACCCAAAAGGCAAGCACTCTAAATCCATTATCATTTTCCAGACAAGACAGAATTTGAAATCCTTTTGTCTATTAAATAGCTATAAAATTACCTATATACTTTCTGAGTGTTGGGAGGCATAAGATGGGCCATGTGCTTTGGGATTTTTAGCTGGAAGGTAATGGGATTTTTAGCTGGAAGGTAACAGACAGTCCAAGTACAACAGTTCCTTTCCACCAGAATGACCAAAGTCATATTAGGTAGTAACTGTAAAAACCTAAGCAGAAATAGTATTTGTTTTCAGCTGTAAGGAAAAATAGTTTCCAAGGAGCTAATTGCTTTAGAACACAAGCAATAGAAAAAGAAAAATGAATTTAAAAAATAAATAAATTGCTTGTCTGTAATAGAGATCTGTAACAGAGGTTAGGAACAATCCACTTGCTCTGGGTTGATGGGATGATGCCCTTGCCAATTAGCACAAGTACTTTGTTTTATAACATCCATCTATTCAGTATGGACCTGTTTTAGTGTACTACTCAAAATCATCTTTAGAGTACTTCCACTGGAGCCGAGGGAGTTAATCCAGGAATTAGCTTGGTGAGTGAAGTGAATCATATGCAACAGAAAGAGTTAAAGAAACTTAGTTGGAAAAGAGTAATGGAAAGAGATTAATGCATGCTATACATCTTGGCTTTATGCTAGTGTTATTTATCTATTTGAGATAGCAAGGAGTTTCTATAATGTGTGCAATATGGGACAGTGGCTTTGCAACATAAACTGTCCATTAGTAATGCAAAGTAACTTATTTTCATCCGCTAGATCATTACTGCAAATTTTTCTCCCTAGTTTTGACACTTAATAGATCTTCATGAAGTCCACATTTGTTTTCTTTATCTTTTACTTCCATTTGATTAATTCTATTTTAAATGTATGTAAACATACTGTAAGACCACCACGCTTTTTGTAATTTCAGGAGGGCAATGCTTCCACTCCTAGGAGGAAGTTGATGCCCCAGATCTGTCTGCAGGCCCAGCTGGGGGCAACTCAGACATCCCTCACTTCACAGTGCCCGTACCACCATAAGACAAGAGGGATTTAAATGGGTTGAAGCACAGTTGAGAGAGTTGAGCAGAGCTGTGGCACCAGTGTATGCCAGGGAGCAAGGTGTAAGAGCTCCTCCAGCAGTAGCCAGTGTCCCTGTAGAGCTGCACACGCTCCTCAAGCGCCTTGGCAGCAGCACTGAAGCAGCTCTGGCCGTTTGGAGGGCAGCTGGCTCAGGGCTGACTCACATCCCATTCATCCTCCCAGCCTTCGGCTGCGTGAGCCCTCCCGGCATCGCTTCTGTCACTGCAACGCTCCGGGATCACTCCCGGGACACGCAGCCCTGCGCCAGCCGATGGCACCAAAGATGTGACCCCTTCCACCAGCTCACAGAGCTGACCTCTCAAACAAGCTGCCACATGGCCTGTTTGGTACGCCTGGGTTTATTTCATGCAGTCACAATATTTCCCATACTCTCCATCTGCCAATAAAGAATAGATGAAATGCAAGAAGCAGTAGGGTGCTACTCACCTCTGGAATGACTTCAGGTCTGCTGAGAATTGTTGGGATGGTTTTAACCCTCGCCCCCACTGCCTGTGCATGCAGACAGATGCACTTACTTACTCATCAACAGTCCTCCAGTTGCTTCTCATCAGTAAACCTATCTCACTTTGGTGCAGCAGAATCCACATTGTTGCACCCAAATAATTCCCTAGAAGAGCAGTTGTATGCTAAAGGAATTCCATGGTGTTCCAATGCCAGAATTATTTGCATACCCTTTATTATTCTGACTACCTTACAATATAACATTGAAAGAAGCAATTGGACTTTTGGAGGACACCTGTCCCATTTCACTTCCCACTGCAGATCTGCAGCCACAGCCACTGACAACTTTTCCATGCTGCTGCTGTTTCTCTATGGTTTCATGTTGTTTTTATCTAGGTGCTACTGTAGCCTCTATCCCCAAACATCCACAGCAGGAACAGGAGACATGAGGTTGCTGCTGGAGTTGGCTTTTCAGCTAACTTGGATGCATAAGGTCCAGTGATGTCTGTGCCTACTATCTCATCATCACCCACAGACCCTATAGTGAAATTTCACTGAAGATTCCAAGCTGGACCTACTGGGCAGATCACAACATTTGTATATTTATGGAGTAAATAAAGCTGGAGCAAAGTCAGTCCAATGCACACAGGTTGATTACAGCAGAATAATTTAAAAAATGAAAATAAGAACTTTCATTTCCAGCTCTTAACTTAAATTCTCACTAATTTTTGTGGATTTTATCAAACCACTAATGTTTTTTAAAAATTCTTTTCATATAAAACTAGGCAGTCAAGATTTTCAATATCTTCAAGGCATTAATGTAACTTAGAACTCAAAATGTTTTTAAAAATCACTGAAGATATGTACTGAAACCTTCCAAGCAAGCTTAAATTTTCTTTCAGGATTTGTCTCCACTTCCTTCAAACCCTTGATTTCATTATGTAATAATTGCACACACTTTCTAAATATTTTTTAAGTTCACAAGGTTCTACTAAAAATTATTTCATTAATATTTATAAACTACAAGTAAAGCTGTTTCTCCTACAATAAGAATTATACTTTTAGCATTGCATATATGTATTTGTAGGAGGTATTTATTGGATTTAATAATCGCTACTCTGTGGGAAGCCAGCAAAAATTAAGATTTAGCTGACATTCCTTTATCCAGGAAATCCTGATTAGTGGAATCTTACGTAAGAAATACAGAAAAGTAATGCAGTTTTACATTCTCTTTAGGAATGAGCTCTGGGGATCTGGATTTTCCTTCTTTGAACAAACACCTCCAGGGAATTTCAACCCAGGAATTAGAGACTTTTGCTTCTTCCTCTCATTCTTTTTTTTGTGCCCATAAGCCATGTCTACTCTTTGAAAACTACAAAGTAGCTGGTGAGGAAATGTCCTTTATTGTTAAATAGGACTTAGCTCTTTAAGTAGTTCACCATCTAATAGTCACAGGTTAATAAGATAAAGCATTAAACACATTATCTGTGCGCACTTCACCTGAAATGAATTCCCAGACACTTCCTGCCATACAAGAATACTGCAATTGGCAGGATAACCAAACCAGAGCCATTGGGACCTGAGCTGAGGTTCCCCTGTTGCAGGTCCCCAGGGTTATGAAGGCCTGTGTGTGCATTCCGGCCGTGTCTGTTGCACACCCTGAAATGAATCGGGGCTCTGAGTGCTCTGCTCTGTTCACGCTGGCTCCCGGACAGGCACAGGGGGGCTGCCTTGAGCCCAGGATGCTGCCGTGCTCCTTGCTGTGACCACATGGACATGGAGCAGCCACTTTTGCAATGCTTTCCTAGTTCTGAACAGCACTCTTTCTTGGCAGGAACCAGGGATACACCACAGCAGAACAGCCAGCAGCCATGACCAGTTGCCAAGCTAACAGGAATGCAATTTTTGCCTTCAGGCAAAAATGTTAAATCCACCCCTTGCATCTTTCCCTTTACTCTGGTAGTCAGGAAATGCCTCTGCCCACATCTATGAGGGAAGGTTTGATAAAGATGGCCCTATACTATCAAGTATTTACCTTGAAGTGGCAGAATCACATTGACCTGCTATGCTGTGATGGCAGTCCCTGTGCCACAAATACCCTCTCAGGCCATCACTGTGAGCTCGACAAGCTGCCTGACAGCAAACCAATATTATATTAATATAATAGAATATATTCCAATTCCAGATATTCCAATATTATATTCATAGCCTTATTCAGAGGCTATGAATTTAAGCAATGCTAGCACATAGGTTGTCTTTGATTATTGGAGATAAATAGTTTGCTTGCAATAATCCATCATATGTCAACCCATTTGGCAAAAGGCAGAGAAATTCTTAAATGATGCTGTAATTATAAAGCTGAGTAATTTCTTTATATTTGTTTTACCAGTATGGATTTTAAAGTGCCCTCTGGGAGCAAAAATTTGTTTGTAGAGATAAAGCTGTGGGGAGCAATACATTCATGCCAACACATGTAGCTGAACCACCAATTTTGCTTTATTAATTTAGTTGCTGGATTTGTTCCTGATATCTACAGTTGTATTATCAGCTCCTAGAGGTGGATGAGTGGGTGGAGTGAGGTTGATTACAATTGATTTAGTAACCAAAGAGTAATTTTTTTCCATTATTTGTTCAGCATATTACTAAACATATGGTTTAATTACAGTTGTCTTGTGTTCTTTTCAGTGTGGTATTGCTTATTTTATTGAGACACTGATTTATGCAAAATATTAATTGAAATAGAAAACAGACTTACTATGAGAGCTGACATCCATAAAAATATTAGTTGCTTATATTTTGCACTGAGCCTATTGGACTTCTCAGGGGAATTAGTGTTAACAGTTTAATTTCAAGCAACATGGGCTCCCTCCCTCCAGAACAGTGGTATAGCATGTACTGCAGTCTGCAGTATGGGTAAAAAAAATTTACTTTTACCAGCAGCTGCAAAGGGAAATCCTCAGAGTTCTTGAGCCAAAGTCTCAAAAATGTGCTGAGGTAGCTGTTCCATTTCAGTGTGATTGCAATAATTGTATGCAAATGTCTCATTAAAAGTAATTCAAGTTTATATAGCTATAAATAAACTACTATGCTGTTGTAATGTGTTTCCAGGCCATTAAATAGTATAATAAAGATACATGGATTCTCTCAATAGATTAGATAATCAAAAAACCACCCACCCCCAGAATCAAGCGACTATATATTGGGAGATCTTGTTTTGTTTTCAGTCATCTTTATAATTAATCTATTTGGAATAAATAATTCACCAAATATAAATATAAAATAATGTTCAGTCACAGAACTCATAACTTAATATATCCAGGAGGAATGCTTTTCTATTTCCTATTCAAGATTTTAATTCAATGCATTGAATTTTGCTGTCTCTTTCATAAGCCAACTCTAATATACAATCAACTTTATAACCAGATAGTTGGAATACAGAATTAAATAGTTTTGCAGAGGCACTCATAAAATCCTCACAAATATTTTTAGGAGAGAGTATGACAATTTTGTAACCTTCACTACCCACTAATAGGATTCAGATATCCACTGTGAAATGATCCAAACATATCCTGGGTTACAGCCTCTGTAGTTATAAGGTTAATTTCAAAGGGGGAAAAAAACCCAGCTAATACACATATCTCTATACTGCTGTACAGCGACAGTCCTAGGAAGCAAGACTAGACAATGAGGGGAAGAAAAAAGCAAGCCACAATATCAAATTCAGCAGGAGTGCCAAGGAGAAGGGCTTGGATACCATCACAGACCACATCCAAGGACTGAGAAGAATAAAAAACATAGAACAAACCCAATTTAAAGTTCGTCCTAGGAGGAGGTGAAGATACCCAACCTCTCAGTGGGGCCATGAGCTGGAACACCCACACATGGCCAGTACACACAGTGTTAACCACAGTCACTGCCTTACATGGGCCTCTCTGCCTGCACCAGGCTGCACCTAGACTGATTTCTTTTGTTTGGTCCTTAAAACTAAGAAAGAAAACTTAGATTGCCCAAGAAGAACAACAATATTAGACATTGTTGTGGGGCCATAAGAGGCATTAAAATGGATGCATAGAATGTTCTTGCTTTAGTTTAAATCCCAAAGACTTTCAAGGCTTCAGAAACTGAAGAAAATACTTCTAGGAGAAAAAAAGGAGAGGGAGGGCAGGAGAAGAGTTGAAATTTTAGTGACTTTTTGTCATGGTTTTACACTGACCCAATGCCAGGCACCCAACTAGAGTCACTTGCTCACCCTCCCCTGCTACAGCTGGGCAGAGGAAGGGGGGAGGGGAAATTAATGAGCACTTTATGAGCGGGACAGACTGGGAAAATATTTCAAGGGGAAAAACAGGCTCAAGTTGCAAAGTAAAGTTTATTGCTAACAGAATCAAAGGAGGAAAATGAGAATCAAAATAAGGCCTTAAACCACCTTTTCCCCCCAGCCCCTCTCTCCTTCCCACCGACAGCGCAGGAGGCAGGGGTTGGGGATTTTGGCCAGTTCATCACTGAGATTTTCTTTCACTGCTCTGGGAGAGGAGGCCTTTCCCTGTGAGACCGTGGGGTCCCTCCCAGGGGAGACAGTTCTCAGTGAACTTCTCCAGTGTGGATCCAAATCTCACTAGCAGCAGTCCTCTCAAAACTGCTGCAATGTGTGCCCCACCTACAGGCAGACAGCCCTGCCAAATCTGCTGTGGCGTGGGTCACTCTTCCATGGGGTGCCATCATCCAAGGACAGGCTGCTCCAGCCTGGGAGCAGAGCCCTCTCCCACTGGATCTCAGCCTCCTCCAGGCATCCACCCACTCCTACATGGCCACCTCCCATGGGCTGGGGGTGGATCTCTGTATCCCCATGGATCCCCATGAGCTGGAGGTGGATCTCTGCATCCCCTGTGAATCCCCAGGGGCTGGGGGTGGATCTCTGCATCCCCTGTGGATCTCTGATGAACTGAGCAAAACCCCACGCCCTGGCTCCCTACACCGTCGGTGGGAAGGGGGAAGAGCTGGAGGGGGAAAGGTGTTTTAAGGGTTTATTTTCATTCTCATTATCCTCCTCTGATTCTGTTAGCAATAAAATTCACTGCAACTTAAGTTGAGCCTGTTTTGCCCCTTGAAATATTTTTCCTGGTCCTTATCTCACTCAAAGTGCTCATTATTTTTTTTTCCCCTCTCCTCTGTCCAGCTGTAAGAGTGACTCTAGGGTCACTCACAAGTGACTCTAGTGAGTGCCTGGCGTTCAGCCAGTGTCAAACTGCAACACTTTTTAACAGCAGTAACACAGGAAAAGCTGGTATTTCAAGGCTGTGGGGGCATCAGGAGAAAAAAAGTTTGGGAGTTATGGACAATATGCATATCGGCACTGCAGTTAGCCAGGACAGGAAATGGCCACCTTCAGTTCAAGGTGCTTTTAGACCTCTAGTTATTAATAAATGACAACCATGTGCGTTCTGTCGGGTCGCTTCTGCCCCGTCACTGCCGAGCTGGCAGAGAAACAAGCCAGAGACAATTGTTTTAAATCCTGAATGCTTTCGGGCAGTGCTGCTCCTGCAGTGGGAAGGAAAAGAAGGGCACAGAGCAGAAATATTAAGGATGGTCAGCGCAGAAAAGATTCCGGGCACAGGGGCACAAGCCACCAGGTCTCCAGGAGAGGCATCTTGTTCTCCCTCAGGAAGTTCTAAGCCAAGTAGCTACACCTGAGCATTTGCCAGTCGGTGCAGCTCCTAATGGAGTCCATGGGAAGAGGGCAGCACTGACAAGCAGGGTTTGGTGTAGGAAAACCTTTGAATACTCTTCAAAAGTGCTTCAGCTGCTAAAGAATTCCCCATGATGATGTCCTTGGAGCAGTCCATTAAACACAGTATTATTATGATACACCCCTAAACTTTTCCTCCTCCTGAAACGGAATCACAGCAGGAGGCAAGATGCAATTCAGTAACACAACATGCACAGTGACAATTTTCCAGAATGAGATTATAGGAGAAAAAATTCCAAACCCATCACAATCGCTCTCACAGAGTAGCTTGGAAACCTGAACCAACAGAAGAAAAATAAACCAACAAAGAATGAAAAAGATATAAAAAACTCCAAAATAAATTGTTAACTCAAAATTGTAATATAATCTGTATAAAATATTTAAGATGTTTTTCTATTTATTCCTGAACCTAGAGTGATTAAAATGCTGCCATAGTACACTGTGTTGCTCTTTTTTTAATCACAAATGCAATTTTAAGCAAGTAGACAAACTCTAGGAAATTAAAGTGAATATTTATGTCCATATAAACTTCTTAATGGCAACATTCTTGCTGTGAGCACAGCAGCTGAAGAGGGTGGATTAAATTATTTTGGCCAGATCCTGTTACTATTGTTTTCATTGGCAAAATTCCCACTGACTTAATGGGAGCTGGATTAGATCCTGACTTGAATTAAGTACAAATCTCAGATGCATATATAACGTAATCACTAATATTCCATGCATACACTTTAGTTTTCATGTCTGTTTTCCCTCTGTGAGTTTTACTGATGCTCTGAAAATACCAATCAGGTACACTATATACCAGTGATTAAAGGTGTGCAGTCTTGTGTTTCCAGATTTGGAAAATTTATGGTTTACTCATATTTGAAATCAGAAACCATGGTCAGAATGATATTCAGCCTTTTGAGTACAGGGCTTCAAATCTTGGTATGTTTAGTTCCTCCTCTTGCAGGCTTTGCAATGCATATGAACAGCATTTATTTAAAAGGCCAGAGAATTACAAGATATTTGTCAGTCAACAGATGTTGTTGGTATGATATTTTCTCTCTCTCCTGTGTCCATCATTTGGGAATATTCAAGAGCATCCTGGAAAAACTAGGAAGATTTTGGACTCCTTCTGTCTTGAATGATGATGTCATAAAAAGAGAACAAGCCTCCAGAAATTTTAGGAGGACATGTTAATGCACAAGGGACACAGCTTCATCAAAGGTCTTACAAGAGCAGGAGTTCCATCTCTCCTCAGCAGTAATTCCCTCTCCCTCAGCAGGGTGCTTCAACAACCACAGTTCTTGGGCCAGCCCTGCTCAGCTCCCTGTGGAGTGTGGGACAGCCCCTGGCTGTTCCACCCCAGGCACCTTGTCCTGGTTTTGCTGCTCTCACCAAGCCTCTTTCAAAGCTTGCCAAGTGTGTGCTAAGGGAGGAGTTTGCGTGGAGCAGACAAGGAGTTGAGGCCTGACTACCTGAATCCAGGTGTACACAGGGCTCCAAGAAAGGGAAACACAGCCCTGCAAGGCTCAGTCAGAACACCAAAGTGCAAGGTGTCCTTCAACATATCTTGTTCCAAAAAAAGAAAAAAATTAGCAGATGTGATGATCTTGAAATGTTCCCAGGACGCCCAAAGTTAATGGGAGTTAGTAAGTGCATACATCATATGCTCTGAGTCAGGCCCTGGATTCACACACACAGAGGGGAGCAGGTTTTCTAAACAAGTGCTCCAAGTCAGTGGAGATTTATCTGTGATTACTGTGGCCCATCTTTGTTCCAGCTCAGGAAAGCAATGTTACTTATAAATGACAGTGTGATTTCCTATGCAGAGGCTGTTTCGCTGTATGACTCATCTGTGTATTGCATTCCAAGAGGTAAGTATGAATCATGGATAACTGATAGAAAAATGCAAATGAATACATTAAATTTTATATTTTTTTTATTATGGTCTAAACAGAGCAACTTTTAAATTTTTCTCCTGACTGTGAAACTTATTGGAAAGAAATTGTATCAAATCAAATTGAGAAATCTTTGCATTCTCCAAAGCCACAGGTTTTCTTATTGCTGTTTCAGTGGGGCTGGGGATGTGGGGGTGGTTGTTAGTGCAGTTGATTTTAATTTCATTTTTTGCACTAAGCTTACAGCTGGAGCTTTATGGCCAATGTTAAAATGCAGTTAGCTTTTTGCTTGTTATAAATGTAATAAGGGAGATAGAAAATTAACTGTTGATGGTTATTATTAAGTATCAGAGAAATGGGCTGGTGAGAATCTAAATCCAGTAATTCCAAGGTTCATACCTGACACTTAAAGAATAATTGTGAAGAGGTTTGAGAAATTCACTACAGACATGTTTTCTTTAAAACAACCTGCTGTAGAGCTCAACCCTACAGCATAAGGGAGTAATTCAGTTATGAGTGGAGAAGTCACCTACCTTGGAGAGGAGCAGATTGTGAGCACCAGCAAGCCACTTCTCAGGCACTGAGTGCAAGAACCAGGCAGCCCAAATCAGGCATTCTCTGCCTGGAGCCCTGCAGGGAGAGCAGTCGGGGGACACACAGCCCTGCAGAAGGGTTTGGGATCGTGGCTTCGATCTCCAGGGACACCTGTGCAGAAGAGGATGGTCACAGCTAAAGGAGGATGTGTGGCAGGGCTGGAACAATTAAGCCAACCACTGATTTCTTCCCTGACTGTGCCTTCTCTTCCACAGAACAGGGAAGATGTGTTATCTCAAAGACTACATAAATCTATGATTGAAGTGCTTTGATACCCAAATCTAGTTAGTCTCTGCACTGTTATTTGGTCTTAAACTGTGACATTGGCATTAACTATTCAGTTAGGACTGTTTTGAACTCTAAGGAGTACAAAACCAAATCCAAGGTGTAATGAAAACTGCCAGATTAACAGTATTAGATACAGAAACAAAGACCACCTAATTTCCAGGGTTAGAATTTTACCACAGTTTTGTCTTGGAGCTTTTGTCCATTACAGACATCCTAAATTAAAGTGCATGACTTTTTTCTATATACTGCAGTCTGCATGCTACTACTTTTCCTTTTTGAAGCCCATAACATCAATTCAGAAAAGAGACTATTATGCTTGGCATAATGACCAAAACTGAAAATACCTTTTCCCGGAGTCCCTGGAGCAAAAGGACATTTATGCCTTTGATTAAATTAAACTGACAATGTCATCTTAATATTCTGCCATAAAGAGATGAGGATAGCTTGAATTTAACTGTATTTTGGGATTCAGTACACATCTACCTGTTCAAACCTCTGCTTCCTGGAAGGACTACTGTTAGATCTGATTCCTTAGAAATAGAGGAATTTTAAAAGGCACTACCAAAGTAAGAAAATACAAAACTGAAATGCTGGCTATAATATTTACTTTATGCTTTTTGAGAAAATATGTTCTGAAATGAGCAACAAAATGTGAACTTTGTAAATATCAAAATCTATAATTAAAAACAACACCTGAAAAGATCATTTTTTTTCAGCTGATGAGTAAATGTCACTTTTAAGAGAATCTTCCACAGAGTTATAAGAACAAGCAAAGGGGCAAAAACTGTTCTGTCTTCATCGGCAGAAAACTTGGAGAGGGTTTTACTAAGTACTTAAAATGACTGTGCTTTGACTTGGCAGCCATCAAAAGTGTGACAGACTTGATTCATGTTCCTGTGCAATACAAACAATGACACAGGGCTGGATCTGAGTGGCTCTCAGCAAGTAATTGAAGGGAGCACAAACACATTGTAAAGAGCTAGCAGTGCACGGTTCTGCTGTTAATAAATGGAATCTGAGCTGGAAATGCACCTTGTTACTTCATAGTTTTTCCAGGTATTTATTTAATTTTAAAAAGCCTTTTTTTTTGCCTTGGGTCAGGGACTTTCAGAGATTAACTGATCCAGTTACTCTGCAGAATGTACAAACTCCTGTCACTGGTGGGGCAGTTTTGCAGTACCTGTGTGTGGTTACACAGCTGATCTGCCTCCTGCTTCTACAGAAGTGAAGAAGTTTTTGCAAGTGAACACATGTTGTTGACCCCATGTACTTAAAGGCAACAGAACTGGAATGCATCGTGCTTGATTGGCTATAGCTGCAGTAGTTCTCTCGTTTTGTTCTAAATAATGCAGCACAAGAAGTTCTGGTTTTATATGCAATACTCTCTCCACTGGTACCAAGACAAATGAATATGAAATTACCAGCATCCTGGCAAATTATAGTAGGTCAATACATAATGCTTTCATTTTCAGATGTCTGAATCCAAGCCATTTCCTACAAAGAAGTTAATATTTATTCCAAATTAATAATGCATTTTCTTGAGACATCTTATGGAAAACTATGCTAGTCTATCATTCATACTCAAGTCAGAGGCAACATACCCTTAAATGCAAGAAACTCAAGAATACATGGAATGGGGACGAGGGGCTGAATCCAAGGATAAAAACTAGCATATTTTTTTATTCAAAATTCTTAGCTTTGGTTTCTAAAGCATTACTATTTTTGCACTCACCTTCAACATCTCTGATCATAACTTGTTTAGGTGAACTATTTTCTGCAGACACTTGGAGAAGTAGAGGAAAAAGAGTCTCACTTGAAACAGAATATATTTGTAAGATTAAGTGCTCTGAAGGCAGCACTGATTAGGAATATTAAATTATAACTTCCTTGAAGTTCAACATGTATTAAAATAGGCATTAAAATATTTTTTAAAGTAAAGGAAAAAAGAAATCAAAGGCTTATAAAAATCTTATGTTTAAGCTGTCTTTTCACCATGAAAGTGTGAGTTTTCACTAAGAAGCACAGAAAAGTTTGCCTTGACTAGAAAATATAGCCCAGGGCTGCACTTAAATAGATGAGGTTATATTGAATCTCTAATAGCCTACATCATAATTTTAAAGTGAAGACATCTTAGTTTCTTAATTTTTATTGAAATCAAAATTTTATCCAGGTGTTTTCTGTTCCTTTAGGAATTTTTATACTCATTTTCACCGAAAATTAGTTTAAGCAAATCCCTGATTTAAGAGCTTCAACGTTTTAATGTGTGAAGAACTCTTTCAGAGAACCCATCCAGGAAAGAAAAGCAATAATCACATCTGGAGGCAAACAAAGCATAAATCACTGTGCTGGCAACCAGCCAAGACAGTAGGGGACAAGTGTAAAAATGTGCCTGAAATGGCAGCATAATATTCTAACCACATGCTGTTAACAAGACAATCCAAGGTTGAACATTATATTTCTATTGTCCCAGAACATTGCATATGAGAAGGAAAGAAGAATGGGGACTTGCAAACTGAGGGTCAAATTCACTTGTGGAATAACAGGGAGAAAGTCCTTTGAGAGACAATAGGAAAATAGCACTTCTTTAGATAAAACCCACACTTAACCCACAGATATTCCAGTTGGGAAGGGCCAAGCATTCAGAAGTCACTATTTCTAATAAGTGCTTTAATATTGTATTATTAATTAAAATGCAATGACACAGTTCAAAGCAAATCAGGCTGTAATGGTAAAGGGCACTTGGAATGCTACACACACCAGTGACAGTTTAGCTTGTCATCAAAAAGCAAATATTACTGCATGAGATGAATGCCAAAGCACTTCATTATGTAAAGGTTTACATGATGCATAAAATTATTATCAGCTAATGTTTAAATATGAGTAAGATTCCAGTCCAGCCCAAGGATGCAATTTTTTAGACATTGGTCAGGAATAAAAAGGGTAGGCTCTGCCACAAAAAAAAAAATATTAAAAAATTTAAAAATATGAATTAGATTATCATTTAGATGAGTTCCCCAATGATAACCTTTGACTCTCCAGTTCCAATGCAATCTGACATCATATCCATTGTTACCCTCATATAAAAAAAACTCCCTATGACTGCAGCAGACAGGAAATCTTTGACTTTCTGAAAAGAATGGGACCTCAAGTATGTGGCACAGAACACAAGAAGTGATAAGCTATTTCAAAACATTAAGTGACAATGTACCATAGGCCTGGAAAGATTCATCTCCATCTTTTGAGTCTGATGAAATGAAGCTGAATTTTTGCTTAAAACCTGTTAAGAACATTCTAAGGTATTTTAAATGCTTTTAAACAATAAACACAGCAAATGGAAATCAGTCATTTGATCAGCTTTCCACTGAAGGATGGAAGTCTGAGAGGATTTATGACTGACACCAGCTGTAATAAACTGGAATTGCAACCAAATTTTGAAATTTTGCTTCAAGAGCAGACACCGTTTCTTTGTGTTCCTGTGAAGGCCAAGTGAACCATAAGTTCAAAGTCATTGAGAATAGGTACATTTGGAATACAGTTAAAGAGAAAAGGAGTTTTCTGTAAACACAAACAAAAAAAATTACAAGATAATGTGCAATGTCAGAAATAATACAGAGACTTGAGATATCGTTGTATGAATAATACTTGCTATCAAAATGGCTTACTTGCATCACAGTGTAAATATAAGGTCATGTAGAGCTGCATGTACAGAAAGAGGCAGTCCTGGTTGCACAGAGAGCCACTGGATGCCAGCCTTGGTGACAGGGCCATGGAGAGGAAGGCTGGCTGAGATTTCCAGACTGGCACTGGCCTAAGCATCAGCTTGGGTGGTAGGGAGAGACACACTGGGCTACCTACACCTGGCCACTGGATATGTACTGAGATGTCCAGCAGAGAGATTTCCACATGCATACCTTATGCTGGGAAAAAAACCAAAACAACTACAGCACATTTCTGTGAATGTGATAAACATTAAAACAAAAGTCCCAGAGTTCAGAAAGCAGGAATGGCAGATTTGCAGACAGAATTAAACTATCAATTAACCAGGTACCAGGCCTTCTAATACCACAAAACAGATTTAAAATCTATTAGCATAAATTAATCTAAACTGGGAGGACATGAATTTGGTACTATTGCCTTGCCACCTAAAACCTCAGAACTACTTGGATTATACCAATTTCCTGAAAAAGATTTTTTTATTAAGGTTTGGAACACACTTTTGCTATATCTTGCCAGGGTCAGTAATCTGTTTGGAAAGGATTCTGCTGTACAGTACGAAAGCACTGCTCTGGGATAACTTTCAGTTGGGTGACCCCCTTGATCTTGATACCAGACTTTGAACAATAACATACAATACAAATGCTTTGCATCAAAAGCATCTATTGATATCCAAGGGCTAACATTCATTGCAAAGCAGATCCTCCTATGCTGTAAATCCCATAAATCTGGTTTCTGTAGAAGAAAAGCACTGTACAACATGCTCTTTGGAAGAGGTCTGAGAGGAAGAGATAGAAGATTCAGAAACAAATCAGAAAGCCAGGGAAAAGAAAGCTTAAGAATTTTGATGAAACAGGATAAAAGCCCAATTCATGAGCCACATTACTCCTATTCCTCTCAGCTAAAAGGAATTTGCTGAAGCACAAAGTCCATGTGGTTGGCAAAGGATGCGTGCAGTTAACTGCCTGATGAGAAAGGGAGGCAGAACATTCATCCTTAGCCAGCAGTTAGCAGTGGTGAGACTTATTTAACCTTGTGTTTTCTCTGAGAGCAGATACAATGAAATGAAATTGTGTTCTGTGCTTCTACACCACGCTTGTGGGAGAGCACTAATAGGGAGCTGTCACTGCTTGGGGCAGCTGTGTTTCTGTGCTTGTGCTGGGGGGCTGCTCTCTCTGGGATCCTTATGGTTTTACAGCACTCAGAGGAGAAGACCCAGTGAATTGTTCTGAATTGTCATGTGTGTGCACATGTCCTGATTTCAGCTTTATCAATGCAAAATTTCTGTGTAAAGCAGACCATGCAAATTCTTCTCTAAATATCAACCCTCTCCTAATCATTTCCATCCCTGCTCCCTTTCTCTGAACTACATCAGGAGCTATGAGCATATTCTTTTCTGTTTCACCCAGAAACAAAACACTGTGTTAAAATATTTTCACTAAAAGCAGCCTCTTGAAAGTTATTTTGGAAATGTATTCTGATTTTCCAACACTTTGTCCCTTCCTAATTCTGCCATATTCCCCTTCCCCTACCACAGCTTTATAAATCTGCTCACACTCACTTCCAGCTCTTTGTCTTGCAGCCAGCATTTGTCCATGATGTAGAGAATAAGGGATTATCCACCAGAAACACAGCAACCTCCACCCGGGCTCTTTACAGCAAGTTAAGAAAGGTGTGAAGAAACTGCTCACCCTTGACACACAATCGCAGTTTAGAGTGAAAAATAAAACCTCTCTATAAACCAAAAGAATTGTTTAGAAAAATGTAATAAGAACGGCTGTCTGGGAAGCATGTTTTCTTCCTTGTAGGCTTTATTTATTTTACCACAGCTGGTGATGAAGCTGATGCATGCAGGGAGTTCCTCACACTGGGGGCACTGAGCAGAGCAGCCACAGCACTGGGTCTCAAAGTGGTGACAGCAGCAGGGAGGTGGCATCCCTGCTGCCCAGTCCGAGCTGCTCACCACACTGACTGATGGCTCTGCCAGGAGACTGTGGGGCTGCAGAGCTCAGAGAGAGCTCCCAAGCAGGGGATTCGGCTATGTCTCAGTCCTGCTTTAGGGAACACCCATCCTCCATCACTGGAAACAATTACTGAGGACCTTCAAGAAGATGAGAATCACAGCAGGCTCAAGTCATCTTCCTTCTGCCCCCATCTGATCCCTATTTGTCCCTCAGGATATGTAAGCACTGGTTTTCTCTCACTGAGATACTGCACGAGAGGATGAACCTGAACATGTGCCTACCATTTTCTCCTTTTCCTGTGCCTAGAATAGTCCTCTGAGTGATCTACCTTGTGGAATATGATCATGCTGCTAATATTTGAGTGCATTCATCAATAATAAAAAATTAATATGATTACAAAGCCAGGTACATATGACAAAAATGCCAAACCAATTAGATTCCAGATAGAAATTTTTCATATTCTATTATTTTACTTTGTTTTCCATACCTATTTCTGATCTTATGCTAGTTTTGCACTGGCACAAGTTTGACTTCAGTGGAGCTAATGCTGATTTATAGCAGCAGGCAATCAGAATAAGGCTCTTATATTTCTTTGGCAATGGGTCCCCTGAGAAAGCTTGTCCATCTCCAACAGCTGTTGCTTTGCTACATCTGTCTAACTTTCCTTTTTAATGTCCATTTTTTCAAGTTTCTTTTTAATGTCTATCAGTGTGGGATAACATTCAGTTTTTCCTCTTGCAATCAAATTTTAGCAATCACAGCCAGATGTTGTTTTCATTACAACACCATTGCCTTTTCAAAAAAGTTTCAATATTTAACTCTCAGGAACACTTTTTATTTTTCTTTAAATTTCCAGATCTTCATGCTTTTATAATAATCTATTTCATCCTGACATCCTGTCTACAAATATGGCACATTTGATCACCACTGAGTGTTTGCCTTTGTGTTCTTTTCACTTTTTTTTCCTGTTTCTTCTGCAGAGTGTACTTCATCCTCAAACCAGCTGAGTCCAAAATACTACAATGCATTGCTCTGTCTAAAGCTATTTTAGAGATCTTTAAGTAGCAGGTGGAGGAGGGCAGATGGAGGCAGATGAAAATTTATCAATTTCAGGATCTGAACTTTAAAGAACTGCTTGATCCTTTTCTTTCAAATTTCTGCACATATTGAGGAGAGATGGAGTTGATATATTCAGTATTATACTCTGTGTCTATGGGGTTAAGTTCCTTCACAACCCAACCAGCATTTCACTGATGTCACAAAATTCAGACAGTTCCCCATCTAAGGAAGTGTTTCTATAAGGGATGAAAAAAAATAACATAACACAAAACCACCACCTCCACATTGTGCATTTCTCAGGGGCTTTGTGACCACACAGTTGTGCTAAAAAGAGGATACAATCTCACCCATGGAGGGAAGGAAGAACAGAAAGTTAAATTTCTCTCAGCAGAATGAGGGGTTTCACATATGCAGCCAAGGTATAAGGAACTCAAGCAGGCCTAGAACAGGTATGGTAAACAAGTAAACAGGAAAAAAAACTTGTCTGAATGAGTCCATTAACTGTGGACTTCTGTCTCGAGTGTAGGCCAGGTTTTCCCTCATCATTTCGGAATCAAGGTGAGGAAGAGCCTTTACCACTGTCTATTTACCAGCTCATAGCAACTGAACAATGACTCCACTTTTCCAAAGCAGTTGCCTGGCTCTTAGACACAAAAGTTTGTGTGTGTCAGATAGAAGAAAGGTTTCAGAGCTAATCCTGCATTCATTTTGATTGTAAGATTAATTCCCAAATGGTGGGATATTTGAGCAGATCTTCACCATACAATGTTTCCTCACTGCAGAATACACGGGTTCTTAATAAGGCTCCAATCTTGCAAATCCAATCAACAATGGCAAGAGGATAAGCCCCTGCTTCCAATGAATTAATGATACAGGCTATATCCATATAGATAAGATTGAAGGACCAGACATATTCTGAAGGAAGTTTATGTTCCTTAAAAATAAACTTGAAAAGAATCAAAAATCAGACCCTAATCAGCACTGTATTTACTCTGGTTTGAACAATCTGGCATATGAAATCAGTCAGAAATAAGACAATGAAAGTATTTGTCATCACATACCTCATCATTATCTACATTGTACCAACTGCCAGAATGAATGGAGGGTGGCATAACAGCTGCTAAACAAAGAGCAGGCAAGTGTGGAATTACCTGGTTTAGAGCAAAGAATTCTCCTAATCTTTTACTGCAGAAAGGAAATCCAACTTGTTAAATTAAAACACAGCTCAGGAGTACATCAGTCAACATGACTGAACAGCTAAGCACATTACTCAATTCTCCTTTTCAGAATTCCATTTCAACTTCTGTAGTTTCTTTGCTAAGAGCAATGACATTTAAGAGAATTCTTTAGATCACTTCTGTAATGCAGTGTACTAATTACAGTAAATGCTCTCTGTACTTTATCAGTAGCTTCATAAAATTGATTTGATTTTTCTTTTCATTAGCAGAGGAAATAAAAAACTAAAGCCATGGTTACAGACAGGTTGGAAAACAGTTGCTTCAGAACTGCTACAAAAAGGAAAGAAAAGTTGAAGAGAAAGAAAGGCCTAAAGAAATGAAGTATTTGTTGTTAGCACAACAGAAACACATGCATACCCTGCTTCTAATATATTTTGGATACCTGTTAATGTACTTAGAGCTTTCAGGAAAAAAATTCAAGTGCTTAATTACACCTATTTGATGCTGAGTATTCACATTCTTATACAGAAAGGACTCTATGTAAAAACACTGGCTATGCAGTCAAATAGTCCTAGGACACAGACCTCAAAGAGCTGGTGAGCCACCTCTCACAATAGAGTGTTTAAAATGTCAAAGGGAAGGCTCTTGGCCAGATTCTTTGCTGTGGAAGGAAAAAGGACCTCACAGTAGCAATTTCAAGAGCATTCAGAACACATTCCACTGGGGCTGTTTCATCTCTGCAGATGGGTGCAGCACCTACATCAGCATTTTGGCCAAAGGTGACTGGGACAAGAACCTCAGTTCTGCACACTTGCACATGGCCAGGACAAGGTGACTCATTCTCTTGTGCTGATGACAGTGGTTACTGAAGCACCAGGGCAGGTTTCTGAGGTACAGTGGATTAAGGTATGTTTTTAATAGAAGAAAGAAATGTTAGGAAAAATACTGGTCATCAGGTACTGCTGGGAAGAAAGGGTGTGCACTACTTGATTGTAACACTAAATTTAGCTGAACTGGAATGTTCCCAGTTTCATGCTGAGCCTCAAAAGCCAGATACCTTACAGCCTGATTTGCCCATACTATCACCAGGCTCAATATTTACTTCTCAAAGTAACGTTGTAATGCAATTGTAAATATAATTGTTAATGTGTAATACTGGTGTCTCACATCACCAACGGCCCGACCAGCTTCCCCCACCCAACAGAGAGATCTTCCTAGCATCTGTGAAAATCTCAACCCCTTTACAGACAATGGAAGGAAAGACAGCCTTCTCAGCAGCAGTTAGCTGAGAAAAATAAGCAAGGCATTTCATTTCCTCTCTCTCCTTCTACCCCACCCAGTTAACAAGGTTGAAAATTTTCTCAGCTTGGGGTGCTGCTATTGTGAAAATAAAGTCACTCTATGCTCATAAGGCATTCAGTCACTGCAGAGACAATGCCATATGTTAGATAAGGGCTTTCTGTGAGAATGTAGTTTTTAAATTGTGGAACCCAAACAACTACTGAGCTAGGAATAAAGAAGTGGGATAAGATAATTTCTCTGCTATCACATTTTTGAGTGTTACAGTTAGGAGGAAAGAAAAGGTCACTCAACTCTAACATATGACAAATATGTATTACTCAATTATCACTAGAAACACTTCTCATTTCACTGTTTTCTTTCCCTTACAAGGTCTAAACTTACAAACTTTCCTCCAGCACATTTTGCTCTACATGATAACTCTGTTTTGTTGATTTCAAGTCATGGGCACTCTGGTCACATGAATGAGGACTAAAGTGCAGTAAATAAATGAGTTCAGGACACAAAGTAAAACACATATTCCATCCCACCCTGCAGTTGGCTGCTCACTTAAGCAGGAGCAGATCAAGACAGATTATATTAATTTCTAATGAAAGAAGATCCTAAGGTAGAAAGGAAGAAAATAAGTAACAAAAGTTGGGTTTTTTTCATTTTCTTTAGTATTATTGTGTTATTTAGATTGATTAGTGAGATCTATCATCAATTTCATTCATGTATCCAGATGATGTCCAGAATTGTCACAAGTTTACCCATTGTCTCAGTGATACATTAAGACTTTTATTTCTGATGATATTGAAGATGCAACCAAAGAAGTCCTATTGGTCAAACATCTGAGAAGAGTCAAGGGGGCAAATTATTCCAGCTAAATGCAGAAATAACTTACTCTTACAACCCCTTTCCCCCCTCTACAATACTGCAGCAAGTAAGCCTGCAAGCAGAAAAGGCATCTCCAAGGGCTTTTGCCCTCTCCATCCTATGCAGGCACATAAATGTAAGGCAAGACAACAGGGATTCAGGGATACAGCTTTTTAGGTTGGAAACCATTGGAGACTGATGCAGTAGTTGCTCTGGAGCTTAATTCGTCCTGCTGTGGAGCGAAGATAAATATGAGTTCATTTCCTATTGAAGTGCACAAAATGTAAAATAAATATTGCCATATATGCAGAGGATTTAATTTCCTGTAACAGCATTGAAGCACCCTCACCAATGTTTACCTCCCTACACCAACTCAATTTATTTTTGAGTAATGGAGTCAGGTGATCAATTTTACAGGATATTCTCCCAATGAGCTGTCAGATATATGCCAAGATATTTTATGTGACATTACCAAACTGTTTGCTGGCCTGCCTAAGCTGCAGTGCATGAAACACAAGCTTAGGATAACTAGTTCAGCATGGTGCTCCCTACCCAAATACAGACTGCATTAAACCAAAAGTATTGGGGTATTTGCTTAAATACCACCTTTCCATGAGCTGGTTTATCTGTTACTGAACATCTTGAGGTGACAATCAATAGCTTTGGCCTACAGTCTCCTCCTGCACACACAGAGCCTCAGTTTTCCTCTGCATTTGGCAGGATTTGGTATCTCTCAGCTTGTTTCCTGTCCTGAGTGCTCTGCCTGGCCTCCTACAGCAGCCCCCATTCCCCACCAACACACAGGACTCAAGTGGCCCACAGGCTCTGGAGGAAGCAGAGTCTGCTGCTCCTGCAATAAAAGGCTGCCAGAGAAATGGGCAGCTTAGTATCCTTACCTCTAACTCTGCTCCCTAGTTCTCACTTAAAAAAAAAAAAAAAAAGAAAAAAAAAACGAGGGAGCAAGAAGAGGCTTTTGCTGGATCTTGAGATGAAATGGCAGGTCACAGATCTGAACCACTGCTGCTCTTATCTTCGATAATCATTCAGCTGCTTTGCACCCTCTCTGCCTTTCTGTAAAATCAAGCTATGTTAAGGAGTGCATTTGGCCTCACACTATTACTTTGTTTCAATTCCTTTCCCAAAGAAAATTTGCTCCAACAGTTTGATATGAATAATTTTTTAAAGAACAGATGATATTAGCTGCTTCCTGCAGATAAGACTTCTGACTTTTAAAGTTCTCTGTTTTCATTCCAATACTTTGATTAAAGGTTTAAAGAGATTCAATTTGGTCATTTAAGCTTCTTTTCTCTGGAAAGTAGTAAAGGCTAGGGTGGAAAAAAAAAAAAAGGCTGCAAAATTCCTAAAACACTACTTCCATCCCACTTTTCTGTGTTATGTAGAGTAAAATTTCACTCTCTAGAAAAAATTGGGATGGTAGCATACTAGGTAACCCACATTCATCCTGTTTGAGTCTTGAGGAGCAGCTTGCACATGGGAAGACAGATAGAGGTCACAGTTCAGTTGAAATACTGGAACAGTGCTGGTTCAAATCTGGAATGGCCAATAGCTTAATATGGAAACTTCTGTCAGGCTTGAACTGTTGGGACAACAGCAAAAGAAAACAAACCTCAAATAAAAAAAAAAAAAACCAAAAACAAACCAACAAAAAAACCCGAAACAAAACCTAAAAAAAGCTATCACACTGTGTGGGGAAAAATTCAGCACCTTGTCAGGGGTGGAAGTATCAGGTTAGTGGGTCAGGTGCTGGGATGTGCAAAGGCAGCTCGGTGTGTCCAGCCCTGCACTACCCATGTGGGAACAAAGATATCACAAAGTGCACAGAAAAATTGGTCATTCTTGCCATGAACCCACAGAGAATCCAACTGAGTGTTTCACATGTATATTACTATTTTGATTCTCTTAACAGCCTTAAGGGTTGGGTGGCACCTCCCAGTTTCATTTCGTACAGCTTCCATGGTTTTTGGAGTATTAAACTTATCTCTGATAATAATCAGTGTATGTGGAGTCCATGCATGAAAGTTTGTCCTTAACAGGGCTGAATTTAGCAAAGCCTGCCTTCACACCCTGGCATAAAAACATCTTAGACAAACTTGCAATATAGAACAAAGAAGCAGATTGGAATGAAATTATCTTTTAAAGCAACTATTGGAAATATTTTGCTTAAAGTAATGTAAATTGATCTCTAAATGTTATTTCACAGCTTGCCAACAATAGCACATATAACGTGCTCTCCTGTTGGAGTAAGACATAATAGCTGAAATATTTTTGTTTGTTTGAGTTGGATTTAAAGAGCCAATAACAGCAGCTACTACTTCTAATGCAGATGTGGTTTTCCTTTCCTTGATCACAGTGTTTGTTCCTGCAATTAAAAACAGCTCATCACTTAGTTTCACATCAAGTAAATATCTAAATAACCTCTGGCCGACAAACGAAAACTCACTGTGAAACTTAAAACAATTAATGCATTTTTAACATTCCACACCAAAGGTTTTTTAGATCTGATATTTTAAACAAACTGCTTTTTCAGAAATTCAAATACCACTGCTATACAAAACAAAAACATCTTTTGAGAGGCCTGCTGTATATAATTTGTTCTACAACTCCTATGAGTACTTTATTCTTTAAATTTTATTTACCTTGTGACATGTATTTAACAACTTTAAAGCGTTCAAAAGATGCTGTTTCCTTCCACAGCAAACAAGTTTGCTATCTAATAGATGGCAAGATATCCTCTACAAATTCATATCTAACATTGTCTACAGGAAACTGGACTTAACCTGAAAAATCCTCTTTAATCACTGCCATTCAAACAGTACCTGAAAAGGTGTCCCTTCATTTGGGAAGTGAGAAACACATGTATACTATGTTTTCTGGTTCAGCTGCTCTAATTCACTATTCCCACACAACCACCTGTCAGACATTTCTCCTCTTTCTCCACCCCTGCCTACCTCCCTTTCAAGATGTTTTCATTTTAGACCCTCTGTTTATGTTTTATCACATTTGCATATTAAAACAAAACATTTTATTATATTCCAACTTTGCTACTGCCCCAGCAGCTACATCATTTACTGATTGTTTCATGTGTGTACCCAACTATTTCACCTCTCTGCTTGCTTTTTTCTCATCTGAGTCACAAGAGGAGTCATGAGATTTCTTAGGCCACCAGGGAAAGTAGAATCCACCAGAGCAAAAGGAAGAGGTTACAAGTATTAGTCAGAGCTGCCACCCTAACCTTAAAGACTTACCATTATTCATCATTGGTGACATGGACAACTTTATTTTGTTAGTTAGCAGTTAGCAGGGTACGTAATGTTTAGCTGAGTCTTTGATTTGGCTTAGAAAGAAATATTCCTCATTTACATTTTTATGATGCAAAAGCTACATGATCATCAGAAAGTTTTGATTTTTATTCTGGTAGCTTCATAATGGATTTTTGCCCTCTTTAAATCCTGTTCACACTCTTTTTGTTTCCTTTAAATTCTGTTCACTTTCACTTAACACTTTCATTACTAAAAATTTCCTGGATATGTTGGTGCAAAGAAGCATTTATATTAACAGTTACTTAGTTGAGAGTTTCCTCTTATGTTGAACACTGTTTCCAAACTATATTCAGATTTTCCAAGGTCTGTATATTTCATGGGTTTTTTAGGACAGTCCCTGTTGGTTTGACTCATATATCTCACACATATCTAACGTTGCAACTATGTTTTTCTACAGTCCAAACCATTATTCCTAGTGATGATGTCAAAATCTGCTATCACTGAAGACCTGGCAAAACAGTTGCTTTGATCTGAACACAGATGCCCCTTCTGCCTTGCTCTTTTTCACCATTGTTTTTCTGCATTTTCTTTTTAATTTCCCTACCAGACCATGATTTTGCTTTTCACTTACAAAGACAGCATAGTTTGTTTCTCAGATTGGAGTTTGGCTAAGAGTCTGCCAAAGGATATTCATCCACTCATGTACTCTGAGAAAACTGCCAGTGATTTTATTCCCATCTGAACTGGTCACTTAGTTGATTATGCTGCATAATGAGTGACAGACCAAGCCACACATTATAAATTGTATTCCCCAGTGACTCAGCATCAAGTCTTTCAGTCTCTTTTCAAAGCTTATAGGAAAAACACCCCCAAAAGCTCCACTCCATCAAGGGTCCCTTTAGGCCAAGATGAAAAGCAGATTCACATTTATCAATCCTTGAACAAGAAAACTATCAATCACTGAAAATACTTAATGCAAACCAGTGAAGAATGTTTGCTGAAGGCAAACAGCACAGAGCTACTCAGGAATACAGGGTAAAGTCAAATACTGATTGTTTCTGCAGATATGCACAACCTATACATGACACAAAGACACGCTGCCCTTTGCCTACACAAATCCAGATCTATAAATCATGCCAGCACTCACCACAGTTTACCTCTCTCATCTGAGAAATCACAGCATTCTTGCTGTTTATGACTTACAGGGTACAGTGGGATAAAGTTTGTCCTTGTGAATTTAACCATTTCCAGGGTATTTACAGAGGTCTGGCAATATCAGTGAGCTGTAAGGAGTGATGATATATTGCTGCATGGTATGCACTGCAATCCTTACTGCTGCAACAGAGCACTTCCAATTTTTGCCTTGCCAGCCAGCAAAGGCAGATCTGAGACTTGCCTGCTTGCACACAGCAACATATTTCTCTAAAAGAGTTGGCCATATTGACTCTCACCAGCCAATTTTAATGAGACCTATTTGTACTGAAAAATGGATTAATGATGCAAAGCAATTACTTCGCACTTGCATTTGTGCAACTTAAACAACTTTTTCAAGAAGGGAATTGTCAGTCACCTCTAACAAGGCCTGTGCCCATAACCTAATTTCTGTGAGATTTGTTCTGTGAAATTTCTAAGATATCCATTATAGTGGACATTCAGTTTTGGGTTTCAGCTATTTCCTGCATTCAAAGAAACCAGACTTTTATTGACTAAACTCATCTCAGAGCAGGAAACTCCATGTATTACTAGAACAAAGGTCCCCAGACAATTAGCATGAGCCACATTTACTCAGTGAGTCATGTACTTCAGTCTCTGCAGTGTCACTGAGGGCTTTGAAATATACCCTGACTATAACAGTATTTGAAAGACCCCCTCAAATTCCCACAAATTTTGGCGAAGTGAAACTGTGTAACAGACAAACTCCAAGAGACCTTCTGTAAAAAACAACTTTTTGACAATTAAATTATCACAGGAAAAAGATCAGAAAGGGTAGTATTGTGAAACTAATTCGTTCAGCCCCAATGAAAACCAGCAGGGTAACCGATTAACTTCTTTAAGGTTTGGTGTGCTGCAATTGATTGGCTTCAATATCTGGGAGGGCATGTGCAAACTTTGGTTGTAGACTCTCGTGATTTTCTATGACTTTCCATAGTATCTATCAAGTGACATGACAGCTTTCCTCCTAGTTGGCAAAACAAGTAGAAACTTGATAATCTCCAACTTCTATGATGCCATTAAATTTAGGCAAAATGAGCTAACAGTTATTTGGTAGAGAACAATAAAAACCAGACAGACTTGCTTGTATAAATCTAAACCTGATCCAAATAGAAATGCAATTTTTGAAAGAATTCCAAAGGTTAGATTTACAAAATGTTAACATACATATGCACACACACACACACACACACATACATCTATTAGGAACATTCTCCACTAATCAGTGAAGTACAATTTTTCCTTGATACTGAGTAAGCAGAAGAGTTTGCTTGTGGTCCTTGCTGGTTTGGACCCATCCTCCTCAGCAGATTGGGTTGGAGCAGTCTAGCACACAGATGGGGCTGTTCTGACCTCTGCCAAGTGGATATGATCTGAATGCACAGCCAGCTAGCTGGGGACCATAACTACCTCTGATTCCAGTTGCATTCCTATCAGGGCTGGAAATGGAGGTGCTGGTGTAGCATCAGGAGAGGGGATCCCTTGGCTTACTGGGGGAGCACAAGATCTCACTCACCTGCTTGCTGCAAGATCAGTGGAAATAGAACTGAACAAGAAAAGTATTGGCACATAAAGTTGTTTCTTGGGTATGTGCCCACCAATATTTATGTTGATTTTTCCCCTAAATATGAATCACACACACTAGCATACACACAAAGTAAATCACAGCTCACATTCTAGTACTGCATTTTTGGGACAGTTCTCATCTACAATTTTCCAAATGAGCTATGGGCATAATTCAAATGTAGCCACATGGCAGCACAGTTTAAAAAGAGAAGCCGGTAGTAGTCAAAATATGGGGAATTAGCTTCCTAAAGTGAGAGCAGCTGCATTCTTTGGTTTAAAAACTAAAATAATGTGAACTTGTATTACAGATTGTTGGGGAAATATTTAAGATATTTCTTTGGTAAAGTGTTGGTATGTTTGTTTGGTAAAGTGGCAGTATTACAAGAACAGGATTTGTAGCAGAACTTTCAACCAAGTCCAAATGGGGAAATGCTGAAACTCTCACGAGAGACATTCACTCTTGTGACACCTTCTGCCTTATGTTTAAAAGAGAAAGGACTGAACAGGCTAAAACTAAATATTTGATGATTTGTGTGAATATAGAGAAGCAGAGAGAGAAAAATGCTACACAGTGGTCACTTAAGTCACTGTTCTCCTCATTATTTGCTCCCCAACTAGGCCAACCAAAGTGCCAAAGGGGATGCCTAGCAGGAGTGTTTGAAACATCAGCTCCCTGGTGACCTGTATATCCTTATGTGGTTACATACTCCACTCGTGTCAATCACTGAAGCTTCTTTAAAATCAGTGCTGCTATGCTCAGCACCTGTCCCAAGGATTTAGGATTTGTTTTCTTCTTTTGAGAAAAGCCAGTAGCACCCATTTCTTTTATTATAGTGTGGTAGCAGCTTCAGGTGAGTAAGAATTATGGTGATAGTCAGTCATCATGACCAAAGCTATTTCTTACTTGCACCATTGTAAAAATGTGAGTGGGATCCAAGGTATATTGAAGGAAACGAGGGGATTGTTCTTAGGCTTCAGTTCAGTACATAACCAACTTCATTTGTGCAAGCTGTGCAGAGAAAGAGTGAGCTCCGTACAGGGAAAGGAAGGCAGAAAACAAAAGCCTGAGGGTACTGAAAAGAAGAAGACAGGCACATAGCCACTTTATACAAATGGCTTATTTAAAAAACAAAAATTCAGTTTCTCTTATAGTTGATAAGGTGTTGGATGAGAATATTTTCATCTGTCAAAAGTACCTGACTTATAAGGTGAAAAGTAAGAAAGCAGCAGCAAGGCAGCAAAAATCTTTAGGATTTTGAGCATGATCATAATTATATGCTTCGTAATTTTAATTTCTGTTGGCTGGAACTATCCTTTTGGGCCATTTATCAATTATAGAAGAAATTATCTAATGACTACTGCATTTCCTGAGGGTGTTGCTGGTGACTCCCTCACTGTGCTTCTGCATTACATGTCCACCTCTGCTCTGATGATTGCCAGGCTTCCCCCGCAGGGCTCCACTTTGCATCTCCATGGTTCACATGCCTCAAGTCTAAGCTCTCAGTAAAACACTTTCATTTAGAGTAATTTCTATAACTGTATTATGGAATAACTGAAAATCGTGCATATATATTATCAAAACATGCTAAGTGCCTCATGCAAGGATGGTATTTGCCTTCTAATAGTCACTTCATGAAATGTAGGCATTAATCACAAAGGAGAGTTCACTTCAGCAGGGCTGGGGAGCCCAGTGCTCTGAATGAGGGGCATTTTGTGGAGAGGCAGTGAGCCTGGCTCACCAAGAGCTCCCAGGAGGAATTTCCACAGCACTGTGTCAAGTAGCTTGATCGCAACATTTAGGACAAAGGCTATTATTATCTCATTTATTATGTGATTAAAGCTTGAGAACATTCCAGATGCTAGGTTAAGTGACAGCTACATGTTTTCTGCAGCTCCTGTGTTGTCTCCATTTGGGTACTAAGTAATTGAAGCAATATTTACCTGCACTACCTGTTCAACAGCACTATAATGAAACCCATAGACTTAACTGACAGGTACATTTTGTGCTAGGAAGCGAAAGGGTTATCAGAAAGTGGTTCATCCTTACAGCTCAAATGATCTGGGAATGAGAAAAGTCTTTTACTCATACCATCTCCCTTTATATCTCTGAGGCATGTCAAAAATATCTAGCTTTTGGATTTTTGCTTCCCCTGCTGGCTGATTTCCAACCTCATTTTTTCCCCAGCTTTGTGAAATCTTAATTTCTGACAGTTTTCACAAGCTACACTTTAGAATTATTCCATCCATGTAGTGACTTCATTTCAGAACAGCCAAGATAAACAATTCTAGCTATTTTGATCTTGAACTCTTGATCAGTTCCAGATTTTTGTATATTTCTTATGAATCTGCTAACATTGTACCATGCATTTTGGCAACCTGCTGTTGTTTCGCTTGACAGCAGTAATGATGTGGTCTCTGGTTTAGATTTTTTCAATTCGCATTAAAGCTGAAATGCCTCTGATTACACAGGACTAAAAGCACTCCTGAACTGGCAAAATTTAACATCTACTCCAACACCCAATTCATATAAAGAAAAATGCCTCAAATAAGATAATTTATTGAATCATTGATTAGTGTTCTACTTCACTGACCTTTTCAGAATGCCTAAGACCCATGAAAACAGAGGCTTCTTAAAAACAAAATACTAAAACACCCCCTTGAGTTACACTCCAGATTGTAATACTCCCTCATATGTTAATTTATATATTGAAAAAGAAGCAGGACAATGCTGCACCACAAAGCTGGAATAAACAGGCAAGTTCAGGCAATGATGATAACAAGACTAAATACCTTTCCAGATGTCAAAGGTCAGGTGAGGGAATTACCCTATACCAAGTACTCAAAAGAACTAATAGAGTCATTGATTTAGTTGCTCAGCATTTAGGAGTTTCAGTTTAGGGTCCACTTTGAAAGAAAAAAGAAGAAAAAGAAATCCAAGGTAAAAATAATGTTCTGCTACAGAGTTCACACTCTGAAAGTCTCTGACTTATCTAAATCTGAGAACAGATTCTACCAGCCAAGTAGGACAAAAAAAATCCAACTGATACCAAGTACATTAGTGTAATTTATGCATTCATAAAACTGATAGACACATTTCTGAAAGTCTTTAAAGTAGAAGTAATAATGGAGCTAGTCAGCATTTTACAACTAGCAATTAATCATTCTTACAATATTCACAACATTCAGTTTTGTTCTTGTTATTCGAGGAAGTAATAATTAATTGATAAAAATTTAGCAAGTGCACTAATAGCAGGTGCTCCTAATTGCAAACTCTCAGGGATAATTTGGTCTGAACTACTTTATGCTAATTTGTACAGCATTAGTCATAACAGTCTGTAATTTCACTTTTAGAACAACTTTTTCCTACAGTCACTATAATCTAATTAAGAATTTTATCTACGTATTTGTATGAGGAACACTGCTGAATTGTAAATGTGGGAGCCTGATTACCATAAAAGATTAAAGAAGAGGTCCTTAAAAATATGCCCACACCAATTAAAAGCCCTTGCTAATTAGTTTCAGAGAAAACTGTTCTAAAGTACCTTTAATGACATTTACCCTAACCTCACATAGTTTGAAGCCCAATCCCAATATCTACATCCCCCATTTTTTCTGAACTTTCCTTTTAGCAGCAAGTACTTCTCTTGGAGGCTGAAAATCAGTGGGAGATGCTGCATTCAGGTGCCTGTTTTCCATTTCTGCAGTTGTTGTGCACCCAGAAGTCTCACTCAGGTAAATGAGCTCAAGCTATTGGGTTAACAAGACTTAGCAAACAACCAGACAAACAAGCACGTTCTTATATCAGCCAAAGAACTGAACAAGGGAATTTGTTACTCAGCTGCTCTTTGGGAAAATCTATTATATCAACTCCTGTTCTTCTAAAAGCATCTCAGCTCCCCATTTATTCCACAAACCATTTAATACTGTGCTTTGCAAGCCAACTGTGGTATATGCCAGGATCCAGGAAACCCCTCTACCCCATGTAGATGTGGTAACAAGATAAAATCAAAGTATATACTGTAACAAGTTCTTGTCTCCAATGCCATTTTACATACATAACTCTTCCTAAAATACAAATAGCAACAAATACTCTAATATTCTATGTGGAACATGTAGCTTTTATTCAAGGCATTAAAAAAGTACTTTGATGTTTCCTGGACTACAGAAATACTCAGGGCTCTTCTATGATACTGGACGAGGTCTTATATCCCCAAAACACAAAAACAAATGATCAGTTCAAACACATTTGGAAACACTTCCTGCCTATATTCAGTTTTCTGATAGAAATCCACATTGTGGATTATCTAACAGCAAAAAGGCACTCTTGGTGAGTGCTCTCTACGTGACTGGTTGCTCCACTGGTAAGCTGATCACACAAACAACTGGAAGCAAGGCCCAGCTAACTTCTCTCATCTGCAGCTCTTAGTAACTGGGGAGGTTTGACTTGAAACCAGAAGCAGCTGCCAAACAGATGTTCTTGCTGAGGCATGCAAAACTGTGTGCTGTATGTCTTCAACTAAAATGACAGTTGAAATCTGCTAGCTAGTAGTTAAGCCATCATCTTTACAAGGCTTTGGGAAAGAGAGATGCAGTATGGACTTGGTTGTCCACAAGAATTGCTGAACCTTGTAAATAGGAGGTTTTGGGATGCTAAGGAACTTGCCTGTGTTTGCATTCACATAGACAGAGTCCAATGACTGTAGGATAAGGTACAAATACAGGCCCTGAGCTCCTCCCTAACAAGGGTCATGCCATGTGTGCAGTATCTTGAATTTAATATCTGAAACCAGTGTTCAGCTGGGAGCCCAGATCTGTCTTTTGTAGAACAGCACAATAAATATTCTTCTCTTCTGCAGAAGCAGCGCTTCAGCTTAATGCTTTTCCCCTCCCTGCATTATGGTTATCAAAATAGATGCATGCACAACAGAGGCCCATTAGCATCTTTATCAACACTGCAAGTGGGCCAGGGAAGAGCAGGAGAGACTCACATCAGTAGATCATTGAATTTGCTCTTCCTTCCACACATATGCACTTCTCATACCTCAGCATTATGGACTGGATTTCAAGTTTCCTTGAACTTAAATGATTTCTTACTACTGCACTGACATAGGGCAGAAAAAGAACTCATTTTTCTCCCTGAGACCTGTCTGTCACGTGGCTTGAAAATAATTGTCAACTTAGTGGCTAAAAACCTGAAAGTCAGTGATTAACTTTAAATACCAATATAAGCTCCAATTGTACTATTCTAAAACTTCTTATGCTATAAATATCTCCATGGCACCCAAGTGCCTTCCAGGAGTGTACAAAAGCGACCATGGCTAACATCTGTCATGTGTCATTAGTACCCTCATCCCTCAAGGGGGAAAGCATTTGCAGTGAAGTGTTTTGTTTTGGTATGAAATTAAAAGAAAAAAGCTACACACAGCTACATGTTTATCTTAGACTAACCAAGACCAAGGAGATGTATTTTACACATGGAACAGGGTATGACATCTCTGAAGGTCCTTAGCTCTTGGGGTAATTTATAACATGCTTTTAGAGCACCCCTTTTGGAAAGTCTACTTTTTAGCATTGACCTCTTGATCATAAGGATGCTCTATCAGGTCTGAAGAGAAAGATGTCAAACCCAGAGCTGTCAGTTGCCTTCTAGCAGGCCTGAGCCTAAGCCATGGGTCTCTGAATAGAAGGATTGAGGACCTGAACTTGATTCAATGCCAAGTAATAAGTCAGCAGAGTGAAGATAAACTTGATGTGCTCTGAAAACTCCTGGGGTGAGGAGACTCCTGTGCTCTTTGGAGTTTCCAAGACTCACAAGGCTTTATGGTGAGGTACTGCTGAGCTTATTACAAGCTTATAAATTCCCCTGCTGGCTGACTGGAATCTCTGCCACCCAGCTCTGGTTTACCTTCTCCCATCTATAACCGTGCCACACGGCAGCAGCATGGCAGGGTAGTGGGACAGCATGTTTGGTCACATGGAGGAAGAGACAAGCAGCGTCCATCACCTTCACAGTACTGCCCCATCCAGTCCTCTGCAGGCAGCAGCTGGCCAAGAACAGGAATGGAAAAAGTTTGCTCTAGTTTGAAGTTTGTACACCAGTGCCAGTACACAGTAAACTGGTGCCCACCAAGACCACCTCAGACGAGCTGAATTGGTTAAGCTTGGAAAATGCTCCTCAAAATCCAGGATTCTTCTAGGACTGTATTATGAATCTTCAATTACACTATCTAAAACTAGGAAATGTCTGAAAACTGGTCTCTGGCTTAGCCATGCAGGCTCAGCCTATAATTTTGCAGTGGCTAATCACTTCATTACATGTAATGTTGGCTGTCCTTGAAGACCTGGAGTGATACAGCATCATCCATGGCAAGGAGAAAAGCCACCCCAGATGTTTTTTTCCTGTTGCTCCAAACACACACAGGGATTTCCTGGCTGACATCTCCTCAAGAGCCAGAAGAGGATTTTGATTTGAGGGTTTTTGATTAAACATATTTTTAGTCTGACCTTTAGACTCCTTCTGCATTGGCTTCAGACAGGATTACAGCAATGCATTAAACCACTTTTAATCCAGTAGCCAACATCAGAATACAGCAGTGACTTACCTGCCCAAGCTTTAGCACACAGCTGACTTTCCTGTGCTGGTAGCTTTGCTCACATAGACATCATGTCTAGAAGAGGTTCCCTGAAAGCACTGAAGGGTCAGCTCTGCCCACCCTGCTGCAAGGGCTCAAACTTGTTCATGTGCAAGTACAAGAGAGGGCAAAAATCCATTAAAAGTTTGCTCTTGTAGGCTCATGTAAGAAATGGACCAAACCCATTCAAAATCCTAATTAAAAAGTCCCTGCAATTTTGTCACAGACAATTTTAAAGCATGTTTTATACAATAAATACATTGCAAAAGAAAAATGCATACTTTTTTGTGTGCTATTATTTGGTGTTTCTTATTTAGCTATTTTATCACACATGAACATTTTACAGTTGTGCCTGTGGATGATATATAGTTACTGTAGTGACAGAAGTACTAAAATACCTTTAAATACCACTATGGAGACGTCTTTTTCCACCTCTTTGGTACAGCTGTATTTAAAGCAATGGCAGTTGCCAGTTTTTCAAGACTAGTTACTTTGACTTATGATATTTTTCTATATTCCATGAAATGTCCCTTATTTAATATGCTTGACTGTGACATTTTTCCTCTTCCAAAATTTATTGGTGTACAATATATGGATAACAGTGCATAAATATCTTATTCTTAAAACAAAGAAAATTCTGTTCTTGGGACACAATAATCCTGCAAATTAAGAGCTAAAAGGCATCAATAGTGTGGACATAACTTCCTCCCCTTCACAAAGTTCTGGTAGTCACAGACTGAAGAAGCCAGGTGCACTAAGGAAAGTAACATTTCTTTTTAAAAAGCTGACACTCAAAAAAGCTATTTATATTTCTGAGAAGAAAACTGGAAAAGGATGAGTTAGAGAGCCTTCACAAACCTGCAGCACAGCTGCTAGCAAACAGCAACCAACAAAACACTAAACCACCACCAAATACCAACGCTGCCACCCCAGCTGAATTTGTAAAACATCTCTGCTATCACTGAATAAGTAATCCCATTATTTCTCTAGTTTGTGTGGCTAACTTCCTCCAAATACAAATGGAAGAGCCAGTGACTCCAGATTATAAGAAACAAGTTCTTTCTACTCTATTTTACTCAACTCTGATTGTAATCACATTTATATACAGCATAATGCAGCTCTGGTTTCAGTTCCCAAATGCCTCATTTTTTAAATGTTCAGTTTTCTAACCTTGGTGTGTAGGACTTCAAAACTGAGGAGCTTGCCAAGAATGGGTGGACAGTTCATCCACATCCTCCAGAGTATGCACTATGTCCCTTTAGGACGCTGCACAATGTGCTACATTTATTACTAGCTATATTAACTCATGCTTCACCACTGACATCATACCATACAATGCTGCCCTCTCTCAGTCCCTGCTGCATTTGTAAATCTGCCCTTCAACATCTCCAACACAGCTTCAACTCTGCCTTATCTGAAATCTCAGCTGCATCTTGCCTTTCTGGTTGCTCATCAGGCTCAGGAACTGACTGTTATTACAAGTTCAAGAATGCATGTCCAGTCAGCACACTGGAAGAATTTTGAACTTGGAAGAGCAGCAGATGAGTCATTTTATGAGGAAGTCTGGAGAGGGACTTTTTAACAAGAGCATGCTGTAATAGGACAAGAGGAAACAGCTTGAAACTGAAGCGAAGTAGATTTATACTAGACATTAAAATAAATCCTTCCCTGAGAGGGTGGTGAGGCACTGGCACAGGTTCCTCAGAGAAATTATGGATGGTCATCCCTGGCAGTATTCAAGGCCAGGCTGGACCAGTTGAAGGTGTCCTGCTTGTGGTGGTGAGCTGGTGACCAGATGATTTTTAGGGTCCCTTCCAACTCAAATCATTCTATGATTTCAAAGTCTAGCTCTCATTGTCCAGGCTCACTTCTTCCTTTACAGATGCCTGTTTCAACTTTTGGTTAACCCAATTTACCTCTAGGTGACCTCTCATTACACACTAACACCACCTAACTTCTGCATTTGGTACACCAACTTTCTCCCTAGCTTCTTGGAGTTCCAAGCAACACACAAAAGGTTTATTCAAGTTTGCATCTTATTTTCCAGTCAAATTCCAGTCCCACTACCTTTCAATCCTTTGAATGGATGATCAGTTTGCATTAAGTTTCATTAAACATACTGTGCAAAATTAAATGGTGCCACAGGAAAGCTCTTAATATTCAATGACCAAAAAAGAGAATCATATATGTGTATACCTGGATACTCCTCATACTACCATCCTATCCATGTAATAAACATGCTCATAAATAATTTCAACAAGAAATTAAAAAAAAAAAAAACAACAAAAAAACAAAAACCTGTCTCTTTCTGGCAGAACTTTTCCTGTTCCAAAAATCCATATTTGGAAAGAATCAGTTTCCTTTGTGTATGACAGCTCACAGACTTGCAGCTCATTGTTGCCATCAAACATGTATAAGACAGTTAAGATAAAAAAACTCCTGTCAAGGCAAAGATTAGTTAATGAGTTAAATATATTTATAAAGTTTATGCAGAAACTGGACCCAGTTGCAACATCAGTATCTCACAATATGGACAGGATTCACATATATTACATTTCCTCAAAGTATGGTTTCCTCAAAGGATGGTTTAAAATTTATTATTTTTATGCTCATGTGCCACACTGGTGCTTCAGGTTTGGCACACTGTGGGCAGTTTCCATTTCTGGAGCACCACTGGGTCACTTTGGTCACTACTTCTCTGTATCTACCACTGCTGAGTAAGTGTTATCTGACTCCTCCAACAGCCATGGCAATCCAGAGTCACACAAGGCAACATTCCTTGCTGCAATAATTGGGAGCCACACGTTTTGTGAATTTAAAGAATAAAGCTTTCTGAATATCTGACTTGCAAAGGCCTCTCCTGCCAGTATTAGATAAACTTTTAGAAAAGCTCAAGATTTCAAAATATGCTAAAAAAAAAGTACTAAATATTGCCTGACTCACCATGGAAATGAAAGAGTTGGCAAAATGTCTTTAGCTCAGAGTGCTGTAAATCAGGATCCTGAGCTTCTGGGCATTTTGAGCTGCAGTTCACACTAAGGTACCTTACTATAATTTATATTACTTCTGTGCAATAAAAGTACTTGGGACAGCTTGATCAGGCCCCCACCAACCTTGCCCACCTCTCTTTCCCTGGTTCCTACTCTCACCAAATAAACACACACCCAAACCCCCCTCTCATATACCTAAACCAAACCCCTGAAACTCAAACCACTCAGACTAGCTGCAATTACTAACACAAGGTTTATTGATATAACTCTAACTGTGGTCCATTTTTGTAGCACTTGTGAATGTAGCAGCTCTGTCTTTAGGCTGACACACTGAGATCTACAATGTAGTGGGCTTATTCTAAAAGATTTTGGTTTTACTTGATGAAGTCAAAAATAATAAAAATTTCCTTCTGTGAAGAAGATACCTTCCTCAATTCTTCCAACAAGCACATTAAAAACCATGTTGTGTGTCCTTGAGACCCTGAAAGGGACTTTCAAGTAGAGAACTGAAAGAACCTTATGAATCCTATTTTAGAAGAGCTTCTGTTTTCCAATTCAGTTGCTGACAAAAAGAATCCATTAGCAGGATTTCTAAAAACAAATTACATTTGGATGAACTTTGATTCCTACAGAGTTAAAGTAAGAACACTAGATGAGTAGATCCCAATCAGACCCCCAGAACACAGAGCTACTGGAGGATATTAATGAGCCAAGGTTTTTCAAAGAGCAACAGGACTATCTTGCCCCAGTGAGAAATTTCACAGATGATGGCATAACTGAAATACTCTGGTGGGATAAAAAGAATTAATTTTGCCCTTGAAAAAAACCAACTCAAAACTGAACCACCACCACTACCATTAAAAAAAAAAAAAAAAAAAATTGAGCTTGATGCCCCATGATTTATTTAGTGGGGTAGATACTGGGATATAGTGCTAAAATTTCTCTGCAGGAGTCTGAGGATAAAGCTGCCATAAACATATGTCAGACCTATCACTACAGACCCTTTCTTCTGCCATCTCATTTGAACCCTGTAACGCTGGTACTAGTATATAGTAAATAGGAAAAAGTCAGCAACTAGTTACAAAACTCAGTCTAAAACATCTCATTATTTCTTGCCAGATGCTGAAGATTCTCCTGTCAAGTAAAATTTTGCTATTTCAAACACTGTTTTATCAGACCTAGCAAATCCATAAGGATTAGTAGCCCTTCGCTGGGATCATTAGTTGGTTTTTTTGGGTGATAGGTTTTTGGATTTTCTTAAGTGGCTTTTCCCATCAGCAGTACTCAGAATTGACATCTGACTTCAAAGCAGTTTAAAGACCATTAGGACCACACAGTGACATTGCTGAGTCTAAATTCCAGAACATATTTGGATGTGTCTATTACACCATATAAGCTCTCTTTATTCACATCTCTCAAGTCATTATGCATACCAGGATCAGCATAGACAGATGTCTCAAATAAAGGATGAGGGAAATATAGTCAGTGGGATAAAACACTCGAGAGAAGAAAACACATGACATTGTTTATAAACAAACTGGCATTATGAGCTGTACAGTGGGGGTGATCAGAAACAATGCTCACTCATTTTTGGATATTGTCAGACAAGTCAGAAATATTGTTTTACTCAACAAAAAAGTTTGAAGATCTCTGTGGGTGTCAGATAGGTATTAATAACTTATGGGTAAACATCACAGGAAAAAAAAAAATCTGGCACTCAGTCTCTCTTTTTGCCAGGATAGAAAATGACTGAGCAGATGGTTTGTTCAGAAACTGCAGCCTTTAGGAAGAAGCTTGTTTGTAAAACTGAATATATTTTGCAACCAACAAAGATGTGGAAATTTTTGTCCTTAGGAAGCTTTCACTGATAACAAGATGGGAAAGTCAGTACGCTATCCCAGTTCAAAAGGAGTATCTACTCTAACTACTTTTTTTCTTTTTCTCTCTTAGCAGGTTGTGGCAGTCCAGTGCAACAGACCATAATTAAGCATCTTGACAGGTTTATTGAAGGCTTGCTCTCAGACAAAGACCCATGTCATTATATTCCTACTGCAGTGAAGATGAATATGATTAGCAGGGCTTTTTGTGGATGGAGACTTGATTTCTTTACATGCTCCCCCTACCCCTGGCTGCATTTGTGAAGTAATTTCCCAACCTGTATTTTGTGGTACAGTCCTGTCTTTCAGCCCCTTCCAGCACAGAGATTAAAAAGTCAGCTTAACTAATTAGCTTGTAAAAATATTATGGAGTTTTGCACACAGCTTCATGACTATTTTCTTCATTAAATTCTGAAAATGTGTCAGGGGACTGGCAAAATCTATATAGGTATATAAAAATACACATAAAAAATGCATGTAGATGATCATCGCTGGATCCCAATATCACCAGGGAAGAAAGTGGCTTGCAAGGACCATAGCCAAGTACCATTGTTTAACTATTCTGAGCACACATCATAGCAAAGGCCTACACACAACCTGTATATCATTGAAAATACAAAAATAAAATAAAAAAAAAGGTATTTTATCAGGCACAGATAAGAGGAGAAGCCAGTGTCCTTTCATGAGTCTCCTGGTGAGATACAGGCAGGCTTTGTGAGAGCTGACTCAATACATATACCCAGAGACTCAGCCCAAACATTACAGGTTTGGGGATTTTCTTTTTATATACATTTTTACATCCCTCTTACTTATGACTTGAGTTTATCAGAGGCATATGATTGTAGTTAGCAAGACATCACACCCAAGAAATCAAGTTGCAGTGAGACACAGGTTGTATTGGCTTGACTTCAGACTCATTAGCTTAGGCTGGGTGCCATAAGAACCCTTTCATTGGAATTCCAGTAAATTCAGACCATGAAGGAAAAACTTAATTGTTAAGACTATGCAGAGGGTAAACAAAAACAGTGCCACCAGTTTTTAGCTTACAGCTTATCTTGACAACCATTGTCTAAAGCCTGAGATATTTTGCCTCTGTTCCATCTGTGAGAGGAGATTGGCCTTTTCACTGTCAATAGCTGTACCCAGCTTTCATTTATTTGTGCCCCAAACATGAACAGTATTATTCCAGTCAGCTCATCACATTATCCTTACACTGGAAAGCAGGAGAGAGACAATGACTAGGAAGACAATTCAAGGATTCCTAGGCAAAAATGGAAAGTTTTTTCTCTTTGCTGAGGACAAATGCTGCAGTTCTTCACTGTTTGTAACTTTAGGCCTTCCACTTCAGTCACGGTTGAAACAGTGCCTTGCAGAACAAGGTTGCTTCTATTCTTCTTTGAAATACACAGTGCTGCAGAACTACTGTGTGTTCCCAGAAATAGAGCCCAGGCTGAAGGAGGAATTACAAATCCTAATAAAATACCTGAAACCTTTTCTTTCTTTCTTTCTATTCTTCAAGGAAAAAATGGTCCTTCCAGAGGGCTTTTTTTTTTCTGAACTATAAAACCAACAAAAAAGATGTATAACTGTAGGGAGCTATAAACTGCTCATATGCTTTCCCCCAGTTTTAATCAGAGGGGAGAACACACCCCTCTTTGCCATGTTTTGGGGCTGCAGAAGCTTGGATGTCAGTGGAGCTCTGCCAGCTCACAGCACCTCTCACTCCAGCCAGGGCCCCAGTGTTTGTGGCAGACCCATGGCCACTCTTTTCTGTCCTGCCAGGCTGCCAGTGCTCTCCTTCCTTTCTGAAAGCCTGGACTCACAATGTGCTACAAATGAGCTGAAGTTTGTGCTAAGCTCACCCTCCTTTATCTGAGTCTTGGAAGGCAGTGGCCCACAGCAGGTGGTAGCTACCCAAAAGAGCCAACCATTTGATGGGTCATCTCCTCCTAGGAAAGGGTAGAGAGAAGGAAAGAAACGGCTACAAGCACAAGAGGATGTGCATGTAGAGATGCAAGAGAGCAGGCTGGCCATTGGAAACCTTTTGTTTTCTTGCTTAATAGGTGCATGTTTGCTCTTTGGATGATAAGCACACACAAGAATATTTTGAGACTGGATTCTGCAGTTGGTGGCCTCAGTATGGAAGGGACTTGGACCATGTCTTGTGGCTCTTATAAACTTAGTGGCAAATAGAAATGTGCCTGAAATACTGGAGGTTTGATTTTCAGATGAGGGTGTTTTTACATGCCTCCTTTTCTCTCAACAAAAACAGGGTACCCTGCTAAATTGGAGACTGAGCATTTTATGACTTCTTTTAAATGAAAAGAGGGAGCAGCAGAAGCACGCTTATAAGAAAGAACAGACAGGATTTGTAATGTTCATAAAGCCAAAAAGCTAGGAAATTAGATAAAAGAAAACTATCAGGGTTATATTCTTATGAAGACTGAAACTGAGATTGAGAAGTTCTCTAAGTGAATTATGATTTACTGGATAACAGATACAGAAAAATTTCACTACCACTACCTATAAAACTGCATTGGTTTTTTATCAAGTAGCTCTGTTTTAGCCCATCTAGTTGATGAACATTCTTCTCAACTAGCAAATATAAATGACTTATGGGGATAATATTTCAACATATGATGACATTGCTATACCTCAGATTCTTTTAAGATCTGGGTTATTAAATATTAAATATCAAAGCTGTAAATTATTGTAGCAGCTTTATACAACTAAATTAAATTCAAACAAAACCTAATTTCCTTAATCATTGACTGTAATCCTCCAGGAACATATGCTATTAACTCAGCTACAAATGACATAGAAATTATATGACTTCAGTTAAATTATTTTATATCAAATTCTAATCCAGGGCAGAGTCTTCAGTAAATCTCCTGCAGGGATTTTAATGCTTCTGCAATCATATTGGCGCTTTACTAGAGAGCTAATCTTTTTATACTCTGTTTTTTTCACTCCTTTATCCATTTCCTTCACACCCTTACTGAGCTATAGCTAGTACCTTCTATCACATATCATATTTTGAAAGATTTGGCTTTTCCCTCTTGAATTTGATCAGCAATAGTTAGGCTTTCACTTAAGACAGAACTGGATAGGTTTTTTGTTTCACATGTACAACTAAATCATTCCCATTTGTTTCAACATGTATGTTAATTGCCACTTGTGGTGATCTCTTTATAAGGCTGTCATAATTATTCACAGTTTGCAGTCAAGCATTGAGAAAGCAGAACAATTTCCTCTTTAAGAGTCCTATGCAAGTAAAACTAAACAGATTTAATTTAAGCAAGAAACTTCCTTAGAGATTCAAGACAATGACTGGATAATAAAGAAACAAACCTTAGAGCCCTAGGAGGTAAAAGACTTGAAGAAACCTCCAGAGATCATCTAGTCAGCCCTCTACCCCGAGTGATAAGTAAACTGCTGCCATCCCTGACAGATGTTCCTCTAATCTGTGCATAAAAGCCTGCGACATGGACATCTCTCCACACAATCTATTCCAGTGCTTCACTGTCCTTCCTAGCAAGATATGTCTCCAGACCTCTAATTGCATTTTTTCCCCTTTTTTTCCTCTTTAAACCTTTTACTTCCTTCCCTCTGCTTTGGGACTGGTGAACAGGTTATTCCTGAAAACACGACAACTTCCATCTCAGTTTTCTTTTCTCTACACTGAATGATGGTATCTTACTCTTTCCTCAGCAGTCTTGTCCATCTCTGGACATTCTATCCTGTCAGCTCTCCCTTGGAAAAGCATCACTAGAATTAGGGTAATTTAGTTGAGGTTTTTCCCAGCACCAAGGAAGGCAGAAGAAATAACAGAAATTTGGCACATTACAGGTCTGTTTATACATCCCAGTGTGCCTCCTTCACAGCAGAACACACTGCTGACTCACATTGAATTTATGACCCCTTCTAATCCCTGGTCTCTTCCAGCTTAATAACCTATAATTATTTCTTTACGAATATTGTAAATCAAATCTTCAAAGTCTCTTGAACTGAAGGCAATTAGCCATTACCCCAAATTTCACTGCCTAAAACATCCCATTTTGTAAGCAAGAGAAGTAAATTCTGAGAATCTTTGTTCAGAGCTCCCACAAAGAGTAAAAAACCCACCCTAAAGCAGAACAACAAACCACTGCATATTATCACAAAATCTCACAGAACTTTTGTTCTGGAATTCCTCTTCACAAGGATTTCCTGAGCCCTTCACTCCAGTTCAAATGGGAGTCCCTCCAGGTACATGAACAGGGGTCTTGTGATTCTATAAGCACTGCAACCTGACAAGGATGTCACTTTAGCCACCTGAAACGAAACCATTTAAGTAATTTCCTACTATAGAAGCACTCCTGCCCTTCTCCACTGGTTTCTCCCTCATTGAGCCAAGGTAGGGCAGCACTTCAGCTAAGGCCCTCCTAAGTACAAGATGGACATTGGCAGGTTTCAGCTCTGTATCTACTTGTCAATGTGACCCTTCATCACTGCTTACTCATGTTCAGCTAGTGAAGCACCTCCAGCCCTAGTTTGGTTTTGGGAACTGGTGCAATTTCACATTTCTCACAGTTATGCTTAGTGCAATCATCACAGTGACTCAACCTAAATGCAGAAATTATTCAACGCAGGCACAGAGATCCTGTGGCACAGTTTTTAAAGTGCCAGATTCCCTATTCCTGCAAGGTCATTGGTGCTGGGGGCACAGTAAGATTTAATATTTCCCAAATGTGTCAAACATGCTGCAATTGGCTGTTATGTGGCAGAGCTGTGCAGTAGATCTTGCCAAGGTGTCTTGGATGAAAATCCCACACAATGTGATACATGTTCACAGCACTGTGTCCAGGCTTTGCCAGAGTACAGCAGCTCCTGCAAGCATTAACACTTAAGGGTTCCCAGGGAAAGGGAGAAAAAAAAAGAAGCTAAGGAAGAAGATGTATCATTAGTAGAGCAGTCTATACAAATAGACACGAGTCTGGCTTTCAGCTTGGATCCAACCAACACTACAACCCACACCAGATCAATTTCTTCAGACATCAGAAAGTCTCTACTAATGCAGTCATTTCAGGTCAGGGCAAAGGTCCATCTAATTCCACTGTCTGCATCCATCATCAGACCTAACTCCATCCTCAGGAAAAGAGTACAAAAACAAGGTAAACAAAGTTCCTCCCTAGACAATTCTGTAGTCCGTGATCAACTAGCCTGACAAGTCTAAGATGCAGATCAGTAGAAACTATGAAAGAATTTAATTGATGGAACACTAGCACATACAGAGTCATAGAGAAAAAAAAAATCCTAAAATTATCCCTTCTATAACGTTCTGTGCAGGAGTCAGTGCTTCCTCATACTATACTGTGCATCTGTACTCATGCTGGGGCTCCATTCCCCCCAGAAATACCACACCTGAGGGTTTCTGTACCATCTGCCTGTCCACTGACCAAACAATTCCCTGGCAGACTTCCTAGTCACAACAATTTAATTAATATGTTTTATTGCTAATTGTCCCTCACACTCCTTCAGCCAGCCTTATCATATTTGTCCATGCTAGAGTTCATAATTTTTTTCAGTTTTCTTCAGCTGGACAGCATTTCAGCTTTTTGAAGAATGCCTTCTTGCTCCTGCAGTCTCACTTACCCTGCAAATTCTGGCTTCTCCTCACTCTCAAGTTTCTCTTGATGCACCGTTATTATCGCTGCACTTCCCATGTGATTTACAGAAGCAATATCCACACTCCCCGCAAAGAGTTAGGTGCTCCATCTGTCTTATTTTCAACATGCCTGATGATCTGCGTCTAGTTTTCCTTTTTGAAGCTGAGTAGCAATGGTGGAGAACTCTGTCTTGTCTTACTCCTGCAAGGATGCCAAATCTAAGCACATTAAGATCCCCGTTTTAGGAGACCTCTTCAGCTGTTACTCCCTACATCATATCCTATAAACCACTCAGGATTCAAGTCAAGCACTGCCTTCATGGGTTCCTGAACGAGTTGCTCCACAAAACAGCCACTGAAACATCTAAAAATGCACTCTGTCAAGTCTGGATGCAATATTTGCCTCTTATAGGCCAAAGAAATTAAGCTGCACCTGAGTACTTCCCACCCTACTCAGGCTGTTGTGCTGCCATCATGGTCCACCAGTGAGCAGGCAGAGTCAGTATTGTATCTTCTTACTTAAGTTTGGGACTTTCACTGATGTGAAGTTTGGATTGTTCATTGATGAAACTACCTTGTTAAGCAGTTCAGCTCCCACATGTCTTCAATATGCAGAATTACCTCTCAGCAAAGCTCTCTGAATCCTTCCTGAGCATGGTATCATGGGAATGCTGCACTGGTTATCCTTCCAAGTTTTGTGACATCTGTCTGCCCTGTAAGGACCTCCATGAACAATAGGACATACCAGTTCCCTAAGTCATTTCTTTGACATTAAACACTCCCACAGAGGAATATCTTGTTTAAACAATCTCTTCAATCTGTCTGTTCCCAGTTTCCTCTTCAACTACATTTGACCCTAACACCAGCAGAAGGGCTGTGAACCAGCAGCACCCAAGGCACGATATGGAAGGGTGGCTATTGGCAGGGATTATCTATAGTAGGTCCTTGACTTGAATTCATTTTCCTCTGCGTGTGAGGAGCTTGATTTTGTTCCTTCAAAAAGACATGCTACACAGTCCATTTATTTACTCAGGCATTTCCCAAGCGAGTCATCTCTACTGTGGAATGGACTTTTGTTTTCCTTTTTTTTCTGGGCAGGGTTAAAGTAAAGTAGTCTTCCCTTATCCCCTGCCCCCAAGGATATCAGCTGGCCAGCACCAGCACTTCAGGAAAGAAGAGGCTTGGATTTGCAGTAAGGAAAATTTGGATCTTAGCAATTGAGGAAAAATACCTTCTTAGAAAGGTCATAGATCTCAGAAGAATATAATCTTGTGTTTAAATAGAACACAATTGTTTAAAATTAAATCTAGGAAGTTAAGACCTCTGAAACACCACAGTACTTACATGGACTCGATTCTCCACTTGCATTTTACAGTTGGCTATCTCAATTTAAGTTCTTTGGCAGTAAATTAACAAAAAACTGGAACAACATAGTGCAAATTTTGATCAAGAAGAAATTTCTCTTTGGTTACCCAAGTGTAAATTCTAATACAATTTATAATCTCTATGAGAAATATTAAGGAAATTTTAAAACAAATTCTGTACTTCATACACTTTCCCACAGGATACAAAAAGTCCATCTAGAGGTAAGTGACCTCACAATCAAACTTTAGTGCATTTTTTGTATATGCCCCTGTTGACCAATTCAGTAAAATTAGCATTAGCCCAGATTTCATCCCTGTTTCTGGAGTTCTGCAACTGGCCTGCTTTGTAGTCCTGAAGTAGGGTGCAGATCATACAATAGAGTGGTTTGACTAGATTTCAGATTCTGACTTCTGCTGCACAAGGGATTCCAGTATTGAACTAAACATACAAGTTCTGCTTTCTACATTGCAATATTAAACGATTTTAAAAGCTCCTAAACATGAATTCTCTTTCAGGGAGAGCAGAAAGCGGGGTTTGGTTTGCACTCTCGGAAATGGAGAGTGGAGCTTTCTGCAAAAAATGATTCAAATTAATAACGTGCCTTTCATTGTGTCTTTGCTGGAATAGCACGAGGCGAGAGCAGCAAGTGGGGCTGCAGAGCGATGGGAACTGGGCGAGAGGGAAAATCTCGATCTGTTTGGTCCTTGAGCCGATATAGAGGAGACAGAAACAACGCTCCCCATCCCTGCCTTGGGCCGGCCGGGGCTGTTCCGAGCCTACAAACCACTGCAGCATGGAAGCGTGTCTTTTTTTTTTTTTTTTTTCCCCTTCAAAAAGTTTTCAGGAAGTCTGGGGGAGGGGCGATGCTGTTTCTTTTTTGTTATAATGGGCCCCTTTGTGGAGATGGAGGAGGAGAAGAGATCTGTGTGCCGGAGAGGCGCAGGCTTCCCGGTGACTGCCAAGGTAACTGGCCAGGGCTCCTAAAAGCGGCGGGGCCCCGCGGTGCGGGGCGCAGGGAGGGGGTGCTGCGGCATGGAGCTGATGGTGCTGCTCAATGCCCTGGTCACTCGCCTGCTCTTCGTGCTGCACTCACTCATCGGGGTTTGGAGAGTGACTGCCGTGAAGAAGGAACCCAAGTACTGGCTGCTGGCACTGCTCAATCTTCTCCTGTGCCTGGAGACAGGGCTCACCCTCAAGTTTAAGCAAGGCAGAGGCTACAAATGGTGAGCATATTCCGCCGGAGCCCCTCTGGCTTCTTTGCATGTACCTTGGTGCCGATAGGAAGCTGCCCCCCGAGGGCAGCGTTTCAGCAGGGGCTGCCCCGGCGCTGCCGGGCGCTCAGGGATGGCGTTTGCCCGCCGGCTGCTCCCGGGAGGCAGGGATGGAGAGCTGGTGGTTTGGCTAGTCCGCTGCCAAACAGAGGGCTTCCAGGAGGGGCAATTGTACAGCAGACTACGCGGGAGCCGCTCTGTGCGGCGGTGTGTGTGGATGCTGTGGGAATGCAGCGGGCGGGTGGCACCTCCTGAGGCACAGCGGGCTGGGGCTGCGCGCCGCAGGGGCACAGGGGTGCGGAGGGACCCTGCAAATGCCCTGCATCTTACACCCATCCTGCCGTGCCCTGGATTGCACCTCCTTCCCTAGGACTGTATGCCCCCTCTCTCCTCCATGCAACAGTGCTAACACCACGCTACTGCATGAACATCAACTTGACAAAAAAAGATGAGTAGCAACCACGCTTTTGATACAGCAAGAGTGGCTTAACTATTTCGATTTGAAGGCTATTCCAGAGAGGAACTTTCATGAGTGAAAGGCTGCCTGAGAAATGAACAAAAAAGTTAGTCATAGCAGAGCTTGCCCAAGCACATGGGGTTTTACATGCATCTAAAGAATTACTGCTGTCATCTACAGCTCATCAGCGCTCAGGCAGCCAAAACAAAATGCTCTGTGAAAAGGAGGCAGTCATGTAACTAATTTTCAAGATTTCACTCAGACATTTTATTGTTAAAAACTCAAACTGCAGGCAGGCCTTGAGACAAATCCAGGACTAAAGAACCCTGGAGTATTTCCATGTTCTTAAAGTCCTGCCCATTGCAACCTGTGAAAGTCATAACAGAAGGAGTGTTGTGTGACAATTCACACAAGAGTTCTTTGCTCCAAATTTGAATGCAATAAAAGCAATGATGAAGTCTTGGACACTGGAAAATTGAACAACAGCAGAGTCCCAAATGCAGTTATGAGACAGGCAGATTGAACAGAACCTATTCTTTTGGGAGAGGAGCCAGCAGCAGAATCTTCATGAAGGAACACTTGCAATGGAGCTTTTGAAAAATCCAAACAAAAATAGAAACCAAAAGCAGATCCACGTTAGATGCATACATAGAGGATTGAGCTAAATTTATCTAGAAGAAAATTTTGAAAATGGATGTGGTCCAGCACTTTAAACATCAAAATAGAAGTACATATATAGGTGAGAACTGTAGACAAATGGCCAGCATCTATTTGCATCAGGATAATTTTCTGCAGTGGAAAACAGTCACAGAAGAGACATCATCAGCATTTGTAGAAACAACTCCACAGACAATCACCAATCCAAGCAAGGGGCAGACTATGCAGCAGGACTCCTGCCTTCAACACCCTCATATTCTCTGTTCATTATTGACAGAGGACTGTTACTTATTACACCAGCATAAAACATTTAATGGCACATGTGGAAAAAAGTCTTCTTGTGAGCCTGGCCATGTAATACTTCCTCTAGATTGCACCTTCTGAAAGAAAGGCAGGGTTAAAGCCCCTGAAGTCTCTTGGCCTGAAGTGGTATCATTAGCTCAGTATGGCTGCCAGCTGGGTGGATTTTTCATGTGCTGAAGTTCTACAGGAAATACTGTAAAATGTTAGTTCTTCCATTCAAATGAGAGGTGTGTTCCCTCCCAAAATAACCAGGCTAAAAAAACACACAATCGCTAGCCTTTTTTTTTTTTAGGGGAAAAAAGAGCTAACAACAACAACAAAACCCACTGCCAAAACAAATAACACCCTCTCAACCACGAAAAATAAAAAAATTAAAACCCAAACTATCTTAGAGGGGATAGTTTGAAACATCTCAGAGCAGTTTAGCAACCTAGTTATTTCTCTAAGCAGCAGGAAATTTTGTTTTCCTCAATACTTAATCTTCACTGGAAAAGTCATGATTACCAAAATAAAGGTACATTCAACATAGGGACAAACAGTAAATGCAATGACATTTGGCCAAAATGTTGCTGCAGTTGCATACTTATAAGCAGTTTAAATTCACTGCAGAATGTGCCAGTGGCAGGATAGAAGGAACCAAGCAAATGTCCCGAGTTGGACCTCACTGCCCAGTTCATACTGTAGCATGCAGAGCTTGATGGAAAATTTATGGCATTGATCCTCATTCCTACTCCAGAAGTACAGAATTGCCAAAAAATCCACCTCAATCAAATGTCATATGTTTAATACGAAAATACCAGCAACTCACTCTCACAAGAATCACTACTTGAAGAAGTCATGGAACCTCTTCATTACTTCTGAATAAACCCAGCTAAAGAAGCTGAAGATAATACAGCTTCATCAACATCAGTTACTGTGCTGCTTTTATTTGAATAAATGATTTTTGTGGGTGCACTGGCATTTGGCCAGCACCAACCCATCACACTTCTATAGAAGACTGGCAGGGACAGAAAATTCTACCACTGCACAAGTGGGAAAACAAGGCCAAGACCCATTTTCAGAAACCCATTTTGAATGCACAGCCTGCAACTAAAAGATCTACTGAAGTAGTGCTTGTTTTAGGCAAACTGATGCTATTTCTACCTTTCTTGTGTCAACGCACAGTATTGTGAGCAACAACCTTTATCTCAGCATCACTCAGTGAAGTGACTCAATGTATTAATTCACTCTTCATGAAATCAGAAAGAGCATGTTAGGTAAAGGCTATTTAAATACACAAAATGGTGGGATAGAAATACAAACAGCAAACTGCCTATCATAAAAAAAAAACATTATCTGCACTGGAAAGTATTTATGATGTATGATAATACCAAGATATCTTTTCTTTTCCTTTACAGGTTTTCACCAGCAATATTTTTATATCTGATTTGCATAGTACCATCACTATGGCTACTAGAAATTCATCATGGGACTCAGGTATTTATTATGAGACAAGATGGACTAGCTTGAAATTGATGCATTATTTGATGGTTTGGCTTCAGGCATGCAGACAGAAGTCTGCTAAGTCTTGTTCCAGTTCTCTCTTTCATATTGGTAGATGTCCCAATATTATGACTATTGTACGCTTCCTAATTATCAGATAATGATCCTCTTTCCGAGCTGAAAATAAGCTACACTTATTTGTATTTATCTGAGGAACTGAATACTACAAGTTTGAAAAACACAGCCTTTCACCTCCAGGTTACCAGCATGAATCTTCCTCAGTATGGCAAAAGAACTTCATTGCTTTAGAGGTCTTTGCAAAATAAAGTGAGTTTCACAGTGTTTAAAAGCAAATGCCACAACTTCAAGCAAGTCAAAACTGAGACAGGCATCAGTGAAAGGGGTCTTAAAGTCAGGTTACCTCGTGTTTGCTGCAAAATAGGAGAACACACAGATTGTTACCACAGCTGGAAATACGTCTGACAAGGTTTATATCGTTCCTTTCTTTGTGCATAGTAATCTAGGAGTGGGGAGGGTTGGATTCCAATTCAGGACTAAAGCACATTGTAAAATTTTTAAGGGCAAGTGTTCTGGGGTCAGTTAGGGCTGGAACAGAGCCACTTCATCAACAGGTCTCACTGAGTCAACCTCATGCAGGCTAGTTTCAAATCCCTATAGCACTTCCATGCAGTGAAAAAGAAATTTTGTCTGTGCCAGTATTTCCACATATGCAGTGCCTTACATCCATAGTAGTAAAGGTCCAGATTGGAACAAGAACAAAATAACAGAAAAAAATACTTAAATTAGACTAAAAAGACCTAGAGCCTCATTTTCTCCTTTGAAACATTGTTAGAGTCCACAGAAGCATAATCAAATATTCAAAATAATGTTTACACTAAAAATGCCTTAGGCTTTTTCTAAATACAGCAGCAGGAATTTATTGTCTTCTTGTTTTCCCAAATCTCCTTAAACAGACACAGACAGGTAATGCGGATATTGAGAACATTTGTCATAGTTAAATCTGGTTCAAGAAATAGGCTAATTCTGTAGTCAAAGGCAGCAGTTTATTTCCCAAAATGATGTTAGAACATGGCATACTTTGTTTTTATTGATATACTGCTATGGTGAATTAAAGAGGGAGTATATCAAGTTAACAGCTTAGTTTATACCTGGAGAGATAGGATAGAGAGTTCTGGAAACACACAGTCTAACAAATTCAAAAACAATACCTACAGAAGGGGAGCAGCTTTCTTAACAATTAATCTCAAACACAGCACCCAGACTAGCTCTACTCTTGATACTGATGTATTCCTGGGATTTCATTATTTAAATGCAAACAGAATGGGTGGTTATGCAGTCACTAGATCCACACTTTTAATATATACCTTATGAAAACAGTGTGTAGTCTTTAAGGCAGTAGAACTTTGATCTCGTGTCTTTACCAAGAAGCATCAGCTGCTCATGTCAGTGCTGTTATTTAAAGCAGGTGCTAATAGGGAGTTTCTTTTCCTGAAAACAGAGGAAATTCTGCCTCTGTGTACTGCAGAACTGGACATAAAATGCCATTCATATATCAAGGATCAAATACTGACTACATAGGAACTACAGCTTTGTGGTAATGTATTTGGAGATGAAATATATGTTTGGGGGAGATGATAAAGTCAATTGAACTGTACAGAGATAAAAAATTGCTGTCTGCTGTCAAGCAAATTGAAACCATTTAATCCATTAAAAAACCCAAACACTCTTCCATAATAATGTTCAGGATCTCAGGGCTCTGTTACCTTTGCATATGCCTGGTGTGCCACTGCAAGCAGTAACTGACCACCTTCTGCAGGGCTTACCCAATTACCAGGGCTGTAGTTGATGCAGGCTTCTAGTCAGGAATAAGAGAGATACTTGGTAAACCTTATCATTATTTTTAACCACCTTAACTTGAACATTTTGGGGATATAGTGAATATTACTGTCCATTCCCTCACTCTCATCCTAAGGTGGGATTCTCTTATCAGCTAAAATTATACCATAATGAACTCCACAAACGATCTTGCATCTTTCACCATTCCTTCCTTGCCATACCCTTTATATTCCTCAACTTGGAAAACAACTTAAATAATCCTTTCTTCATGTTTTACATTTCAGCTTTCCTATATAAGCAAAATGAAGCAGGAATGCTTTGAATTTCTGATATCACATGTGTTTCCATAGTGACAGTCACACTGTTTGCAGCATAGCACAGACAGCAAGCCAGGTACCTGTTGCTTGGCACAGGTCCTGCTCCAGGGAAGGGCTAGACTCTTCCAAAATGTCTTCAGCCTCCATGCACATTAATAGGTTGAGGGTACTCCACCCTAATATTCAAGTGTCAATTTTACACCCCAATTCTGGCCCCATTATGTAAAGTTTTAGCTAACCTCGTTTTTATTTGAAAATAATAGATTGTGAATAAGGTGCAAGCAGAAATTGCCTGAATTAGTTTGGTGTTTCAGGTGCCCCCATGTACTGGCAGCGAGTTTCTCTGCAGGCCATGCACTGCGACATCACCATGTCATGCAACAGCATTTCCATTTTGATTAGATGGCTTATGAATCAGAGGTATGTAAGCTTTGTCTCAGAAGAAACAAAAGAAAGTAATCCAAGTCAGAATTTATACAAAATGTATACAGCTTCTTCCTGTTTTATCTTTGGACAGAAAACAAAACCATTTTTATTTGGCTTGGTACAGTCAACACTTAGGACTAACTGCAGTCTAGTAGTAAAAAGGCAAACCATGTTTATCAAATGCCTGTGAAACAGTAAAACAATATTCACTTGCTTCTTGTCACATTCCCATTTAGTCACTGCACATCCATAAATTGATAAGTAAATATGCCTGGCACCAACAGTCCTATTTACATGTATATACATGATGTAAATAAAGGCTCTTCTCCAAATTTTCAAGTGAATCACTTCACAATCACCACTCAGTAAATATTCAGAGAAGAACAAACCCAAACAAGATATGAACATACTTAAATGAAAAAACCAGAAGCCTACTTAAAAACAAATAACCAAACCAGAAGCCTATTTAAATGACTGGCTTTGCAGTTGCAGATTTCCATTTCCTGCCTGGAAGCAATTGAGAAGAGCTATGGAGTGGCCAAGATCATTGAGCCTTGCTCTGAAATAGCAACCCACCTCTCAGCTGAAAGTACTCACAAAAATTTCATAGGAGGAAAGACACCTACCAAAGACACCAATAATGTGAATTAATTTTCTTAGAGGTACTTCCTGCACCTTTGTGCCACTAGAACAAGAGAAAAAGAGCTCTCCTGCAAGCCATGGTATGGTTTCTTCTGCCTCCTTCTAGCAGTCAAGCTGCCTCAGCCTTGGATGTGAAGTTTTGTACAGGTTCATGGCTGCTTTCCTATTACCATGCCAGCCAAAGCAAGGGGCCAGAAGGGTGAGCTTAAATGCAGACTTAATGACAAACCAAAGGCTGTCAGAGTCAGCCTTCCTCCTGCTGCACAGGTTAGTCATCCCTTTGCCCTACCCAGGCTACTTGATGATCTACACTTAGTATTCTGGAGTGGTTAGGACAGCTATGCAGTATTTTTAGGTTGTGGTCTCCTCAACTGTGTCACACAGCCAGTGGCAGTATTTCAGCCTGACTTTGACCTTGGGATGGGTCTCTATAGACTTCAGGGTTTTTCTGTAGGCAGCAGCTACAGATGCCTCTCCAGAGCACCAATTAAATTTCATTTCCAAAATATCCTTCCAACGAGTCGTTCCCTCTCTCTCCTTTAGTTAAAGGGCAAACTCAGGGAGATTAGCCCTACAAGGCTGTAGCCAGGCAGAGTACCAGCCCCTTCATCTCACTCTTTCCATGCCCAGAACTTTAGACCAAATGGAAATATCTTCCCCACATCTGTGTGTCAATCTTTCAAGACTCTCACACCCACTGTTCAAATAAAACAAGCATTCAGCTTAAGACTCTTTACCGCCAACTCTAAAAGCAACAAGCACTGACATTTTTTCCAGGTTTTTCAAGTCACAGGAAATTTATAAGGTCAGACAAGAGGCAGCACTTACCTAGATACTGAACAACATTATAAGAGACCAAGCAAAGTATTAAAGTAGAATCTGAAATTTCCTGAAAAATGTTGCTCTTATATTGGCAGGCTTTATACTGAACACAACTACTCAGTATGCTCTCAAACACATTGAAATTGTTGCAGAAAATTAATCCCCATGCAATAAAATGGTGGGGGGCCCAATGGAGAAATGCAAATCATCTGCAATTCTCTGACAAAAGTAGGACAGGATAAAAGTCTTTAGTAACAGCATGGTTTGATTTTCTAATTATCCTATTTTTATTACAATGGAGAGATGTTATGGATTGTTATGAAGACAGATTTTGGAGCCATGTCCCCCCAGCTGCTCCTGGACCAGCCTTGGGTATGAAGGTAGAAAGGCAGGACAGTGCTGCAGACAGAATGTGGCCACATGACTGCTTTACTGTAGTTGAAGTAACAGTATGTTTTAGTGAACACTCAATTTCCCAGATCACCGTATACTTGCAGAAAGTAAAAATACCCTTTTATTCTATTTCAAAGGGATAGGCAACAATACAGGTCTAGTTCTCTTAAATACTCTCTTATTTCACCTCTCACCCTATGAATTTCCTTACAAAATAAGGCACAGCAGGGGCAGGAGAGGTGGAGGATACAACCTAAATATCCTACCTTAACTCATTTTCAGCCTTGAAGGAAGTCATACAGAAAAATGAAACTGACATTTTCAGAGAGCTTTTCCTGGATAGTAGAAAAGAAAAACAAATATTTTGAGAACAAGTTTTTACCATATTTGACTGTTTTAACCAAAAAGAGACCATGTAGGGAATCCAGTAGCAAGTTCAGGAGAGCTGCAAAGCAGATCACATTCACAGGGTGCAGACTTAAGAGCACAGAGGTGTCACCCACTCCATTGGCCTTTGAATTTGCATCCTCTTCTGCAGTACAACCCTGTACTTTCTCAGGAACCTACCAAAAGATATCTCTTGTCCTCATGAGAGCAATTCCTCCCTTCTGAAGAAGAGGGGAATTACATTAAGTGTGAGCACCTTTGTAAACATCAGATACCCTCTGCAGTTCAGCAAAACAGGACACGGCCATAGAGCACATCTGCTCCCTGGGTAGGATGTTTACACATGTGTCATGTTTTTATTCACAACAGTACTGTGGCAATGAGCCTGGGGCTGTTCAGGTCAATGTCAGCAATCAAGACTTCAATCAATCCAGAGAGAGCAGTCATGGAAGTGAGGGAACAGATCACCACATCATTCAGACGGTAGGGCACCTTTTCCTGTTTCTGGTAGAGATCTTATGACAATTACAGATATGTACATTGTGAGTAAAACAACAAAGCAAAAAAAAACAAACCAAAAAAAAAAAAGGCAAACAGCCCAGGCCATGTATATTATATATATTTCTAGTTTAGAAAACCACATTGTGAATATACAGCATGCTGCATACTAACTATTGTTGCTAAGACCAGTCTCTGTGTAAAGAAGAGGTGACCCTACCATTCTCTTGTGAATCTCAGTAACTGAATTTAAAAAGTGCCTGGGTAATGAGTTTCTAAAGGATAACACTCAATTGAAAAATGAGAACAGGAGGAGTAGTACACAGAGAAAGATTTTATATTCATTATCCAAAGTTTGTATTAAAGTGCCTTTTTAAACCAGGCCTGCCAGATGGAAATTATTTGTTCTCCTACAACGTGAAAGAGAACAAAAGCAGGCTCAAAGATAAACAGTCTCTGACGGTATCTCTAACATCAGTCTCCTGAAGTTACAGTATATTATCATTGTCTTTTAAACAGGCTAAAGTCTTTGTCAATCAGCTCTCCACAATCTGTGAGACTGTATGGACACTGGCCCTCCACCAGACTTTTCTACTGCTACTAGTAGTTGGGAGATGGCTTCTCCCCATTGGAGTTGAAATCACCCGGGATCAGTTGTCTCAGCTGCTTCTCATGTTTGTGGGAACAGCAGCAGATATACTTGAATTTGCTAGTGAAACCTTGGACATTGAGGACGTTCGGTAAGGATTTTTTGCTGATGATATTTGTGTAATGTGCAGCGTTCAGACTAGTAAAACTGCATTTCTCATAGAAAGCAGAAGGCTACACTGAAGGGCTCTTGCCCTTCCCCCTGAGAAAGTCCTGTGAGCTTTGTTGGGGATTACTCACGTGTTGCCAGCAGAGAAGCATATCACATCATCACAATGAAAGGGTTCAGAGAGCCAAAGGAGCAGCCTAACTGCCAGGCAGCATCAGCCCTTAGGGCTACAGGAGCTGAAACACTGGATACACAGTGGGCCTCCTTCAAGGTAATGAATTGTTTCAGATGGGCAAGGAAGCAACTAGAGCTGGCTTAAGTGATTCATTATCCAAGTTGCTTCTTTGGTTATCTCATGTGTACTTCATGGTAGACTGACAAAGTGTTCAAAGATAAGAAAGGGAATGGCAGAGTCTGGTGTGAATTTTCAACACTGTGATCTCTCCCAGAGTAAGTAAGCTCACCTCCCCCTCACACTGCTGAGAAATGAGCTGTGAACATCCATCATAAAGAAAGAGTCACAGAACAGACTCACCCTCTGTAATAAATACTATTTAATTTTTTGTAAATATCATAGCAAGGCTTTTAGAGCAGGAAAAGAATCCTTCCTACCTGGCAGAGAAGCTTCAGGATTGCAAGGAACATGATATCCCCTAAACTAGATATCCCCTAAAAGATATCCCCTCTGAGCCACAGAGTCTATTCTCATATGCTTATTATTGTAACATTAGCTTCAGATATTTAGTGTAATTACACAGCTGGAACATGTAAGCCTTAACAGCAAAAATTCCATACAAAAAGGTGCTTCTGTTTCCCTTAGTGTTGCATTGTAAAAGCACATAAATAAACCAATCACTGTTTCACTCAACTACCCTTCAAATGACATTCCAAACACTACAGGAAGCATTTTTGTGATCTCATAAGGAAACCGCATCTTCATTGTTATCACTTTTTCCCCTCCCATAGGAAAAATTATGCTCTCATAAATGCAATTCTTGCTGTATGGACCTGGAGTATGCTACAGTTTCCACTTGATCTTGCAGGTTAGTACTTGCATACAGACAAGAAAAGAGAAAAAATGCTCTTAAGTTTTTCTGATACATCTTGTGGCTGTGCACACACTACAAGCTTTACCAAGGACTTCTGGTGGAGAGGAATTCATATGACAACAGCTTTTGAAGAAAGCTCATTGTGGTTTCTTTTGAGGAAACACTTGTTTCTGGCTAACCTCTGATCTCTCTGATAGAGCTGTCTACTTTCAGGAAAAGGAAAAAATGATCACACTATTGTGTTGCTCCAGTTGCCTGTTACTTCCTTAAACTTCACTATGTGAGCTCTCACATTAGAGTTGGTCTATTGTATTATGCCTCAAATTTGGGTAGGTCCTAGACCCTACAGAGAGGCAGGCACTTGTTAACCACCAATATCACAGGCAAAAGCACAGGAGAAATTACCTATTCGCTGGAGGACCATATGATGTTGGGACTGTACACTGTTCTATTAATCTAAGAGGGTCAGCTATTCAGCCAGCTCAGGGCTGTGTTTGTTCCTGGGCAGAAAGGGCTTCACCCTGTCCAAAAAGAACAGTGAAAGCTCTCTGGAGCATCATCTGTTCCAACCAATTTGGCCTCCAATCACAACAGGTTTGCAACAACCACAGCAGTCCAAAAATGCATTACCCTCAGTACCATCTATACAAAATAGATTTCTAGGCTGACACGCTGACTAAAACAGTAAGTTAAAAATTCCTGAAATGCTATTTTGTTCATTAGTATTTTCTTCATGGACAGTGCTAGGCTTTGTTTCCAACAGGGAAGTTATGAAAATATTTCAGCATTTTAGCTCAGCAGCTCACCTCCTAAAAAATCAGATGCAATCACATTTCAGCTCTATCATAGCTAAAATTCCTGCTACTGCTAAAATATATTCTATTAAAGATGCACAGCAGTCAGGTTTAAAAAATCCTCAACCAACCAAATAAAAAACATCCTCTATACATCACTACCACACAAATAAATTCAAACAGCACTTAATCTGTTCATCTGTTTTCCTCTAGCTGTTGCTTTTCTACTTATTTAATTACATTTACCAGTTAAAAATTAAATCACTGAACACCTATTTCCCCGAAATTACTATGGGTGCAGTTCATTTTAGGTAGTGCTATACAATTGCACAAACAGTACTTTTTGTTCAAGCATCAGAATGTTTATACACACATCAAACATGACGTAAAAGAAATTTTTAGGCACTTATGATTAGACTACAGCAGTGCAGTTAGGACTATTAAGCAGCAATGGCACAGAAGCATTTAAAACATTAGCTGCTGATGAAGCTTTGCCTAATGGATTCAGTAAATTTCTATATTTTACAACTAATTTTCCATTTGAGTCTCATCTCTTTCTCCCCCCACCCCAGCATTGACTCAAACAATAGAATTCTTTTGGCAAGCTGCAATGTTTGGCAGTTCTGACTGCATCACAAGTAGTGATGTTTTTTAAACCAATGAACTCTCCCTGTCCTAGAAACAGGTTAATTAAGCTTTGTGTATTTCCATTAGACACAGCCAAATTTAGCCCCACAAACCCTTCTGTTGCTCCTTCTCTGGGCACTACACGATAGAGAGCATTTGAGCCCACTACCACCTTTACAGCCAAGGGAAACCCATGGATGCAAGTTCCAGCAGTTGTGCGACATTGATACCCACAAGACTAAGAACAATTAACTGTGCCTCAAGTCTTACATGGCAGAGAGAAACCACACAATGCTCAATATTGCCTGGCACTGGAAGGCCTTATTCTTACTACAACACATGAAAAAGGCAATGGCATCCAGTGAACATTTTAAAAGCAATGTCTTAGACAGCTTGAAGAAAGTGAAGTGCTACAGCACTAGCTGTTCCTTTTCAGCATTTTCTTTTTTTTTCTTAAGGATGCATACCAGTCTGGCATGCATCTGACCAAATAAAAGATCTGGGGAAGTTGTGAAGAATCATTAGGTGATCTATTTCTGCTTTTTGTTGTAGAAGTGTATAAATACTGGTAATGTTTGAGGCATACAGAAGGGGAAGTGGTTTTTAATCCAGTTTGTCAGATCACATAAGTGCCTCAGGTGAGTTCAGTGTGTTTTGTTGAAATACATCCCAGAAACAGGATATTCTACATGTCGCAGTTTACAGGTAAATGCATTTATAATCCAGAGTACCCTGTATTGTGAGTGCCCTTTAGGCCAACCCTGGCTCCACTTCATTAAATTGTTTTAACGTGGCTGCTTTCCTTGCAGTACAGCATATTGGCTGCAAAGCAAGCGCATCGGCCAGGCGGATCCCCAGCCTGCTGCTGTGCAGGTACAGTGCGGAACTCTGGAACATTGGCGTCAGCCTTTTCATACAGGATGGCCCCTTCTTCATTGTGCGTTCAATTCTGATGGGCCACTTCAGAATATTCAATCAGATGCTGGTATTTTTTACAGCTAAGAATATCTTAGTTGTGACTCTGCAGTTGTATCGGCTGGCGGTGATAACCTTAGACTTCCGCACCACCGTTCTGCAGAAGAGCAGGAAAGGAGAAGTCTGTTGCTGCCCGTGTGAGCCTTATGAAGCTCGTGCTCAGGCTACTGGTCGCCAAGAGAAAGAAATGAAAGAGTTTGTTGCCTTTCCTCCAAAAGAGGAATCCCAAGCTCCATCAGAAGATCGCTGAGCAGTTACTGACTTTGAAGAGGTTGCATTTCCCACAGCTTCTTCAGAAGGGCTCTGTCAATTTCTATGATCAAATACATCTTGAGTGCCTAAGTCATCTTTTCCATCAAGAGAACATTAATTTCTTCTTATCTGTAGGAGAACTTTCTCAAGCAAATTTTTAGAAATGGGACCTTTTTAAAATCCATGTATATGGTGGGTTTTGACTAGTTCCATACGATATTATTCACAGGGATTTTGTAGCCATAGTTTGTAGTATCAAGAAAGGTTGGGAGCACTAACAAGATTGGTTATTACTGTTGGTGGCACTGTGCTGACCTATGTACTTGCATGTATTCAAGTGGAAGGACAAGCTTGTTCTTTATAGAAAGCACAAAAGCATTGAGCACTACTAGAATGGTAGGGCTATAACTACAGTATGATGAACAGTATGTTTACCATGTTTACAGGGGGAACTTCAGCAGCAACAACTGTGCAGGCATGCTAGTGCTGTTACTGTGACATGAGAACATTGTTCATTCCAGAAATTTTAGGAAACCTTCTTCAGATGTTACCTCATATTTGGTTGGATTCAGTTAAGAGCTATGCAACACCATGAAAGTGCATACCAAAGACTTATGACCTGCCTGGTGTGAATAACCTAAACCTTAACAAAAAGAAAAAAAAGCTGTTCCCTGGATGACTAGAAGTCAACTCTTTTTGCTACAGGCATTTTCTGCAGAGTTGCTTGCCTTTGTATTTCTACCAGTTAGAACATACACAGAACACACTTGTACAAGATGTCACCAAAATATTTTTAAATACTTTTTTCCTATTGATTTTACAGTACTGTTTCTACAGTTGAGACAGTTTTTAAAATGTCTCCATTTTGTATGATTTTTAAAAGTGGCCTGACCCAGACATAGAATCTCTCTAGAAAGGAGATGGCACTGCCGCTCAAGGCAATCTAAGCCAAAGGATTCAGGCATGCACTTCATGTTTCATAAAGCACCACAAGGTCCCATGAAATAACCTGAGAGATTGTCTAGTCTGGCAAGTGTCAAGATCCATTTTTAAGAAATTGCTATAATTAGTACTTTCCTACTTTCACATTTGGAGTGAACAATATGGGTCCCAATTTCTCCCAAGAGCACAGCTGAGATAACTGTAAGATCATTTGCTCAACTTATCTTACTTTCAGCTTCTCTAAGCTAAGTGATTTTTGAAAGTCTGCCTAAAAATTATATTCTTACAGAAAATGGCAGGTGCTTTTACAGATTCCTCCATCCATTGTGAAAGAGAGCAGAAAAACATATAGACTGACCTAATTAAAGTAATTTCTCATGTTAAAACACCAAATTAAATCTTATTTTCTTAAGACTCAGCTATATGAAGACTAGGATCTGGTTTCAGGAATGAATGGAAGTGTTTCTGCCATCACTGCAGCAGTCATATACTTACTTATCCACAGCCTGGTTAACAATGACACATTTAGTCTTTGAAAGATGAACCCGTTTAAAAAGCCCAAACACCAAAGATGTGAACGTGTGTTTATAGTAGTGGGTTCTTACTGTTCTATGCAGGATTAGACCCTTCCATTATGAAGGAAGAAAATGCACAGATAAGGCAGTATCATATGCTTCATAGCCCTGTCTACCATTTATATAGTAATAATGTGCAACACCTCTTTCTCTGCTTGTTTTCAGCCTTTTTCCAGCAGCAGCTTTAAAAAGCCAATCACTACTTGCCATGGTGTTGTGAGGGAGACATATGAAAAATGGAATGCAACTTCATTTCAGATTTTAATTCAGGTCTAGAGGTAAAAAAGTGACAGTTCTGATGATGATCTGTGCTGTCTAAAACCTTTCACATTGGAATGAATTTAGAATCACTTGGTAGAACCACAAGACAGCTCTTCCTTGTGGGTGCAATCTGGACCTATTCACATTCATTTTGAGTTTACCACTTGCTGATATAGTAATTATCCTGTTAAAAGGATCACTGCTAATTAATTTGGAGTGTACTGAGCTTGCTAGAACATAATTCTAAATTTATCAGCCCAAAAATTGCAAGTATGTACTTTTTTAAAACTCTCTATTTAAAGTCTTCATTCAGCTACAAACTGCCTGCTAGACTCAGCCTGCAGCAAATGCAAGATCCCCTGGGGTCAGCAGTACAGAGACTAGTTACAGCAGGAATATTTCACAGAAAACTATTTCCTGCTCTTCAGGCTGTTCAATTTTAAACAGCAGTAAAGTTTCTAATCACATTTATGGTGCTAAGAACTCACTCCAGTGTTAGGTGGTTATGAGAGCCCATCCTCATTTACTCACAGACAATATAGACCAGATCCTCTTCATGTTTACAATAAAGTAGATTTGGACTTCCTTTTCCTCCCCACTATTGCAGTGATGGCAATCAGATTGTTTAAAACCAAATGAAAATCCACACTAACAAAGCAGTATTATAAATTCCCACTTGGGTACAGAGGGGAATCACATACAACAGGTAGCAGCAGTAGTGACATGGAGCTCCCTCTACTTCACTGAGAAGCCTGGAAATAGCAATTAAAATGTCTAATAACTTGCATGTTTTGGGCAGAGCAGCAAACCTCAGTTGCAAGCCCTCCTGTTTCCTGTTGCAAATGTTTGGAGCAGGATTGCAGCTTTGTGTTTTGCAGCTGTTGGAGGCAGCTGAAGCAGCAGCTGGCTCTGGGGAGCCCTGGTGCTATCCCACAGCCTTCCAGAGCTCTGCACTAGGCAAGGGGTACACTGGATTCACCTGAAGATCTGCCAGCATCTGTGGTGTACCCAAAGATGTGTTACTTGCTCTGCAGGAAAAGCTGCAGTAAACCTTCAGATGGAAAATTCAAGCCTCCAAAATGGAAGAACTTCAGAACATTTATCTTAACCATTATTTACTCAAGTCAGGAGAACACATTAATAAATCTCTTCTGCAAATAGATATCTGACCATTTACTGTTATTTATTTTGGTTGTTCCTGCCTAGTTCTTCTAAATTATTCCATATTAAACCTCACTAAAATGTTTTACCACTTGTCTTTTTCTGAGCTAAAATGTATTCCTCCTTTCTTTTGGACATTGGCTTAAATAAGATCATAGCCCTAAGCAGGAAAAACAACAAACAACAGCGATGATTTTATTGCATTCCTGTTGGTATTTGTACTGTACTATGTTCTCTGTGACCATTTGGAAATGGAAGAAAATGTGCAATTACTTTTAAAAAATTCCAACAGCATTTTGCAAATAAAAGGCAGTTACCTCAGGCATAGCTGCCAATTTATTATGTGCAAGCTGACTGTTATATGTTCCTATTAATTATATCTTCCACATGCTGCTTTTCCTTTCCATGCTTCGTAAGTTAATTACTTAGGCCAGATTCTGACTGCTGCCATTGCTTTGAAAACCCACAAGCAACTGCAGCTAATTTCACTCTGTTCTGGACAGGTTCTTTATTCAGAGCCTTTGCTTTCAAGTATGCAAGTCACATGGCAATCCCCATGAGGATATGTTTAATACCTGCACACAGGAGCCATTTTAAATGCACACACAAATGCATACATACATTTAGATACCCTCACACATACCTGGCAATGCCCAATATACAGCTTTTATTTCTGTAACAATCTGTGAGACTGCCAGTAAGAACACTGCAGATGCCTCCAAAACACTTACAGAAAATACCTGAGCATTACAGCTATCTTGAAACTTAAATATAAGCATATCGAACTCTGAACAAAACACTGATTAAAAAAAAAAAAAAGTTCCCCAGAATATATTCTTTCCATGCAGATTTTCTCAGTTGGATGAAATGTACCCAAGCATTAGTTGCCCCTCAAAAATAAAGCTCTTTAGGCGAGCATTAGAACATAACATCAGAACAAGGTGTTTAAAACTGCACTACGCTGTTTCACTGATTCTGTGTCAATAGAAAATAGTCAAGCTTTGAAATCCTCAGGTTGGAGAGTCCTTGGCCCCTCTGTCTTTGGATTAAATTTTCCACTTCTTTCATGCTGTTACGGGGAAGGAAATCTCTCCCATTCATTACAAGGGAAAAAAAGCCAGATCATCCTAGTTTGTAGTAGTGAGGCAACAAAAGTGGCTCACAGTGGCAAAAGCAGCAGAGATGTTTACCCAAGATTGGTCACTGCAGCAGCAGGGAAATACAGCAGTACAGACCCCTAATGGAGCAGATATTGATGACTGAGATAGCTATACATGAGCTGTGTTCTGAAAACCTTTCCTGGCCCTTCAGAGCCAGCACTAGAAGGGTTCTCAACAGCCAGCTCCACTCCAAAATCTCCAGCAAAGTGCTATGACAGGAATTCCAATGTTCCCAAGTCTGTCTTGAAGGCATCACTGAAATCCTCTGTGCAAATCTTTTCTGATTTAGTCTCCTTTGGGTTGTGTCTTTTCCCTTCAGATTGGGCAAAAGGCATGGGAGTGAAAGCGATGTAACTATTAAAAAATCCCTTCATTTATCTACCTAAACCCTTACGTCACCCTCTACATACTGTTCTTTTTTCACCCACATCTGCCTGCTTTCTGGGCCCACCTTCCAGATCTCAGCACACAGACAAAACATGCTAAACACTGCACCTCCCACTGCTGCCTGTGAAAGTCTTTACCAAAGCACACAAGAATTCAGGCCAAAGATTAAGAATAGCCAAGCCTATTTCTTCCTGTTAAAGATGAAAGCTATCTACAGCTGCCAAAGCATTTCCTCCATTTGTTTTAGTCTACTACAGGGAGAAGAATCTTTTCCTGAGAAGTGTCTCTCTGAAGGACTAGCATATTGAAAGAGCAGCATCATTTCCTGTAGTCCTGCAGATTGTCTCTTTCAAACTGTAAGGTCACACGAAGTTTGAAATGAGACTGTCAGGCTGTAGGTAAAGATAACAGAGTTGAAAGTAGTACAATATAAAAGTGATGACCTAACCCAGCATTTTTAATTTTGGGAGATGGGAAAGGCCTCCAAGCCAAATAAAACAGGTCTGCATGAGTAGCATCTGTACTCATCTTCCAAGCCTTAGCAGCTTGGAAGAGTGGAACTAAAAATCACTCTAAAATCTTCAGTCTCCTATACATCTAACTAATATTATCCTAAAATAATCAGACAGAACAAGTATAATCACAACTAATACCTAGTCCTTACAGAAGACTCCAGAAGAACATTAGAATAGATTTACAGTGGAAAAGACTGGTTGAGTATTGCTGTTCTTTCATTTTATAGTATTCTGGATAAACTGATGCTTCACATTTGAAGAATGTGCTTGGCTTAATTTTATCTGACATCCTGCCTAAGTGCTTCACAATTTCACTCCCCTGACAGAATTCACAAAAAGCTTGTCTTTCACAACAAACTTGGTAGAAGCCTTGTTGGAGCATCTTTTGGGATTGCAAGAGACAATGGGATGCTCAGCAAGCGCAGCATACGAACCAAGAAAGCTGTCAGACACCATAACTCACTGCAGGCCTCATCCTGCCTTCAGTAAGCATTCACAAGGCCACAGTTGAAGAGCACCACTATGGTTGTAGTATTACCAGAGAAACAAAGACAGGGCTCATTTTCTCAGGCAAGCAATTAGAACATACAAAGAGCACTTAACAAAAAGAGTTATCACAACTGACAAAGTAAAACACTATTTCACTCTTTAGAGGTCAGCTCTGAAGCAGTTAAGAGTTCTCTGTCACTCCGGGAGGCAGCTTTTCTGTCTCCTTTCTCCATCCAGATTTCACATTGAAGTGAAATTAGTTGTCTTAATCCAGTAACAAACCAATGCAAGTTAACATTCGGCCTTAGAAGGATCAAGTCTAACTTAAATTTTAAGCTCCATTGTGGCAGAAAAGAAAGAATTATTTTGCGGCTTAATCCAAGGAATACTAATTCATTTTAAAAAACTTTTACATGCAGAAAAATGAGAGAATGCATAAGTAAGATATGCCACAGGGGTAGCCTGAAGCCATATGCTGGCAAGTTACTCTGCTTGTATATTATGAGAATTTTTATCCATCTAATCAATAAGAAATGAGTAGTTACTATGGCAATTTTTACACTACAAGGTACTTGTGCTGCAGTAGAGTATGTTCTAGAAGGACAAATACACTTGCCACTCTGTTATGTAAATTTTTGCACCTTTTCTGTGTTGCAGTACAGTGTGTAAGCTAGAGAACAGCGAGAAGGAAAAGGTGAGAAGAACAAAATGAGTTAAAATATAGTGTAGTTGTAAAGGATGTCTTGGGAATTCTTAACTGACATCATAATAGATGCCAGGTTAGAGCAATCCACAAACACTCAAACAAATCAACCAGAGATTTTGCAGATTTTATTTGAAATCATGTCATTAGTAATGAAACTAAGATTTCACTACTCTATTTCCTTTTGATTACCTTCCTCCAAGTTTAAACTAATGGGGCTAGAGAGTAATCTCCCTTATACCACCATCAATTCATACTAATATTGCTCTCAGAGAATAATAATACACTGCAGTAGCCTGATTACAATGAATGTATTCCCTTTGAGCACAATACTCAATAACCTCAGAGGGACTGCTGACATAGAACAAGCATAAAAATTCACTTTCAAAATACAGAATACTGTAATAGGAGCATAGGGTTCTTCTAAAGGTTTGAAAATAACTGATCCCAATAATCTTTATGAAATACACAGAGAAACTACATATGCCTTCCATAAAATATTTATCACAAATCCATCACCTTATATTTTGCATTTTTAATTTCCCCCCATACGTCTTTCAAGATATTATCCTTTTTTAGGTAGTAGAAAAAATGCTGAGGAGAAACCTAAACCCTACAGAGGCAGGCAGTTCCCCCCAAGAGCTCAGAGAGGAAGAGATGTCATGGCTACAAAGGGAGACAAATCAAAGATCACCACAACTGAAGATGAGCCAATGACTGTAGCATGAACCTGTCAAAAAACGTGGCTGGGAGAGAAGCCTAAATTAGCACGGGGACAACTTCAGATGGGAGAAACAGCCACATATGCATGCAGGGATCCAAGAATACTTTGAAGCTCTCAATGACTTCTAGAATCCATACACATACACTGTGAAGTTATAGGTGAGTATTTCTGACAAAGAGATGCACCCAAGAGATTTTGATGCCCTTTTTCCAAATGAACAATGCTGAGAACTGAAAGCTTATGTGACTAAAGTTATGGGAGTTCTTTTCCACAGGATTCAGATGCAACTGTATTTTCACTCATAATATTGCTGACTCTAAAGTTACATATAAAGAAATACTAATTCCTATATCAGAAGAATCTGAGCTTCACTGTAGTAACACGGACAACCCCAAAACCTCACAGGGAGATTATAATTAAAAGAAGCAGTAAGTATAATCCACAATAAGATGTAAGTTCAAAAGACATTTGAAGTGGGACAATGCCTTTGAAATACGAGAAGAATTGAATAAAGAGAGACACTACATCAAAAGATGATAAGCTTAGGCAAACCTTGTGAAGGCTGGAAAGTTCAGTGGTAGTTGTCTATCACAGGGCAACAAACACTGAGGTAATGGATAAACATGCAGAGAGAAATCCCAATCTCTAGCACTGCACAAAGCAAAAGCTGTTAAATGAGAGAGGCTACCTAGTGAACCTGCCCTACACACACCGTTATGAAGGAGCATACTAAGAGACTGGGCTGCTTCTGGAGAAGACACTCAACCTTCACACTCTGCCTGCAGCTTATGCATCACAGTAGTCAACATTTAGCCACTTGAAATTAAGACTAAATTTGGATACAGTTTTCTAGGACTCTGGAAAGGATTCACAATTGGACAATTAGGGGATTTAAAAGGGTTCTTTGTTGTCTCCCAACTGTATTACCTCAACAGCACACTCATCAGATGATTTCAAGCCCATTTCCTTATTAAAAAGGACCAGCTACATCACTTTTTCCACTGCAGAAAGAGGACATGAAACACAAGAGGTAGGCTGGCCTAGAGACAGTCAACATCATAAAACTAGACTTGGAAAAGCTTTTATTCTCACCTCTTGGAAGTTAACTGAAGTCCTTAAAGCCACAGAGCAATTCCTCAGAAAATATCATGTAACATAGCTACCAATATAATAGTTCAGAAGTTACAGTATTTCCCCTTCAGTTCATTAGCTGGGTACAGGAAACAATGTCCTTCTGAAATAAAGGACATAGATGGGAAGACTTCTATTCATTCTTCCAGAAAAACTTTAAGGCTTGTGTTTTGAAGGTAGATGGAATACCACACATGAAGCCTCTTAATTTAATGCCTCCTTTAAAAAAAATCTTCAGCTGATGACATTTTAATTTGCACCAAATGTTTTTGTGTCTGTCTCCATACTGCTCATCCTAGACAGAACTTTGTTAGAGTGAGTTGTCCTTTTAGCCAGCTCTGCAGCCAAGGTTCTATTTAAAGCAATGAAATGGAAAAATATGTGGCCCGTAAGGAAACACAACAGGAACTGACTACACATCTAAGTTACTTCTTGAGAAGTGGCTTTTCCATGGAAGTGTTTCCAATAACGAACTCCAGCAAATTTCCATTTTGCTATTTAAAGGGCCTAGCACTGTGGCTTCAACAGATGTGCCATAACACCAACTGTTCACATCACATGAAAATCAAACCTTTTTAGAAAAGCAACTTCATTGTACTTCACTGAGAAAAGTGGTTCCTACTAGGAACTAGAAAAAGCAGTATTTTCCCCACAGAATGGTTAGGTCTTAAAAGGTCTGAAGCATACCAGCAGCTCTTGGATCTCAAATACAGTATAACCACGACAGAGCACAAAACATGTCCTGTGGTTATAAAACACCATGTGCTCTCCACTACTAGTATTTTACACTCCCTATCCTCCCATTATCTAATTTCTATTGTGTAATGTCCTATTTATAGGTTTCAGGCTCTTTTTCTAGTTACTTTATTGTCATCAGAAACAATTGCTTCTGCTTGCACTACTTCCTTACCTCAGATTTACACTGCCTTTACAGTGTCTAGAAAAAACAAAACAGACCACCAATTACAACCCAATCTCACAAGAGATAACCCACAGATTACCAGTGTGGCAAGGAGTTAGCAACACAGCTGTCATAAGCACCTTGCAAGATCAGAAATCTATGCAGAAGCAAAGACAATATAAGATATTACACTCAAATTAGAGCATGAATGAATTTATCCTAGGATAAGTCACTCTTAACAGTTTCATGGAAAGTAAGATTTTGAGCTGTACAAATGTTTAAAAAAAGAAAATGTATTATAAAATAATTAAAGAAAAAAATCCTTCACTGAGTCATAATGGCAGCAAGAGCAGTTAATTCTCTTCATTCTACCTTTCTTATTTGTCCTGCAAGATTACTTTCATCCCCTTGCTCCTTCAGAGGTTTTGTTCCAAGGAGCTGCATGGACAAGGATCTCTTGACACTACTTCTCTGAACGATAGGTCCCAAACTACAAAAAAAAAAAAGAAAACAAAAGTGAGTAAATCCCACTTCATCTCCCTGCAGTTAGGAACACTAGTTAAAGGGAATAGAAGCTGTATAGACACCCTTGTCCTGGTGGAATGCAGTGTTCCTGTAACTGGAGATGCTGCTTTGTTAGGAGAAGCAAATAGTTACATGAACATGGAAAACGGGATATCACCACAGCAAGGTTCTCAGCTACATACAAAACCTGCAGCTAAACCCTCTGCCTGCACATTTCAAGGAAACAGTGAGGGATCATGTCTTCTTCATAAACTTAGTTACATTTCAGATAAAATTAAATGGCATTTCAAGTGCTTTGCTTATACCCAAAACTATTGCAATGAGGCCAGAGGCACTGGGAGGCAAGCAGGGAGAGCAGAAGGGCATGCATTTACAGGGCATACACCTTACTCTGGAGCATGCAGAGATCCTAGTTAACCCCAGTGTTACCATAATCAAATCCTTCCTTAACAACTTTGACACAATTTTTACACAGCCATGGAATAACATACACCTCTTCACAACACTCACCTTCCATGTTGAAAAGACAGGTAGGATTCATCACTTGTACTTATGACACCCTTGCTTTCAATTATCCTGTAAATGGGAAACCTTCAGGACAGACTCAAAAAGGACAAAATCCCATTAGAAGGGGTTATTTTCCTCTCTACTGCATTCAAGATACAAATGAATCCTCCTAAATCATCCCACTTAGAAAATGGTGCTTGGTTTTCCCTTCTCCTTACTGTGGGACTATACATGTTATGGTCAACATCTTTCTGAGTCTGCCTTGATCAAGAGCATAGGAAAACTTTACAAAATAACCAGCTTCTGTATTCACAATTTCATTATCAACACAGAACAGAAAATGTTCTTCACCCATGCCAGGGTGGTCCACTTTATAGCTAAAAACCCAAGAATACATACAGACACAGAAGCACCTGACCTAATCTAATTCCCCACCTGCAACAGGCAGTTTATACCCTCTGAGCTGCCAGTTCACCAAGTCCCTCCCTTCCTCCTTGCAGCTCCCGGGGCTCACCTGTTGGCAATTGGCAGCTCCTTGATTGAATTCAGCAGAAAATCAAGGAGCAGAGACAGGGGAAAGGAGGTGCTTTGAGTTGCTGCATAAACTCAGCTGTGTTGCCTTATGACTGATGAATGACAATTCACAAAACCTAAATGGAAAGATCCAGATGAGGAAACTATTTCTATACTTAACTGTTGAACAACGGGGCTTGCATTTAGTGGATTATTATTGACTTGAAACTCTCTTTTCTCTGTTGCTGTCTCCCACAGTATGACAGGAAGATTATCCAAGGCTATATCTGTCCAGTGGATAACAGAACAGAACAGCAGAAAGCTCTTCAGATTTGCCTGTACTTGAAAAGCATCCCAGGAAGGAAAAACAGCAGTATCTGGATTCTTTCCTGGTTTAAGTGAAACAAATCTAAGTGCTCACAACTGGAACAAGAGACTATGAGACACTGATGAGAAAATGGAGTAGAGAACTGACAAAAGAGAGATGAACCCTTTCCCCAAGTAGAACATGGCACCTCTGCCAGCTGTCCATTGTTCTCCACATGTCTCTATTTCCTTAATAGCAAAGAGGATTGGGATCCCACATGGTAATGACAGGAGACCTCTGGCCTCATCCACTTTGGGCTCTGATTGGATTCAAATGTGTCTGGAAAAAATATTAACAAGGAATAACTAGTACTGCTGTAGTTGGCTTGTGAGCAGAAGAAAAAAAATTGCATTAAATCAACATTTTAGACAGGTCTGAGACTTAAAATATTTTTTTCTACCGTGACTTACAGTGCCCTCTTTTCCTTGGCAATTTTTACAAGATATAAAGTTCTTAAGGGCTTCAGAGCCTGTCTGAATATCAAGTGATTAATCTAGTTTTCTATTTGTCAATATTCATATTTTCAGCCACAGTAAAAGGAAAATAATAGAGGCTAGATATGAAGAGCACAAACACAGCTGTGCAGCGAGAGTCTTCTAAAACTGTCCTAGTCTGTCAGGCCATAGGTGCAGAATAGTCAGTAGTGGACACTTTGCTATTCATGCTTCCCTATGACTACAACAGCCTATCAAGTGGACCCTCATGTTTTGGTAAACATGAGTTTTACTAAAGACCAATGATCATTTCTGACAGTCATTAATTATATAAATGTTGTGTGTCTCAGCCACCAACTTCTCTAGTTCTGTTAGACTTTGATATTATAATTATCTTCATTCATCTCTGCAAATAGACAACTCTTCCTTTGGAGGCTACAGATTTTTTGCTAATTTCTTCATACACTTGAGTTTCAAGAAATGGATGTGCCACTTACTGTGCTTAATCTAACAAAATTTCTTTGTCTTGCAATTTACTGAACCAAGATTTAGCACTTGGTCTAACACCCTCAGTCTCACTGTGACAGCTGGCGCTGTTATCATAGAAGACCAAGTCTAGGCCTTGGCCCCCAGTGCTCAGTAAACCACAAGTGCAAATTAAAAAAGTGTTGTTATTCCTTCTGAGCCTCTACTAGCAAGCAGTCTTTCAATCTGTTACAGGCATGCCAGCATAAATGCTTGTTGAAGTTCTGTACACAATAGTCACTACATCTTCTCCATTCCAGGGCACAGAACTTCATCTGCAGAGCCAGGTGACCAAAGGGAGGGATCCTGGGGGGGAGCCTGGCAGGCAGACATGTGAGTCTCTGCACCCTTGGTTCATGTGTTAGAAGGCTACAAGATCCTGTGTGAAGCACAGCAGAGCAATGCTAAATTGAAACTGCTTCAAAAATTTTCAGAGCATGACAGGATCAGACCTTTTACAACTCACAGCCAATCATAATGGTTATATACCTTCTTCAAATTCTTTGCAAAAAGAAAATGGCAACCCCTCATATTAGCTGACAGCCATGGGGACCTCTGTCTATCATTTAGTGTATCAGTCTTGATTTGTTCAAGCTGATTGTCAAAGATTTATGCAGTATCCAAGACAACTTATTAATTTCTTTCCAAAGGTTTCCAGCATTAGCTGTCTGAGAAAAGGAGCATATGAACTATCTTCGTCTAAAGGAGCTGAACTAAAAAGCAATGTAGTTATTAGTAAAAGCAGCAAAGTGTCATGACGAGACACTGAGAACATGAGATTACATCAATCACCATAACATTTTCACCTAAAAACCAGCTATGTAATGCAGCTCAAGTCAGCATACACATAAATCTGAATGTGGCTAATCACATTATCTATCCACACAAAACGAAATTACCTGTGACTAATACTAACACAGATGAAACTTAAGAAAATGATTTGTAGTGCAACATGAGCATCTCTTTGGGCTGCACTCAGTTTCTCACTGGTTTGGAGGTGAGGACAGTAAGAAAAATAGGACCCTTATGCTCAACAAGGCTGAAAGCTCAGCAAGCACACACACCAAGAAATTATTTTGCCAAAAGACAAATTGTTCAGTATTTTGCAAATATTGTTTTGCCCCCTGAAGGACAGTTATTTGGTTTGATACATATCCATGATCTCCAGGGAACTACACAGAAACAAATGTGCAGATAAAGACAGAGAGAACAGTAATGAAGTCAGATGTCCTGTGGTCCTGATGATATGCTTGCAGGTCACAAAGTAACTAGTTCTAACAGCATTTTACTTAGTAGAGATAGACACAGCTCAGGAGTAGAAAAATGGAGATGTCTGTGAAAAAGCCAAAAAAAAAAAGCCTTTTCTTTTTTAAAAAAAGCAATTTATACAATCCGAGGATGTAGCTGATCATACAACCATGTCCTCATCAAAGACTTCAGGTAAGGGCTAACAGGTGCTCACCCACAGATGAGTATTTCAGGTAGAGGAACAGGTACCAGTGGTTACAAAGATCCGGTGCTTCCTGAGCACACACCAGCACCACCGTGGGCAATTGCTGTGTAAAGAAGGAGTATCCCCAGCTAGACATGCATTGTGGTGCTGGGGATATTAGTGACTACCTTAGGATGTGTGATGAAAACATGCTTTTTCTACTGGTAGGTATTAAGAAAAAGAAATCAGGTTCCTGGCCTCCTCATTTTAACACACAAAGTACAATTTGATGCCATATGTATTAACCACGTGAGGTAGCCTTAAGAAGCAACTACAGATCCCATGACAAATGCATGTTATGCCAGAGACAAGGGATAGTTCAGGTTTTTCTGAGTCTGAACTCTGCTGAACCTTACCAAACTGTCTGGAAAATAATGGCCTCACACCTCTTCAAGCTGCACAGGCATTAATGTAGAGACAAGGAGAGATGACCAGGATGGCTTGAAATTTACATCATCAAAATTAGTTCAAGAAGGAACTAGAAATCAGAACAGATGACTGCAGCCATGTAAGACCTCTTTTTCTAAGGCCAGGAACAGAAAAAAATGTCCTAGAACATCTGAGCTGTATAAACCATTTTCCAGTACTCGTTTGAATAAAACACAGTGAAATGGACTGCCTCTAAAGAAACTGAGATGTAGATTAAGTACCAGCCAATAGTATATGTTTAAAAGCAACAGCCTCATTCAGCCGAAGAATTCTTTTTGGATATTTTTGTTGTTTAAATGAGGAAGAGAGAAGCTACTGGCAGCCTGCCATTGTAATGTGGTATCTTGGCAGGAAAACACTTTGTGTTATATCACAACCATATGGTGGTGGGAAAGATTTTTTTTCTATTAAGTTTCTGTAATAATCTGTTCCTATTTTTAATGCAGCCTTTCGGCATAAGATGAGTATATTTGCTTCTCAGTTCTGTCACAGGAGTTGTTAATGTACAGCTACAATTTTATACCTAATAATGGCAAATATTAAAATATTGCATTTTCAGAGGTATAATTAGTTCTTCTGTTATGAAAAGGTAAATGAGCCCACTGATGGAAAGGAGCTTCTGGGAAGAGATAACCCTAGTTTCCCACAGGATGCCACTCCTTTTTTTTAAACTCTAATGGATGAGAATACACAAGTAGGTATGATTAGATGAGGTCTGGCTTTCTTTGGTAACAGAGAAAACAGGAAGATATGTGGGAAGTTGTCACTTGCATTTCTGTCCTCAGCAGCTCAGCTCCATTTTAGGAACAGCAACAATAAATAGATTTCCTATTGCTAGTATAAAGTCAGAGCAAGTGAATGCTATAGGCAACTGACTCTTTCATACATTCTTAGGACAGGTTTCAGCTCTGGCGCAGCTGACTTTCTCCCTCAACATGTCTAGAAATCAGCAGGTATAAATATTGGTGAATTCAAATTTTTTAGATTTATATCTCTGCACTTTGACTTTCCTGTTAGGATAAGCCTCTTATCAGTATGAGAGCACAAATGAACTTTTGGCATGTGAATACTCCCCAGAATCCAGTAGCAAACATGTTTTTTTTTTTATTATTCTGCTCATGTTTCTAACTTTTTCAGTCTTCTATCTTTGCAACACAAAAATAAATAAAAGTACACAGAATTTCTTTTCCATTACCAGTAATCCAGACACCACCAGAATCACTTTTGCAATCACCTTTTTTGCCAAGGAAGCTGAAATACAAGATAAGACACAGAGGTACTTATCTAACAAAGCTTTTTCCAGCACAGCAAATAAATTTCCATTAAGGCTTCCTGAGGCAGATGCCTGCAGGATCCTACTTCAGGCTACATAAAACCTCTACAGCTTGCTGTTGCCCAGACACTCTGCTTGTACTCCCAAGGGTACATAAAGAAGTGGATGGGTACCTGGATTATGCCTGTTCATGGAAGTTCTTTGGCCCTGTATGGCTGCACTGAAGCATAGGAATGAATTAAATAATGCCCCAAACACTTGCAGGCAGTTAAATGTGAACATCTATGGAGTTAGGCAGACAGAATAGTTTCTGGCATGTTTCTGACCCATGTAAAACAGTATTCACCCCTACAGCCCCCGGGTGGCTGTTCGAGCTGTGATATCCCAGGAGCTGTCCCCAGCCAGCAGGAGGAGGCTGGGAGGAAGACTCTTGGGCTTCCCCAACATGTGGAGGCCCAGAGAATTTCTAAGGGTGATTATTTGCTGTATTGTGCCCGCAGTCCTCAAGGCTTTGATATTTTCATAATTTAGTAGGAAATATGTAAACTATGCAATTTGCATTGATTTCAGCTCTGAACTGATGTCAAGAATGAGTTGCACTCCGTGATTGAAAGGAACGAAGTCTGGCCCACATTTGAATTTGCCCCAAGTTCTTCATGATATTTTTATGATTTGGATGCCTACAAAAACCAGATAACAACAGAACTACTGAACTCTAGAATTAAAACCCATAGGGAGGAGTTTGTGAGAAAATGATAGAAAATTCAACTGCTTTGACTTGCATGATATCAGTGCTGGAGTTTCTTCATGAAAAATTACTAGGGCAGGTGCAAATATTAGACTGTTTCAACCAATGGGTCATAACTTACCTACAGGTTACAATTCAATTTCCTCTACTTTCACAGACTTTCTTGCACTCCTTGGTACATAACAACCTAAGAGGTTTCTCTTTATGACGTTGAGCATATGAATGTTATAAAAAAATGTTTACAGCAAAATATCCTCAAGAACTATTTACACTACTGCCAGCTCTTTTGAGACACTTTGACTAACCCTGTCTTTCGAGATATTCCTTGTTAAAAATGTCCATGCCCCTTGCTAAAGCCCTTCACACTTTAGCCAGAGAATCCACATTTTGCTAATATGATGTATTTTTGACTGACAGCATAGTTTTCAGTCTTTATAAATATCCATATGCAGTAGTCAAAACATAGTGTGCTTGCAGCCCCTTGGAATCTTAATTCCAAGTCTGTCTAACTTCCTGTCAAAACTTACAGAGTAAGCAGTAATCAGAAAGATCTACTGTGAGAAAGAGCCAGTTTTGCAGGATCCAGTGAGACAAAAGCAAAGGAGGTCATTTTCTGATTTTATGCAGCAGAGTTGCAAAACAAACAGTTCAGCCTCAAAGCAATGAATCTGAATTGGTCATGGTATAGCTCAATGGAGAATAAATACACTCAGAAAAGTAAATGAGAGATGAAAGAAAGACTTGACTGTAATTTATATTTGTTAATATGGAAATTATGAAAATAAGTAAATGCTTTAAAAATACATTAATGGAATTCACTCAGATTTACAGTTGCAATTTGATTCTGTCGTTCTTTCTTATAAATAACCCAACAGAGCTCAAGCTGCCTAAAAAAGCACCACTATCAGTAACACTGATGTCTGCTCTGCCTAGTCATGAATTGCCACTCTGCCAGCGAATGAGGGTCTAGCAGTAAGTGACCTAGGAGGCCTCCTCCGCCTTAACTACCAAGCATACCTTCAAGCCAGAATACCTTGAGTAAAGCTTTGTATTCTGCAGACTTTATTACCAGCTCTTTCCAAACCTTTGCTTGCAAGTCAGCCATAAATAACAAGGAGAGTTTGCAACTGTTCCTGTTGAGATCAGTGGTGAAATTTGCTTAAACTTTGCTGCTTCTGGGTTTGTAATGGTATGTGGAATATGGGTGCACTCCAGAATGGCTACAGCAATATAGCAGCTCGTGACTCCCACTGGAGAACCTCTGGAGAGGTAAACTGGTATCTTTAGTCCAGGTCACAGGTATAAAGGGAAATGCAAGCCCACTTCATTCCAGTGGCCACCAAATCAAGACATGGTCACTCAAAATGTCCCTGGGCACACATGCATAGGTAAGGGAGCAGGCCTGGAGACAGCACGATAGCATGGCAGCATTCTTGTGTGCACAAGAGACAAGAAAGGTTTGTTCAAAACCAACTTGTACTATGCCTAAGAGCAACTTGTTCTCTTCTTGTGTTCATTACATTCTCTCTCCTCTTTATGTGAAAATGCTCATTCTGACCTGCAGAAAAATGTTTAATTATTACTCATTTTCATGGTCACAGCATCAAGTTTTTTCAAAGATGCCTTACAAACTGAGGGAAAAAAAGCAAAAAAAAAAACAAACCAAAAAAACCCCAAAAAACCAAAGTACCCTGTTATCTAAGAACCTATTGGAATTCTTCAAGTCTCTGGGCATGCATTATGTATTCACCAAGTTTGCTGCTGGTGATGTAAGCTAGAAATTCTCCTGCTGGTTTTGATTATAGCTATAGAGACACAGATTTGAAAACCAGTAGACAATCATTCTTCCGAGCCTGCACATAAATATGTTTCCTTTTTCCTTATCTCATAAACCTTCCACTATGATTACTTCAAAATGAATTCCTGTTTTCTTCAGATTTTCTCCACTTACCATGTTACAATTAACAAAATGTATTCCATCCAACAAAGCTATGTCATTTGCATATTCAAAGGTCACCATACAGGTTAAAGTTATTTAACTATGAAAGAGATGATAATTTCACAATCTTTTTTAATGCAGATAAAATACAAAATTACCTCTGGGTTTTTAATTTGCACATTTACAGACACATGATAAAGAGTTTTACGATAATGGTATAAGCAGCATAACGAACTTTCAATTAGGCTGTGACAGCTCTTCCCTCTAGTCTTTGCATTGTTGTTTTATTATTTAAAACAGTCATCTCTTTAAGGGAGAAACTAAGAACATTACTGCACCCATACTTTGGAACCAAAGTGGCAGCTTCTCCCAGGAGTGCTGCTGCAGTGTCAGCTCACCTGTGCTCTACGTGACATGGAACTGCTCCTTGCCAAGCAGGGTGGGAAAGAGATGGGATCAGATAAATTAGATCAATGGACTATCAGGCTGTGTGGGTGTTCCAGCCACTGAACAGCCCAGATCATCGGGGCAGAGCAGTGATAAATTGCAAAGAAAAATCCAATGGGTTGCTGTACACCCTTGTGGGGTTTTAAAACTTAATTTCATACTGAATTTGTACAAACACAATAAAAATCCTGGACATTAGATTTAAATTAGTACTGGAAAAAGCAATGCTGACTGAATTTCCTATTAAATGGTAACAAAGTGAAATTCTGTTCCCCCATCTAAAAAAATCTTGGCCTACCTTACAGAAAATTAGATACCTCAGCACAACAGTTCATCCACCTCAGGTAAACCAGTGCAGCTGAACCAAATCCATTGCCCTTTTCTCAGTTACCACCATGGCCACAAACCAATTCACTCTCTTAAAATGAACAAGCAGAGGACAAACATTTCTGAGTATTATGAATTACAACAAAGTCAGTTACTGTTCCTCTTTATCTTGAAAAACAACCCTGACAAAGTCATATGTTGTTTTGTCCCACCTGCCTGCACTTTTAAATAAGAGAGTAATTGATTGCAACAAACCATTTTCTGCAATTCAAGGTGTCTATCCAAAGCCTGCAACTGCTACTTGAAAAGTCCTAGAGACAGAAGCACTAAAAATATAAAAATTATAAGACTTTAATAAAAAATAAGATCCTAAAAACCTCCAGAAATTGACACTATTTATTGAAAATCACAGCTGATTTTACATGTCTGCTGACTGCAGTAGATTGCAGCCTTTTCTGGACATATCGGATAAAAAAATGTTGCACATCAATGTTGAACCTTTTAGAAATGGACCAGGCTTGAAGGGTATAATTAATAGGCCATACAAAACAACAGCCAAATTACTTCTCTTTCAAGCATTCTGGACAGCAAAGAAAAGTCAAAGACAGATGTAGGCACAGGAACCCTTCTTTGAAAGCCACAATTACAGATGATTACAATGTGTCTAGAGTAGCCATTGAGCCATTCTACTGTCAAAAGTTTTATTCGCCTTAGCAGTTGTCTTCCTCATCTTCATTTACCATGAATCCCATCCTGGGATTCCCATGCCTGTGACAACAAATAATGCAGTGACAGGACCCTCCCTTTTACCCCTTTCTTTAAAAATCTCTACATCTTCTGAGATGTGTCTAATTTTACTTTTGTCTCTATTGTAGATTGGTTTATGGGGAAAGGAGAGTAAGAGTTAAATGCAACTGACAATTGTGAAATGACCTAATCGTACAGAATACAGTTATATGCGGTTCCCCCCATAGTAACTGCCCACTCCAAAAAAAAAAAAAAAAGAAAATTCATATTCCTAATACAAAATACAATCTTGGAATGCAATTTTTCAGAACTTCTACTATAGGAAATATGACTACTTGCCTTCATGGCTGGACATGAGAACATGACAATATTTCAATAGAAAATATGCATTTAAAAGACTATTTAGAAAGAAAAGAATATTTAGAAGTCTGGTGCACATAAGACTGCAGGAGAAAAAGTGACTTAAGATTGACTGAGGAGCAGGTCTTCAGATAAACTTAAAATTTTTAAAGTTGATAGAAGCCCTGACTTTATGTGGAAGTGGTTGCATGAGAAGCAGTACAAAAACTTCCTTTTTTACTTTATATCAAACATTGCTGAAAATTGTATTTTGGAGGGCTGAAATTCTTGGGGCAAGCTGAAAGTGCCACTGCAGTCCAGAAGAAGACTGTGTGTATTTTACAGATGAGAAGCTTTCGTGGACCAACCCTTTACAGAGTTTGATACAACACTGAAGCTCAAACAATGTTAAAATGTCTTAATTGTAAAAAAACTTATCTCTCTGTTTCTATAACAGAATTCATAGTATGGCTGAATGTTTGTGCATGTAAAATATACAGGAACTATGGAACTACCAAGTTGCAGTAAGACTTTCATCCTGAAAATCCTGTCTTTAGTTAGTGCTTTACTGCAGAAAGCACCTTGAAGCCAAACTGTAGCCACTGATGTAAAGGAAGAAAAGAGCAGAGAAAAGTGGTTTGCTATCTATGTACAATTTGAAGCATGAGATTTCACATAGCTTAAGGAGTTAGAAATATTAGCGGTCAAAAAATGATTCAGCACCTTTAAAGTGTCCTGCTCCATATTAGTCTAGGTAACCTTCCTTGACAATGAATTTAACAGATTTACCAGACACTGAATAAAGGTAGTATTTCTGTTTGTTGGACTCATATCTATCACTTTAATATCATCAAGTTCACATATTCTAAGTAAGAACAAAGGAGGATTTGTTTTCAATATACATTTGTGATCCTGATGTAGATTTTTAATTAAACAAATTCTTTGTCCTGTTTCTTTGTCATGCTGCTCTACGGTATGCCTCTTCAGCTTGAACAAAACAACAACAACAACAATACTGCTACTACTGCTGTTGCTACTACTACTACTACTAATAATAATAATAATAATAATAATAATATTGCAGGAGCACCAGAAGCTGACACTGAGTCTTAAGATATCTGCTGCCATGGTACCATTTTCTCTGTCCTGTGATATAAAGACTCTTTGATTTACACTATAAAATAACCTGTGGGTTTAAGTGGTGCTCTAAAAAAAAGACCCACTCTTCTCCAAACTGTTTACCAGCCTACACTGAAGAGTAACCAGGGTTACTGGATGGAACTTCAAGAAAATGTTTTAATAGTTCATTTGACAAAGAAATTGAAGTCTCAGGCCAACTCTCCAGAAATTCACGCCAAATTCAGAAATGTTTTGGCTTTAGAAAAAGGAAAAAGAACACACATGAGAACAAACCTTGTGTGATCATACTATGCAAATGTTTTCATCCCTTGCTGCCACCATTTTCTTGCCCTAATAGCTTGAACACCCTCTTGCCAATGTTAATGAAACCTGCAACAGCAATGGAACAGAAAATTTCCTACCAGTTCCACGAAAAGAACCAGAAAGCTGAAGGAAGGAGATCCTGTTAGTGCACTCACAGAGGAGAAACCTCTGACATGGGCTCCACTGGTGGGTACCAACAGCTGCACATCAGCAAGAGCAGTTGCATTGCTTTAATCACAGCTCATGGTGTATTTAATAGCAAAACCCAGAGCAATGAGTCCTGTGAATTCTGCCATTCTCAAGATGGAATCAACACAAAGAAAAAGAAGGCCAGTTCTTCCAACAGCTTCACCACCTCATGTGGAGAAGGATGGAGAGAATCCCAGCCCCTTACTGCCTGATATAGTCAGTAGTGGATGATGAAGGAAAGGCATTTTAGTCATCCCTCTAACTTAACTCAGAAGGAAAATTGTTATTCCTCCCCCATTCAAGATCAGCCAAAGAAGAGATGTGACTCAGAGATGTCTTACTGACAGAGCCCATTTCACGTGTTACTCTTTTCTCAAGCCACTGCATCACCCAACAGCTGGTCCTAATCAGCTACTAATTGAACACCAAACTGCAGTACATTTTCCAGCAAAGAAAACTAGTATTTTATACTTTTTAAATCACGGAAGTACTTTTGTCTCTGTATCTTAGAAGCACCTCTGTATTTCAACTTATTTCACATTTATTTCAATCATCTTCCTTCAGGTAATTTGATGAATCTTAGGGAGATTTTGGAACACTTAAAAAATTTATTTTTTTCTTTTAATAGACCCACTTTTTTTTTTTTATCATACCTTCACTTGAACATTTTTACCAAGACAATAAAAGACAAAAGAGCACTGTATTTAAGTGCTCTGCTTGTGTTACAGAACTGTACTCTCACCTTTCATAACCTGACTGCATATCAGTGCTGCAGAGCTGGATTCGTGAGGGCACAAAGCATTAGCTTAGGACAGGATCATTAGACACTGAGGACTTAGGGCCTGGCTGTACACAGAGACTCACTGCCTGAAAAGGAACCAAAAGGCAAAAAACTCCTGCCAGTTGCACTCAAAAGGGAATTTCCCAGAAAAATACAATTCTAAATGGGAAAGAGGGTAAAAATATCTTGGCCAAAGGCAGAATTCCTTCATTCTAATAGGGAGATAATGGTTGCAACTTCCTCCCATTTCTTACAGCCTTAGAACACTGACAGGTTTTCCATGTGTCCAGGACTTAAATGATGGCAATATGGAGCCACTAAAAGGCTCCGGACATTAGCGTTGGAAGAAGGGAAAGAGTAGAGGATAGAGTGTTTTGTTTCCAGCTTTTACTAGCATTAGTCCTTAGAGAGAAGGAGCAGTCTTTCTTTTTTGGAGTGTGCATGGAAGAGCAAGTAGAAGGCGTTGTGAGTCAGATCAGATCAAGATCTTTCTTGCCAAGCTTTCCACTGAGTTTTGCATGACATTGCAAATGACATTACGCTTGGCCCTCAGTTTCCCAGCTGTAAAAAGACATCTTGTTTCATGGAAGCTGAAAAGATGGCTGTTATTTAGTGTGGATCCTTATAAATAAGCATCAAGGAGTGGGAGGTTCTGGTCAGATAACCAATCATGAAAAGCAGGCATTATCATGTCTCAGTGCTCAGAAACCACTAGAGCTTAAAATCCTCCCAAGTCTAAATTCCAGTAAAGTATGACAATTTTAACATTTTGAAGATTCTTGTGGATATAAAACAAGCTGAAGACTAACTTTTTAAGGTGGAAAATCATTAATTCTGAGAAGGGGGTTTTAATGTGGGAGAAAAAGAGGATGTGTTTGTTTATCTTCAGAGGCTCCTTATGCTGCACTATACCAGGAACATCTCAGGACAGAAGGAACTTTTAGTTCCTTTCCCATGCTATGGTAAGGATGACCTCAGAGGCCTCTCAGAGTATTCAGCATGAAGACAGAAATATCATGAACCCTGGTTGCAAGGCTCCTTGGAACAACAATATCAGAGCACCAGAAGATCTCCAGTAGCAGAATCAAAACAACTGGTATGCAGCTTTTTGTCCAGAAACTTGGCATTTTGCTCCAAGTTTCCTAAAACTCCAATAGTTTCCATGAAATATTAATCCATGAGTAAATTTATGCTGTCTGATGAAATCTATTTAAATAAGGAAGGGCTTGCTATCGATTCCCATTCATCTCTCCTTGGAGGAGGGAATGAACCATAAAAATGCTGTGGTAACATTACAGCAGGAGGCTTAGGTGAGGAATAGGGATCTGGAAGGAGCTGAAGCAACATCTTTACTCTGAGGGTTAGGAGAAGCCCCAAGCTCTCCAGGTAGGAATATTTCTAGTGTACATTACACTGATCCATCTGATTTGTCTCTCTGTCATGTCATGTTCTATCTGCAAAAGAAGACAGACTGGCCAAAGGAGCCAAATGCCATTTAGGGCAATCACCAGTGTTACCACAGGATTTGAAGGGAAGTTGTTTCAGGAAAGTTGCCATCCACTTCACTCCCTACACAGCTCAATAGCTAGTAAAATGTGGTTCTGAAGCAAATAACCTAAATTTAATGGAACAAATAACTGGAATTTAGAAAAGACAGGAGTTAGCTTACTAATTAGCCACAAAAATTGACATTCCACAAACCAAACACACAGAATGAAGTATCAGATTTCCCAAATAATACTGAAGGCTTCATTGCCTTAGCACAGTAATAGGCTCTAAGATGTGTAGAATTGCATACTTTGGCAGTATTTTCCAAGGCCCTTGGGAAATACACTTACCATGTCCTAAACCACACCCTGTTGATTGTTACTGCTGTTTTATATAGTACATATTAGACAAACTGACAACAAATCAACTTTAACTGGAGATGTTGATTTGAAACTGCATCCAGTCATTTTCTAAATGCAAAATCAGTATGTCTAACATTCAGCTATTAGTTTCCTTAGCACATTAAACAAGAACAGTAAAGGTTCTGTTTTTTTACTACCTTTTCCTTCTTCTTTTCAAACTAGCAGCATAAAATTCAGAAGATACAAACTCTTAGAAAGTGTAAATCAAGACTGATTTAAACATAGAAGTAGTTTGGTAGTATTGCATTACTCAGTACCTGCATTTACAGTTGACAGAATCTTCCTCTCAACTTTTAGACAGTTCATCTCTTATATTCCTAAAAATTTTTAATAAAAAAAAAATCAGTATCTATAAACCAACCTCCATGTACAATTTCTGTAAAAGCCCTAATTATCCATACAGCATTCAAGGATAATAAGAAAGTCTGACCTCTTTGCTTGAATTCTTGTTTATTTTTTCTCATGCCATAGGTCACACTTAGATATATACACTTCAAATCTCCATTAGGCAAAAACATTTCTTTAAGGTGTGCTGCATGACCAAATAGTCAGAGAAGCAGGCTGATGCCTAGAAATCATTGTGTGCTATCATTTTCCTCACAAAAATAAGTAGGAGCAAAGGTTGTTTCTTGTAGTTGAAGCTGATAATGTCTAATGAACATCCTCAGCAACAGGCACTGATAACCATAATCTTCATTATAGAATAAAATTCTGTATCAAGAAAGCTCAGGGAAAGCACTAGTTCTTCATGAACTAGTATGTGCTAGATAAAAATAATGTTAAAAGGTATTTGGAAACTTTGCTTTCAAGGGCGGAATTTTGCCTTTATGATTGAGCCTTCTGAAGGGAAATTTCTGGAGTGAATCTGGCTGAACTCAGCTAATTGAAACGATTACTTGGAACCTACTTGTCTCTGAGGGGTTCAGATCCCATGAGTACATGCTGTAGTCACTCTGGGGTGACCTCAGCATTAAACTCTCACTATGACAGCACTGCATCTCCTAAATTGAGTTTGGTTATTCCTTGCAGTTGATATGCCTTTTTGTGGGCTGGATTAATACTGCTCCATGGGGCAATGCTGCTGGGCAGCATTCAAGAATGATGATATGTACTGGCTTTTAACCCTATGCTAACTTCCTTCCAGCTGGAGCTGTGGTTCACAGCAGGACCACAGCAGCAGTTCTTTCAGAAACTGCTTCTGTAGTTCCCGTGAACAATCCTTTTGTTTCCAGGCCTACTTCATCTTTCACCTTTCAGATGACATCTCAATTGATTCTCTGATAGATGATACAAAGCATCCCTTCAGCTCCCTCAATGGCAATCACATACCTTGTTGTATTGGAGGCTGTCCTGGCAAGAAAGGCATTTTCCAGGTGTACTGGTTGTGCCTTCTTACTATGTACGGAGTGGGTGGGTACATAGGGGAACTGATTTCTTGGAATTTCATTCTGCCACACCAGTTGCCTGGGCTTGATATTTTTGCATTTTGTGCTCAGTACTTCATCATGGAAGAACCAGCTGAAAGAAGAGAAGAAGAAAAGGAATGTTGTAGGGTTTTATCATTAAAACAGACCTTTTTAAAAGAAATATTAATATCTGTGGTGACTGTTGCAGAATAAGGACGGGACTCATCTGTCTAGTACTGTTAAATCAGCATAAGGTTTAGATGTCTACTCTGCTGAAAGAGAACAAAAATGTACTGAAATCTCAGGTCTGAGTGCACTTCTACCTAAAAGGAAGGCAATGCATTTCTCATCAGGGAAAGCTGTCTTTCACAGACCAAGGCTGGGATTAGCCCATTCTCAGGTGAAATGGCTTTGCTGCCCAATGAGAAACTACTCCTCTTCCCTTTATGTAAATGCAAGCTTTACAGAAAACCCTAAGAATGGAAATGTAGACTAAAGTCCCTTGACTCTGTGTCCTGAACTGTAGTAATATCATTATAAACACAAGAAATGGCTCTGGAAGTGCAAAATACAAAGAAACTTCAGTACGGTAGAAATTAATATGATTTTTTTTTCTTAAAATATATTTCCAGGAATGTTTCAACAAGATACTATAATGACTATTTCCCATAGATTAAAAAGCTTTAGAATACCCAAAAGAAAAAACCAAAAACCAGTAATTTCAAATAAAATATTGTAAAATGGAAACAGGAGCAAAGGAAATATTAGTCCTGGTTAGAACAACCTCTTACATGTTTGGTTAGGCACAGCTGGTGAAGAATTGTAAATATATGTGCATTGAATGATGCTGGGTCTGCCTGTTGCAGGATGATTTTTTTACAAGTCATCATCAACATAGCAAATTCATCCTGCAAAAAATCAGGACAGAAATAATCCACACTGCCTATTTCACACCAAACAGAAGTCTCATCCTGTTCCTCTCAGGAAAGCGCTTCCTTCATCTAAACAATGCCACGTTTGATCTCTCCTTTGTATCTCCTGGGCCTTTCTGAATTGCTAACTGTGAATCTGGCTCCAGGCTGACTTAGGGCATTAGGAATCTATTCCCAAGAGAGATGTTTGCCCCCTCTGTGCTCTCAAGCAGCTCAGATATCCTCTTACAAACCTTAGTGTGTCTTAGAATTATGATTTAATCTTTGCTTGTTGGTGGAAAATCACGTGCAATACACCTGTAAGCATTAATGCCCAAACCTCCTGGCTCCTGCCTGTCTCTCAACATTGGCAGGACAAGTGCTGCAGGGTTTCCAGTGAGGCTTCTTGTGAGAACCATCTGGCCCCATAAGAAGAAAGTAACCACAATGGGGATATAGACTGAGGATGTTTGCCTGGATAGTGAGTAAATTCAAAATCCAGCAAAAGTGGAGTGTTTCTGTGGAAAAGGAACTCTTTTTCTCTTACTACAACTCCAGGAATTCATAACTGAACCAAATATTTTTCCTACTGGACAAGAAGTTCCGTGCCATTTTGGCCATGAAACAATGGGGGGAGGCTTAGAAATCTCATTCTCAGTAAGATCTGTGATCACTATATTCCAACAGGAGAATTTTTATGTAGGAAAAATTATACACTTTATTGGAGGATACGATTTCTGACTTGGTCATACAGAGTAAGATTACTCCAGTCTCAAGGCAGATTTTGGGATGTTCTATTGCACAGAAAATTATAACAATGTACAGCAAAGAAATACTCCCATATTGCTCATAGCATATGTGGTTATGTTGACACACAGTCTCAGGGTTTGTTTTCTTAACATTTTGATTTTATTTTGCCAATATTTTATTTTAAAAGTAAAAATATTACTTAAATGATTTTCACAGTTTTCATTGCTTGTTGCTCTAAAAAGAGACTCATCAGATGGTTTGTGTTAAAGGATTTTCATAGCCCTTTCTTGGCCTAAAATAAAAATTCACATCAGGAAATCAGAGTGGAGAGATATTTCTGCTAGAGCTAGAACTGATGAGATTTCTTGGTCTAACACATTTGCGAAAAGCCCAGGTGCAGTAAACAGCACCATGGGATTAAGACTGGACTGGTGCTACCACAAAAACAAAGGCTAGAGCACATCTCACAATGATTGAGGGCAGTTTATGTTTTGATTCAGTAAGTTATTAATATGACTCATCCGTATGTTACCAAATATCACACCCAGTGAGTGAAAATTGAAACATATGCCTGTGAGATATAAAAGAGAGATTTTACAAGAGCCCTTGGCAGAATGGGTGTGAGGGAGGGGTAAGAACAGGAGGAGAAAAATAGAGCTTTTCTTGCTCTTTGCTACATCAGGTAAAATGAATGCACTGAAATTTTCCAGTAAAGGAAAACAGGCAACACCCAGAACTTTTTTTTCCTGCTATCCTTCCTTCTAACGCCTAAAAAAAATCGAGATGAGGACAGAAGGGCACTGTATGGAGACATCATAGCACCGTGCAGAAAATGAGATGAGGTATTTCTGATCCTTTCAGCCTTTCCCTAATCCCAGAGTCCAAGTAAAGGCAGAGGAGCATGCATGGATATAAAAAGGAAGGCTTTTTGAGGTTGTCCCTGAGCTTAGACCAATACCTATTACAGTTTCTTAACCACTTCCCGTAGGAAAAAAATTCACCAGTCGAGCAGGAAATCATACAGGGCAATGACACTCTTTTCATGTCTCTCCTCCAGTTATTTTCAGGAAGAACACCGCTAGATGGCACTGGGAGCTGTCACCACCCTGCGCGGAACTGCAGCCTCACCTGCAAGGGCGGGCGGTGGGAGTGCAGCAAGGGGCTGCTGCTGCCGAGCTCGCCGCTCTGCTTTGGACACTGCATTTACATGATAGTAATGGTTCTTCATATCACAATAAAACTGAATCATCAGTATTTGACTACCCTTTAAACCACACTCGAAATTGTATCAACTGTCTGGCATAATGGCTCCAGATGCTATTAAAGGGATGATAAAATAATCAGGGCCTGATGTTATATTCACATTATCAGCTACATTGTTTTCAGTTCTTTCACATGGGGGCATGGGGAGGAACACTGAGTTAGTGATGTATCCTAACCTCATTAACAGGGCTGACAAAACCAGAGAGCAGCTGTATTTTTCATTGGGCTGTATAACTATACAGCCTTTTGTCTAGAGGACAAAAAAACTTATTGTGAAACTGCATGAAAATACATTTGGACAAGTATCTTCCATACATATATACATACATATATGTACGGCCTACATATATGTAATTAATATAATTGAGAGAACATATATAACAAGTTTGTGATCATAGCTGTCAGTATAGTATTTTTATATCCAGTCATGTAATATTTGAGATCCCATACATCACATGTCCAAAAGAATATCCTGCCAAAACACACAAAAGAATGCATTTATCATCCTAAATCCAATATATAAAACATATGCTACTTGTGGAGCGTATGTTAGAGATCTTCCCCTCCCCTTCTCTCTGTGTGAGAAACTGGCACAATTGCTTTCTCTAAGCAGAAAATCTTCACATGAACATGCAATTCTGCAGTTACACACAGGTGAAGATCCATTTATTCCAACTGGACTCATTCAGTCCCAGAATCAGGGCACAGCTCTGCAGCTTTAATGCTGCACAGTATCTTGAGTTGGCCAAGCTGGGACTCCAAGGATCTTCTCTCAGCCTAACCTCTCTGCCTTGAATGCACTGGGAGTGCTGAGCAGAACTTGTAAGCAAAGGAACCAAGCAGTGGGTTTGGCAGAGATAGGTAAAAACATCCAAGCTCAAAAAAAAGAAAAAATATTTTATTTTTATGGCTCTGTTTCCCCATTGAAGAGCCAGCCTCTGTGTGAAAGGAACATTTATTTACAGGTTAAATAGAACTCAGGTACTCCTGAGCCTCAGTGTTTGCTGCCTGTTCAGTGTTCAAATGACTTTCTTGGTGCCAGTGGGCCAGTGCCTCCAGCACCAAACACATATTTCTATTCCTTATTCTGATATGCACTGTCTAGAGAAATCTTTTTACTAAGGATTTGTGATACATTTGTCTTCCTTTATTGTCTCAGAGCCAACACAAGTAAAAGCCCTCTGCACCAATGAAGATTACCCTAAAGAAAACTGGGTTTCATGTCTCAGAAGCACCCTTCAGCCTGGCTTCAATTCCATTAATACACATCGTGCTCAAGTTCCTTCCTCCAGCTGTTTCCTGATGGAAGATTAAAGATTAATAATTTGAGCATTATTATTTCCCCATCTTGAATCAGTTCAGCAACAGTCACTGAAAAATTTCATATGTAGGTCACAAAGAGTGAAGGAGATTGTGGGTTGTCTGGGTGCTAGGGGAAATCTGATGTGGAAGTTTGACCTCGATAAAGACAATTCTTTAAGTGGAAATATTTCTTAGGTGTGAAGCCAAAATATTCAGTTCAGTCTCATCATATACTGAAAATCCCAGGAGGTAATTCTTTAATCATTCCATGATACTCAGAAGAAAAGTAAGACACCCAGATGTATTTTACGAGACTGTGAATAGTTCCTTTGGAATTTAATCAAGACTCAGAGTAATGAAAATAAGTTGCTTCCCATATGCTGCCCACAGGCAAGATGTTACACCCATGTCAGAGGTCTAATCATTTGCAACTGCAAGTGATTCCTGAGCAGGCAACAATGTAGTTGGGAAATGCTGGCAAGGTCTCTGAGAGGAGACTGATGCAAAGAAATTGTTCTAAAGGTTACCAGAGATCTACAAAGCAATACATAAGAAGCCACTCCACAGAGAAATAAAGGTACTTTCTCCACAGAGAAAGTCTGGCAGGCTGGTGGACACAGATCCTTGACAAGCTACACAGAAAACTTTTGGAAGCAAAATTTTTTTTCCTGACCCCTAAAGTATTTTGCTTTGATATCTGACTTTTCACTCATCTTTGAGAGAAAAAGACAGAACCATTCACTGAGTTCTGCCAGTATTGCCAAGATTTAATGATCCCAAAATTGAACTTCTTGGCAAATTAACTTTTCCACAGAGAAGGAAAAGAATAATCCAGCTCCACATCTCCACTGTAGCAGCCTACCACAGCAGTACTCAGAATAATTTACCAGCTCTGATCAGAGGAAAAGTTCTGTTAGTTCTGTGAAGAATAACTCTCTCTAATACTGACCTGAATCTTTTTTTTTTTTTTTTTTTTTTTTTTGCGATATTCATCTTCTGGTTTTAATTATTAGGAATATTAAACCTCAAGTTTTAGAAGGTGCATTAGTGACATTCTGCATTTGATGCAGACATAAATCTACCACTGGTGTACAATGAACTAATTCTTTGCCACTCCAAAGATCCATCATGAACCAAAATAAAATCAATGCACACACTCTCTAGGTGCTGTCTACAAATCTGGCCAGTAGAAGTGTTTCGACAGCTCTTCCACAGGTCCTGACTGACTTCCCACAAACGACGTGGTTAAGCCACTGCTCGTTCAGAATTCCCCAACCTCAGAGTGCAGCAAACCAGAACCCAGATAATGTCTGTCCCCAGAGGTGTTTGGCTAAATTTCTAGATGCTAAATAGGTGGTGAGATGTAGGTAATCCAGCTGTGGATTGCAGCAAACACAGACCCAAATGAGCTTAACAGAATGGCTGAATTCACAGTTTGCAGGACTTTTAATAAATTTGGAAACTTTTGAGCTTGCTGCCTAATTGTCACTTCTTTCAGATTATGGACATGTTTATGTAGGTCCCTTTTAAAAAGTAGACTTTGCTCTGTCTTGTCATCCGTTGCAATCTCATGGGTATTTGTAGCATTCTGGCAGAGAGGTGTACACAATCAATTTTTTGCTTACACAGACAGCTAATCCACAAGGCATAGTAGATAGATGATTGTCTTCTTTCTCAATTGTTCTGAGGTTTATGCTCATAATTTACAAGGATACAACCTGAAAAATAATTCTCTTTTTTCTTTGGAGATGGTTCCTAGCCCAAAGATATCCAAAACCATGCTGCAAAGATAAAAGCTTGTTGAATTTTTGCATTGTCAAGTAGTAACATCCATTTCCAATTCTATTTGCTAGAATGCAGTGCATTCACAGAATTTAATTCCAAATTAATTTCAAAGTTGCCCAACACTGGAGGAAACACAAAGTTCCTCCATATCTATCTTGCTATACACTTTGAATTCTTAAGAGCAGAAAGAGAGAATTCTTGTACAACATCTACATTATTGTAAAATTGAGTGTCTGAAAAAGTGAACACCTTGTCTATGTGGACCAATCTTGACCTAGACCAATGATTACTGAGTTACTGAAAATAAACACATCTGATTTCAACCTCAGCATTTTCCCCGTATGTTATTGGATTTCCAGTCTTTTCTTTCTGTACATTTATAAACTGATTTCTCTGAAATATGTGCATACTAGAAATGGATCCCTCATTTTTAATGCTGAAAGTCTTGAGAGTTTATCAAGACCAGGAATTTTCTTCAGAGAAAAACTTTCCCTTTTCAGAGAAGGAGGATTTTTTGACATTTTTAACATGTTACAGAAGTCAGGCAGCCTCTGGCTTCCTGCTACCAGTAAGACCAGCTAGAATAAAATAACTATGAGTCTGAAAGCCCCGTTTCAGTACCCAACAAATAAACTCGCTCCAATTAATATTAGTACCATCCATGGATACACAGAAAAGAGCAAAAATTTTGTAGCTCTCTAAAGGGATGGAAAACACTGCACAAATATTGATTTCCTTCTTCCTCCCTATGCCTTAGGTCATTAAATATTAACACTGCCAATACAGTAATAGTCTACGCTTTCACATCAAGCAGTAACTTAAATAATTAATTTGAGAGAATAGAGGATAATTCTGCAGAATGGAGAAGCAGGGGGTACCCCTGTATGTCAGGGTGGGTTGCAGTTGCTGAGAGTTTAACTGTGGTGATGGTATGGTTGAGCATTTATGGTGAAGAATAGGGGAAGGCCAAAAAGGCAAATATCATGATGTGAGTCTGTTACAGACCACCCAACCAGGATGAAGAACCAGATGAAGCATTCTCTGAGCAGCTGGGAAAAATATCACTATCCATGGCCCTTGTTCTCCTGGAGGGCTTCAACTTACCAGATGTCTGCTGGAAGTACAACACAACAGAGAGGGAACTGTTTAGGAGGTTCCCGGAGTGTGTGGAAGAGAACTTCCTGACACAGCTGATGAGGGAGTCAGCTAGGGAAGGTTCCAGCTGGACCTGTGTTTGTAACAGAGTAGGTCTGGGGCATGAACTGATGGTCAGAGCTATCTTGGGCACAGTGATCCCAAAATGGTAGTTCTTGTTTCCTGGAGAAGTAAGAAGGGGGTCAGCAGAGCTGTCACATTCCAAAGGGAGATTTTTTGACCAGTTTAGAAGACTAGTTGAGAGAATCACTTAGGAGCCAGTCCTGAGGGGGTAAGTAATCCAGGAAGGCTGAATCTGCTTCAGGAAGGAAATATCAAAGTTGTGGAAGCAGGCCATTCCAAAAAAATGAGCTGGCAAGGAAGAACACTGGACTGGCTGAACAGATTTTTGGCTGGAACTCAGGGGAAAATAAAGGAGGGTTTATGACCTTTGGAAGAAGGGTTGGGCCACTCAGGAGGACTATAAGGATGTTGTGAGGTTGTGTTGGACAAAAATTAGAAGGGATGAAGTCCAGCTAGAAGTTAATCTGACTACTGCTGTAAAAGACAACAAAAACCACTTCTATGAATACAGTATCGAAAAAAGGAAGGCTGACAATCTCCCTCCTTTATTGGATGTGGGGGGAAGCATTGGCAAAGGATGAGGAAAAAGCTGAGGTACCTAATGGCATCTTTGCCTCAGTCTGTAATAGTAAGACCAATTGTTCTCCAGGTACTCAGCCTCTTGAGCAGGAAGAGAGGGATGGGAAGGCGAAAGAAACCTCCATAATCCAAGGGAAATGGTCACAAACCTGCTACACCACCTAGACATGCAAAACATTATGGGACTGGATAGAATCCACTTGAGGATATGGAGAGAGCTGGTGAAAGTTCTCACTGAGTCACTTTTCATCATTCACCAGCAGCTGTGATTAACTGAGGAGGCCACAATTGAGTGGAAGCTCGAAAATGAGATGCCCATCTACAAGAACAGCTTGAAGGAGAACTGGGGGAGCTACAGGCCTGTCAGTCTGACCTCAGTGCCAAGCATGGTATGATCATCTCTAGTACTACCACATGGCATTTACAGGACAACAAGGGAACCAGGCCCAGCCATCATGGGATTAGAAAATGCAGGTTGTGCTTGAATGACCTGGTGAATTACCCCCTCAGTGAGTTTGCAGATGATATCAACTTGCGTGGGAGTGTTGATCTACTGGAGTGCAGGAAGGCTTTGGAGAGAGACCTTCTGCAGGCTGGATCAATGGGCCAGGGCTAATTGGATAAGATTCAACAAGTCAAAGAGTCAAAGTTCCAGGTCCTGCTCAGTAGAACAAGAAGAAGCAGACACAAGTTACCAGGTGAGGTTTAGACTGAATATTAGGGAAAAATTCTTAATGGAAAGGATTGTCAAGCAGTGGCACAGTCTGTCCAGGGAAGTGGCAGAGTCACCATCCCTGGAGGTATTTAAAAGATGTGCAGAAGGAGTACTTAGGGTCATGTGGTGGGCTTGGTAATGCTGGGTTAATGGTTGGACTCAAATGATCTCAAAGATCTTTTCCAAGCTAATTCTATTAATTCTAAAACTCTATAAACATCTAATGTGTTAACTCCTTGAGTAAGTAGGGAAGATGGTAGAAATCAGCATGATTGCATAGAAGCCATAGGAAAGCATTAGCCATAGGGATCCTGAATTGTCCCCACAGTCACAAATGATATCTGCTGGCTCTTGGCTCCCCTTTCCAGCTTGGCTCTCCAGTGTGGATTTCTGTTCACTGTAGACAGCAGCAGGGGAAGGGGAGGGGTGAAAGGCCAGAATGTCTGCCACAAAGGGAACAAAGAAGGAAATACATTCCCATGTAATCATCTAGCTTAAGAGAAGTCCAAGCAGTTAAGGACCAACATGAAGAACTTTCAGTGGAGATTTAGTAAAACTACATTGACTTCCTGTGATACGTTAGAAATTACTATGAAACCACAGCTTGACAAACCTGTAGAACAACAGGTTTACATTTTGTTATTAGAGAGAGAGTGAAGAGAACATTAAGTACCTTGAAAGACTGCAGCCAAGACATTACCCTAATGCTGTTTTACCACACTTAGGTACAGATGTTTTTTTAAATATGTGAGCATTAACACTCTGCCTTTCTAATTATGCAGGCCTAGACTTTTACATCATGTTTAAGAGGTCATAAATTTAGTGTAATAAATCTCAGCTAAAACATTTAACACAAAGTATGTTCAGCATTACTTAGAAACTACTTTTAAATGCCACACTTGCAGGGCTCATATATTTATGTAAGACTTTGAGAACATCAAATTCTTTCTTTCATATTGTGGGTTTTTCATACCTAAAGAATATTCTCAAGAAGGTTTGAACATTCAAGGGTGATTGTTAAAAAAGTATTAGGAAATATTGTGAGATGAATTAATATCTGTCTTCTTCTGCCATGAAATCAATTTTGCCTGCATCGGAACTGTTGGAGAAACCTCAGTTGGGAGCCTTGAATTGCAGATTACCAGTGATCAAGCAAACATCCACATTTCTTTATGCCTTTGGCTTTCTTGGCCTGAGTGTTCAAGATGGCTGAAATAGAGAAAAGCATCAGCTGCTGCAGTGTTTTCAAAAGAGGAGATGAACTCAGGGATTTAATCCTAAAGATATGTACCTAATTTATGAAGGCAAACTATGTAGCAGAAAAACGAAATGGGCTATTGGCTTAAAGGGTTACAGAGAAAGTCGAGTGTGAAAAAACTTGTTGATCATATCTGAGCTGCCAACACATCTCCAAGTTTATAAAGAGGGAGGGAAAATAACTTCAAAAAAATGCTTCATTACTGTAAATCTTTTTTATGAGGTAAACCCTTTTTATGAGGTTTAAGACAACACTGAACAATCCTTATGGCTAGCTCACTCTCCATATCTTTGCTTGATTTGTTCTGAATGAGCAGCAAAATAAATTAGAGTCTTCAAGAGATTACTCAAGTCTGAATGATTTTTTTTGTTAGTCCCTTATAATAATACCCCATATTGCATTTGTATGGACACATTGTATCCTTATATTTGATGTGTGACAAGAATTATCTTCTCATGAAAATAACACCTTGACAATCTGTAAGATACCAACAATACATCTTCTGACCCTATGACTAGATTGATGAATGAAAGAATATTATTAAGTGATTAATTCTGTGTTTGCAGGTTAGTTTATAGATGCTTCTACAGCAGTATTAGAAATTTATTTTGACACTGACTGAGTAGCAAACACAAAGACAGTGAACAAGCTGCTCTCTGAATAAGACTCTTTAAGTGCATGAGCTTGTAGAAACAATTACAGGTTTTGTAGCATAAGCTGAAATCAAATAGTGAGTTTGTTGGAGTTCTGGATATTTACTGCATCTTGTCCATTAGCTGTCTTTCTAACATGTCTGCAATCTTCTCAAGGAAGACCTAGGCTGGGCGTTGCCTTCCAAGCACTGGAGAAACATTCCTGCAGTGCTAGCGATAGATAGATAGATAGATAGATAGATAGATAGATAGATAGATAGATAGATAAATAGATAGATCGATAGATAGATAGATAGATAGATATAGATAGAATTATTTTCTAAGGTTTTCCTCAATTCTGATAGATCTCATATAGATAGGAGAAGCCACAGGAGACAGCAAGCTGCTCTCTGGAGCTTGCAGGAGCACTCCAGCTTGGTGTTAAAATGTTCAGCTAAGGAGACATCTCTCTCAGCCTCTTTGCATCCAGGAGTGTGTCAAGCCAGGACAGAAGGCAAGAACAAAGCAGTGCTGAAGACTTGATGACCGTAGTATGCATTATGGCAAAGTTATTTCAGACAAGTTCTAGTCTGACTCTGTGGCCTAAGGGCTGCCAGCAGTCCCATCAATACATTCTTATCCCTGTTTCTGCCCTGCAGAATGAAGCTTGTAGCTGCCTCCCACAACCTCTTTGCTTTCAGTGTCCTGACTTTGACTTCATAATTACTTCATGAGACTAAACTTATTCCACAGGAACAAGATAGGCTTTTCTGTAGAGTTTCCCATAGGAAAACTTGAGGGTGTGTTTGCCTACAGTTATATAAATAGCCTGACCTATTTCAAATACCATTTTTCAGTTCTTCCAGGCACAAGTACGCATACCTTCACTTGGGGAGTTTCATCACAACATCGTCTCTGTGCTTTCAGGGTAATTTTTTTTTAAACACCACCAACAACTTCTATAATAAGGCCTTTATTCTCCATGCTGGGAAGGGCAAAATAAACAGAATGTTACAGATTTGGCACAATAGGTTGTTCTGGCAAAATTAACCTATTTTTTCTTATTCTGGCATGTAAGACAGACTGATCCAAAGGCAATCATCTGAGATTAAGTCAAAATGGAAACAATAATTTTTCTGCTGAAGCCTACTCAGGCACACAGAATTCCAATATGTAAGGTTTTACACACCTTTCAGCAAAATCGGCTGTAAATGTAGATTTTATCACTTCAGAATAGCAATTGTGTTTGTGCCGTTCCTCAAAAGATTCCTGACTTTTAGATGAATTAAAAAGGGGAATAGGGATGTCCTCTCCTGACATACATTTTCCTTGCTGCTAAATAAACTTAAGGTCTGCCCAAAATAATAATAATTCTCCTTAAGGTTTTATTATAAAACCACAAGCAATGGTTATTACTTTTCCCAGTAGTAGGAACAATGCCCAATTCGCTACTCCTTATGTAGTAGTAATAAACCTCTTGGAAAAAGAATATTCTTTGAGAGTATTTGAATGATGGCTACATTTTATTTGAATGATAGCTTCATTTATTTCATAGCACACATGCAAATATCTTCAGATACCTCAGAATCTTCTTGTTCAGTAAAGCTTACTTCAATAGCACGAAGAGTAAAAAAGCAGAAGGCTTGACTAGGATTACATCTCAGTCTTGTGTCTTCTTTTAGATGCTGTAACTAAGTAATTATTGAAGGATCTAATTATTGCATCAGCTTTTCAAGTGTAATTATTTTTTCATGTTACAGAATTGACATTGTTTAAAGGAAGTCATAACCCATAGATTAAGTATGTGCTTTTAAATGAAACTGTTTCCATTTAAGAACTACTCCAAAATCAGCACTGAATACACTCAAAAAGAAACAGAAGGAAGCAAGAAAATATTTTAAGTTTATGGAGGGTGTGGCATCACATTTTAGGCTAAATATACAGGGGATGTTCCCCTGCAAACTGTCCTGATACGTCCTGGTCTGGAGCAATAGTCCAGGTAAACATGCCAGCTCATCTTAAATTTTCCTTAAGGCAGCCCCACATTCCAACTACATTAATTTACTCTATAAAGAAGGATGAATAAATCTAAACAAAGTTTTGTGCTATTTTTACTAGGTAGTCTCTGACATCTAAATGAGTCTGGGAATAGTCTATTTATGTTAAGAGTACAGTGAACTGAAATATGAGCAGCTCTTAACTGCCCTGATAGATCATCTGGAGAGCTGACATGCTTCACATGAGCCAGTGATTTATTCCTGTAAGTAAACAAGGCACATTAGAGCAGGACACAGCAAAAAGAACACTTGAGAACACAAAACCTTTGGATCTAGCCCAGGGGCAGGAAAGGTTTTCATTTAGCAATGCTCTCAAGCAGGAAAGTTAAGGATACACAGAGGAAGTAATTACAAAAGTCTTGACAACTGGGGGGAAAAAAACCATTTTTGGAGGGGTAACTCCATCCACACTGGAGAATTTATAAACTTTTGCTAATAATGAGAACCACAGTGCCCTCCAATTGTGAAAAGGCACCAAAACTGGTGAAAAGGAACATCACGCCTTTGATGTCTGATTAGAGATTTGCTAGCAAAACAAACATCTTGGCAGTAATATATTCTCATTCCCAGTCTTTTTGAGCGTGTTAAATCTCTTTCCTCTGCTCACACAGATCTGACCTCTCCACAGAGATATTCCTTCCCCTGGAAAGTAATAATTTTGTTTGCAGGGGAGGTAGAGAGAATATAAAACAGAACAGGAAGTGATAATTTCTTTGCACAGAAAGTGACAATTTCTTACAACCACTTAAAATAAATACTAAAAAAAAAAAGACTAAACACCTATAGGGTTTTCTGAAATCAGAAACAGTCAGGAAGGAGGGAGTGAATTTCAAGGTGAAATATCTGTGCTATGCTCTTTATTTATTGGTGTTTGCATAGCTGCCAGTTCTCTATATTTTTCCCAAAAGGCATGGCTTTTCATATAGGCTCCTACACTTGTGCTAAAAAATAATAATACATGACAGGTAGAAGAATGGAATCCCAGCTCTGCTGAGTGCAATACTGCATGCAATACTAATATACCAATATAGCAGACAGCTAGGGTTATGCTGTCCATGTAGTGTTTACTACCTTTTTCCAAATGTATAATTTTTGGCTTTTTCCATTCAATGCACTATACTTTCTACAAATACATTTTCTCCATAGTTATAGTGCAGATTCCTCAGCAGCAGAACAGTAGGAGATTTTAGGACAAATATCATTACCTTGGAAAATATCTTTTTTCCAATTACTTTGGAAAATTAAATACAGCTATCAGTCAAGGACATCCTTCAAACATCAGTGTTCTCATTGTTTTAGGCATGCACTTACCACTGCATTACAATCTGCTCTGCATTAACATTGGAGTAGAAAGGATTCCTAGAATTTGACATTTAAAGTGGAATCTTACTCTACAATTAAATTATTATTCTTTCTCCAATAAGGACAGAAAAGAAAAAAAAACTTATTTTAACCTGGGGGATGGGAGGGGACATTAGTGTTTCACTGACCAAAGTCTGAGTACTTTTCCAGCCAGGCATCCTATTTAGGGGTGTTTGCTCATTACCTCAGACACACACGCTGCATTCCCTGGTGTCATGTGCCCAATTCCAGCAGCCATTAGAAAGTCACGAGGTAAAAAGCGCGTGAGTGTGGCTGTATAACCCCCACCCAAGCTGGTAGGACACCTTCATGTCTCTGCAGCCCTGTCTTCACAACATCCCTGAGCAGTCTCTTCCACTCTGTTCATAAGCCTGGGCATCCTGGTCACCTACAAGTTTTGCCAGACAAAGCACTCACGAATAGGGGGCAGAGAAGGACCAGCTGGCTACCAGCGCTGAGCCAGTTTTCCTTGCAGCTCTTTGGGATACACAGCTTTGTTCAGCTCTGCTGGGTTTTTCAAGCAGTGTGTGAAAATAAGGATGTGCTCCTGAAGCATCCCCAGAGCAGTCACCGCAACAGGAGCTAACAGATAACTCTAGACAGGTACAGGGTTCAAGGCCATGATCTGTTCAAGAAAGGTAATTTCAAACACTTCAGCCAACAAGGGCTTACTTTTTCCATCTTTCTGGCTGCAGCAAGATCAAAGTAACAATGCTGCATAGCTCCCCTAATATTCTGCAATGTATTTCACCCAGCAACCCTTGGGCATTCATTTTGCTACAAGTCATGATGAGCAAAGAGTCATATGGACTATAAAAACAACAAGGAAAGTGTTATCTGTGGTGGAACACAGGGGTTTGCATGGAATAACAGTATTTTCTTTCTTATTATATCTCAATGTTCTCAAAAATGTGCTGCTTTATCTTTTCTCAAAGTGATCACAAATATTTTGCACTGTCCAAGTGTCTCTCTTACTAGTCAAGCTTGCATTCCAAGATCAGGAAGTTCTTTATCTAAAGTGAAATTTTGTAACTGAAAAGCACAGGAAAAGTTCTGTAAAACTATCTTAGTGTTCAGGCAGTGAGTGTTCATGCTTCTCAGATAAGTTATCCTTTATAAACTTGAAAACTTTGCTCTCCCAGCATTTTAAATAATGTTTAACTGCTTAAATCCCACACCAGTGCTCTCAGCAGCCATAATGGAAAAAAAACGCCAAACCCACCAAAACCAAAAAATCAAACAACAACAACACCACCCAACCAAAGAAAGCTAATCCACTGAGGTTCTATCATTATTCATTTTTTGCATAAATGTTTCTGAAACCTTTCCAAACCTGGAGAAAATTTAGCAAATATGTAAAGTAAGACATTCTAAAGCTAATATTTCAGTTTATATCATTATTAATATTGTTTATATTATTATTAATGTGATGGCACTGACTACATCAATATTTGGCTTGTTTGAAAATACTGTAGATATCTACATTTCTTCTAGATGTGCCACATGGAATCTTTTGAAATGTGCTCGATTTTCTTCCTTATTTCTTATAAATGGGACAGAAATGGAGGGAAGAATCCATTTTCATTGGAAGTTGAAATGTTGGTGATGATTCATAAACAGCTCTAATAAAATTCTCCCAAATCAATATCTAGTTTCATATAAAAATATACTACTTGTTTGACTCACTCTGAATTACTGTTCTTAGAACAAGGCCACCTGGGGATAATGAACAGCTTATTTAATTTTTAATCAGCATTTAAAAGCCTTTTAAGTGGAGCTCATTTTCATTAGTTTAAATAAAGAACACCTCAAAAAGTGAAAGGTCATTAAAACCTCTGGAAGTACATTCGTGCTAAGACTTCAGCTAAACATAGGTCCTTTTAACAGAGTGCCAAGGGGTTTATTAAATATAATGTGAACAATTGTTCATTTCTGTAGTCAAACAGAGCCTCATAAAGGGATCTATTGTCTCATCAATGCCTTACACAGGAAATTTCTCTATTTTGAACTTGCCTGTAGAGTCTGAAAGCATCTATGTACAGACCCCAGTGCACAAGGTATGCAGAGCTCAGTTTCAGTGAGATCTAGGAAGACTCTGGCTGGACACCACAGGATTAGGTGTGATGGGTAGCATGGCTGTAATAAGAATCCACCTGCTTGGCAAGAAGGAATATTTTGTACCTTAATGCTTTGGTATGAGACTTGACCATTTTTAAATCTGCAGTCAGGTTCAGCAATTCTGAGATACTTGTACATACTTGGTTGTGCATCTTTTTTACCCTGCTTGTTCAACCCAGGCTACAAGGCTGACCTTTCACAGTACAGCTGTTTTCCTTGCCTACAGAGCAGATTTCTGTCATGAGTCTGACTCGAATACCATTCAAGTTTTTAATAAAATACTGTCAAGCATAAATAAATACAGATATAATGAAGGATTGGAAAGTCTGCTCAGTAAATAGGGCTACCTGAAAAGCATAAGACTGAATTCCACCATTTCATTCTCAGGTTTGTTCCATTCTCAGAGCAGCCAGGCGGTTAATTTTTTTTTATGAGCCTGTAAACATATAAAAGAACATTACTTATTACTTCAAGCAGGGAATTTCAGCTCCTGCAATGTTCATTTTTCACAAACAATTAGCAAAATGAATGAGATTGAAGACACATTTAGAATTGTTCAGGATATTAAATGTTGCGGCCAGAAAAAGCTACCAGCTTCATGCTAACTGCACAATGCTTTTCCTTTTTGGGAAATTCATGCTGAGCAGAAGAGCATACAGCCAGCAAAAAGTCACATTACCACATCTCTTACAGCCCTAAGGTCTAGGTGAGGAATATCAAAAAATAGCACAGGCCCTGGGAAAAAAGCCCCAGCTGAGAGGAGGAGAAAGAGACAGAGGGGTTGGGCTTTACAGAGACTTTCCAATATCCTCAAAATTGTGTACCAAGTCAGAATCAAGAAAAATATTCCTAGCCCCCTCACTAACTGAAAGAAAAATAATTTCAAACTCAAATTCTCCCACTTCAGATTTAAAGATTTAAAATGGCACATCTACCTCCTTAAGAGGTTGGGTTTTATCTGAATGTACTGGATTTTAGTCTCCCTGGCAATTTTTCAGCTAAAGTGTTAGTTCTTATCTTGACAATTCTTTTTGTTGATGTGTAAAATTGACTAGGAATTCCACAGGGAGATGGCAAGTCTCCTAGAGTAAGCTCACTTCAGAGTAAGCTCAGGGCTCTCAGTATGCCTCCATGTTATGTTGCACTCATCTGTTATATCTTTGACTCCTTTTGAGTTCAACAGTCTAATGATTTGTATCAAAAAGCTGAATTTGACCCCTCCATTCATAAGCTATATCCAAATCAGCCCAAATTTCAGGTCTGGGATAGTACATCTTACACTACATGTATGCATGAAATAGTCTGACTGAATTCCTACCTGATAGGAATGGAACAATCCCTGTGCCTATGTTTTCCTGTTGGAAACATTAACCTCACTTTCCCACCCCAAGTTAAGACAATTGTATGGTTTAACTTTCTTTTTATGCAGAAGACAGATCTCATGAAAATTAATTCCCCATAACTGCTAAGAATTTGAGGTTGTAGATTTGCTAAATGAATTCACATATTATAACTCAGGTCTTCCCTTTAAATCAGCTTTATAATGTTTCTTCTTTAAGAACAGATAAGCCCAGTGAGGCTGACATGTTTTTAAGTACAGGCAAAAATCACAGGGCCTGCATGCTTGTGTGTGTGCCTTAAGCACACTGGTAGACTAATGCTTTGAGAGATGTTAGAAAAGCTGCTAGTTCTCCTGAAGAGATCAAACCACTTTCAATTATTGTTGTTTGTACTGTTTTCTTTCTATAGTGTGGAAATAGTGAAAAACTCCATATTTATATTCTCTTAGGTGTCTGTGTCTGTCAATCTTATCAATATCCAGAATAAAGCATGAGGAACAATAGGGAAGAAGTGGCAATGTCACTGTTAAATACCAGAACTGCTATTCTGAAAGTAAGAGATTCTAATGCTCTGGTTCCTTATGTGTTGGCTTTTTTTTTTTTTCTTGGAATAACATACCATATATTTCCATCCAACAAATCACAGTAAAATTAATAAGCGTATAAAATGTAGGAATTAACACAGGACTTCGATTTTTTCAGGGCATACTCAGGAGCTGCCATGACAGAAAGATAATACACAGTTGACTGATTCTGAATATGGGGGAAAAAAAGCCTCCCAGAATTAAAGAACTTCTGTTTTAAATTAAAACAAGGGCTAGGTTTCCAAGGGCATGTGATCATTAATTTATAAAGGCTGTGGTTTGCTTATCAGGTGACATTAATGGAATCACTGACCTGTATCAAAAGTTGTGGAAAGAACGAACTTAGGTTCTTTGAAACAAACAGATTGGTTCCATGCCTTGGCCACAGAGACTACTCTATTTTGTTTTTTGCTAAGAAGTGTCCATACACCAAATCCTTGGAGATATTTCAAGGAATCTCTGGCTACAAATGGTGTTTCAATCACTGCAAATCTGGACCAAAAAAAACCCTCAAAACAACCAAAACCTACCAAACAAAAAAGCCAGCAAAAAAAAAAAAACCCAAAAAAAAATCAAAACAACTTTTAAAAGCCCTTGATAATACAAAAACCTGTCCATTCTTGAGTAGTAACACCACACATAAATGTTTTCCAGCTCTAAAAAGATGATCACTTGGAACTCAGGAATGAGCCACACTTCTACCACCGTCTGCCACTTTTGTATAGAAGCTGTACCATATTTCTCCATAGAGCAAACCTGGTTAAGTGTTAGTTATATCTGATGCGTCTTTTTGCATTACAATTAAGGAAGACTATGTAAAATATCTAAAATTGATAAATATAAGGTCCACTCAGGAAAAGCAGAAAACATTTTGTCTAGATCAAATAATTTCTGGATGGAAGGTTAAGAATGACAGGTCCTATTTTAACATGTACTGTCCTCCAAATCAGGTCACTACTAAATACTGCAAATTCAGCCTTGCACTTCACTCAGATGAGCAGGAAATGTACAAAAAACTCCACTCATCCCTAGAACAAAATACAAGCTGTAAGATCTGCAATCACATCTATGCAAAAACTGCCATGTGCTAACAGGCAGACACTACTTAGACTAGTTATTTGAATAACAGCTATTAGATCAGCAAGGAACAAAGGCAATGTTTTTTTTCAGGAGACATTCTTTGTTTTATTAGTTAGATTAACTTTAAACTCATTGTAAGAAGCATAAAAGAGAAATCTGCTGTTAAAATATACCAATTTGAAGTTTATGAAGTGAAAAGTATCTATCCAATGCTGTTGATTTTTTGTCTAAATTATTCCCTTTCCAATAACACCTTTGTTTCTGTTTACTCTTGAGTGAAAAGCCTAGTCAACTGGGAAAATGCTACTTGAACGTCTGCAGGCTTCGTTTGACTTTTGATATGATTACAGTATCTGATTTTATACATTGATAACAGCTTCAGAAACTGGAACAATGAGATTCAGTCTAATTTATAAATTTTACATAATTGCCAATGTATTAATTGGAGGATATGCAATCTTTCAAAAGCCATCCTTCAACTATAAACTTTTGGATAAAGAGTCCAGTCAAACATCTTTTTTTAAAATTGATTTACCCCTGTGAAGAATCAAATGGAAAGTAATATAGAAATACCACTCACAATAAAATCAATGAGATATACCTGCTTAATGCCTGTAAAGTCCATTTATTTCATAGACCTTCAAACAAAACCAAACCCTTTCCAACTCTGGAACTTACAATGTTTTTTCTTTTGCAAGACCTTTGGATACAAGATAAGGAGATATACAGAAATCTCAGCTGAAAATAATTTCAAACTAGATAATTCCTAATGGTCTTTTATTCTATTGGTTAACATCACATTTCTATTACTATATTATCTGAATTACAGGGCTGTTAAAGATTAACACTGAAACTGTCTTGGAAAGCAAGTCTGACTTCATAAGTGTTGCGTAAGGATAGCTAATCATAAAATATCTCCATTACTTAGTTTACAAACCTTTTAAACAAAAGTCTAAATGTAATCCAAGTTAAATGCTCCTATTACTTCTGGAACAGGAACCAGGTGCCCTTTCATAGGTTAAATTAAATATTAATATATTTATTTCAATTACTGTTTAAGATCTAATACTCTCTTGTCAATCATAAGAACTACCCAAAATTTCTGCCTCTCTAAAGCATAAATGCCACATATAACTTCATACAGAACTTTAGAGAAAGCCTTCGCACAAACAGAAAATATCTTAACATAAGCACCATAATAAACATGCAAGATTTTCTTTGTGGTGAGATCTTAAAGGGTGAAATTCCTACAATAAATCAGAAGCAAAATTTTGTAACTCTTGATCATTGTCAGTTTTATGGACAGGTAATAGAGGAATTTCCTGAGTTTTACATTGCAACCTGTTCATACAGGGAGCTTTCAATATGCCTGAATCAGAAACAAGAGAATGCAGTAATCAATGGAAAGCATGAAGGAGGCAGGTGAGAGATAAAAACAAATAAAGAGTTGTGATGATGTGAAAATAAATTTTCTATGGCTTTGCTGACTCTTGTGAATAACATTACTTGAGGAGGCTTAATAGGCAATACTTTACTTTTTGTGAAACAGGCTTGGATGGCAGCTCTAAAATGCAGGAAGTCTTACAGCTGCCAAGCATCATTATCTGATATTTTATTATCAAATCAGATACCACCCCTGACACGACAATGTGATATGAATGGCATGTCACATCAGTCTGAAGTAATCTTAAAGACTGTCTCACTCCATTTTGGTAGCAGATACAAAAGCAGGTGACAATGAAATCAGGGATAAACTGGAGATATGCTAACATTGTTGCTCTCTTTCCAGGATGTACATACCAGTGCTAGGATTTATGTTGCTATTTTCTATAGCCAAAAGAAAATGAGGACTCTTCAGCACTGAACCAGTTTTGAGGTCCTTTTTCAATCTCTATGAAAGAAGAGTCATCATGGAAATGCAGATAGAGAGTTAATGATTATGAAATTTCCTTGAACAATTTCACTGGAGCAGGCAAGTGCCATAGAAAAACAGGATGTGGAAATCAAATTAGAAACTAACTGAAATGTAAAAAAAACCCTGTTTGTAGAAGCTACACAAAATTGGTTTCTGCAAGGAGTTCTGATTAATGATTAACTATTATTTCAAAAATCAGCACTATAATAAAGTACAAGCAGTTTCAAACTGAGAATAATTTAAAAATGATCAAAGCTCCTCTTGTGACTTCTACAGAAACTTGCTGGATTTGAACTACAAATAAATAACTCTTCTTTTCTGCCATTAAAGCCTCACTGACAATGCTTTGACATTTTTAAAGGCCCAAGACTATGCCTGCCAGTTAGACGGTAATAAGACATGAGTTCAAGTTACTCAGAAATTTATTTAGCTTTTCAGAAAAGCTAAATAAAATCACTTTTTCTGACTGCCATGTATACAGTGCTATGAAATATATCCTTAGTTTGTGCCACAACCCCCAAAGACTTATACCAAACACCTTTAAATAAGGGGAAGAAGAGAACTGGAAAATATCACTGAAAATATCTCCTTAATTATTTTAGAGAATTAATATTAAGGAGTTAAACCATGAGGAGGTGTAGAAGCAGTGTAAATGGAAATGCTGCACAATCACAACCTAATCACAACAGACAGCAGTCTGCACACAGCTGGCATAGCATGGGGCACCTGTGGGTGGAAACAGGAAAGAGAGCTGCTGGCATTTCTCAGGCGCCCTATTGAACCTGTAAAGTACACTAGGAATTCCGGGAAAAAAATCTGAAAATTAGCAAAACAGACCCATGAAGTGGAATCAACTGGGCAAATGCATACTGTTTCTCTCTAAATATCCATGATTTGTAAATTTTCAATGAATCCAATACAGATTTCTTGCAAATCCTCCCTAGGGCCACAACATTGGCCAGGATAGCAAAGATTTCTGGCTCCAGGACAGCCATGGAGGTCAGGCTTCCAAGCTGGCTGTCACAAGATTGGCAGCTGTGTGGACATTCTGGTCATGATGAGGAGCATAAGCCCTTGCCCCTCAGTACAACTTGGAAGTGTGCAGCCTGGAGTCTTTTAACACCCTTTAAATGCACTACTCAGAATTGGAGAGGTCACAGTTTGCAGAAGTTTCCAAAATTCAAAGACAGATCTCTCAATCACAGACAATAACCAGTTGCAAAATAACAATATTTATGGCATCTTCCAATACATGTGTTTCTTGTGTATTTTATTTCCAAGAGATTGTGCTTTGCCCTATTAAAAAATTGAAGTAAACATGACTTGCAGGGAAAAACTGAAAAGAACCATCCAGAGTCTTAAGGGATAAGGCTTAAACAGAAAATAAAGACTTTTTCATAATTTCCTGCTCACACACTCATCCAAGAGCAGTGAATGCTGGAAAAGTCAGGCCCTTTTTCCCTGCTCAATGCCAGCCATGCATGATACCCCAGTTTATTGCATGTAACATATTGAATGAAACAATGAATTTAAGAAACATCCTAAGAAAGTCTTTTTCATAAAACCAACTAACCAAAAGAACCCCAAACCCCTTATTCCCACTATAATAGCTACTGTCATTGGCTTATTCATTATACTTCTAGGTTTTTATAAATATTATACATTTACAGTTGTAATTATGTGGCAAGCAAATTATACACCCATATAACATACTAACAACAGCTTGAAAGTGTTATCTTCTTAATTTCCCTTATGATCCAGAGTGCATGTAATGCAGAACATAAACACATGTTATGCAACATATTCAGGAGGAGAGAGGCTGAGCTTTTCTCTCACCAAGAGCCAGGCACAGGTGATGAAGATGCAGCTTCAGTAGAACTGTCAGAGTGGTTTAGATGAAATGCTTCTGTGTTCTCACAGGTTAAGCAGTTATTTTTCCAGAAGAGAGTTGTGAAAATGAGTGACATCATTGGTTTTTTCTGTATTTTCCTCCAGGGATAACATACCTGCCACTATGAATTCAGACAACCAATAATAGAAAAGAGTTTCTACCTGTATCAGTGCAGCATCTCCTTACTAGAAACGATCTACTCTTTGTAAGCAGTAGACAAAGGAGAATATAATTTTAGGGGAAATACTAAATTTCTCACACACTATGTACTGTGCAGTCCTCTTGTCTACTTCCTAAATGTTCTTTTTAAGGGAATCTTTGGAGTGTCTTATGATGAATTCATTGCAAAGATTGCATTCCCTTTGTGTTCCACATGGGTACCCCTTGCTAATTGGTGGTAAGATGCAGAATTGTCCTTTGACTGAAAGTATTACTACAATAACTACGTAACAGTCATAGCCATGAATTGCAGTTGGTCTATATGGTTCTCATGGCATTATATTCAAGATCAACTCTCACTGAAAGGCCAGAAAACACTATGATTTGTGGGCTACTTGCTTGCCTGTGCCATCTCCTATATTAATGTAACTTTGTGATTCATATTGAATGAGGATTCTGTGAATAGAATAATATAATATAATAATAAAAACGAATAACAGGTGCAATACTAAGATAGCCTAATTCTGGACTTGCAGTAGTATAAAATGGATATGACTTCACTGAAATTGAAGGAGGAAAAATCAGCTGACAGGTGAGGAGAGTTTAGCAGAATTTGCTCTCTACTCCGCAACCAACAGAGCAAGATAATAGAACCATTCTTAAATAAAGAGGCATGACTTCTCTTCCCAGGGACAAATGATGCAGTCTCCTGGAAACCTGTATACTTGTATCAGGAACAGATCAGAGCTCTGTAAAACTCCCCACAGGACTCATGACAACAGAACCATCTAATGAAGATGCAATTGTATTTAGAAATCATGTAGTGTACTGCCATGTGTATAATACAGAAGTTTTGCACAGAAGCAAAACCCACTTGCAATTTAACAGATGTGCAAATATGCTTTTTTTTTTTCTGTTTTTCTTTTGAAGTGGAAAGAAGAGAAACTTGAGAAAGCTGAGATGAAACTGCACTTAAATGTAGCCATTCTTTTTAGGTTGCTTTTACTCTCTGCTCCTCTCACTAGTTGTATTAAAAGCAGTATCACAAAACATTTGATTTCATGTAATGAAAGCCAAATTTTCTATTTAAGCTCTTTATGTTAAGGGAAAACTTAGCAGATAATTGGAGTGTCAAGACATTGAAACAGTTTATTTCAAATGACCTTTACACAAATTAGTGGTGGGAAAAGTGATTCTTTGCAAGCAGTACCTTGGTCTTCAGGCCATTTTAAGGAAAGGAGAACCATGTTAATTTCTTTGTTGGTGGGTACCCAGTGTCTCATGATAAAAGTAGCAACTTACTACTGGCTCAATAAATGAAGCCAGTGTCACGCAAGTTCCTTACTCAGGAAAAGCTGAAGTCTGTGGGTGGCATTTTTGAGACAAATGCTGCACCATACGATCTCATTACACCCAGCACAAGTGTGGTGTCAGTCAGGAGCACTGGATGGGGATGGGCAGAAGTTTATGTTCAGCCCTCCTCTTACTCCGCTTTTTTATTCCATGTAGTATTCACCATCCTCACTGCATGTGTAATAGGTGACTCAAGTAAAATATACTGCTCCTAGAGGAAGTTTCAATGCCCTTGAATTTAGCATAACTTCTGAGTTGATTTAAGAAGGCACTGCTCCTGACTACCGTTTCTGAGCTCATGACCATTACTGCTCCCAGTGCAAAGGCAGCAGAACGGACTACGTGGCTGAATCTCTGCCTTCCAGACCATGAAATTTGTTTTGCACTGGGAGTTAAGACACATGATCCTCATCCCACTTTTCCTGCTTCAAGTTCAGTAACCTCCATCGGAAGGTGAGGTGGAGAACAGAGACATATCTTAAACTGTCCATGGAAGATTTATCATTGTGAGCCCAACTGGGTCCAAAATCTGTCATGTTATGAATTAGGCAAACTGTTCTGTCTGTGTTCGCTCTCTGGCCCTACCTCCAAAGGTAAAAAAATGCTGCTCTCAGTATTCATGATTGTAAAATTTAAATAAACCAAGCTAGGTCATTTGTCTTACCAAATGTTTCTTGTGTTATAAATGTATTGCTCTCAGGACTCCCAGTACCAGTGGCATACAGAATCCTTTTTCTCCCCAGTGAAAGATGGTTTTGCTGTATTGTGCAAGCACTCTGAAAACACAAGATGTCCTTGCTAAGAGAAGACAGTTGTGACATATCTACATTTTGAAACTTGGAATACAAGCTCTCTTTTGTCTTTTACCATTGTTATTTGATTTTGAGAGTTCTTTTCAGCTCAGAATTCTAACAGCTGTCACAGTGTTTTCTTGCCAAATTACTCGATTGTGTGACAAAGTCATGATTTGGCACTTCAAGTTTTGAGTAACCATGAAAAAAAAAAGCTTGAATTAAAATAGATGAGGAAATGCTAAGTACATATGACCAAGACTGTACTCCAACAGCAAAACCCTAGCCCTACATTTCCCACCTAGCTAAGCAGGAAGCAGCTGTTTATTCCTGAAATGCAATTTCACCAGTGTAAATAAATCTAAAAGCTGGACCTTCATTTAGGCCACTTTTAGATGTTAGTTTATTATAAAAGAAACACCTCAGGAGAATAAGAATTGATCAAAGAAGCAACTGTGTCAGAAAGTCTGTGTGAAAGAGGAAAAAAAGACTGGTAGGCCATTTAGAGAAAGGATGAAGGTGCATCTAAACTTGAAGAAAAATCTAAACATTTTTTCTGAGTATTCTTTTCACAAACAATCTTATTTACTGTGGCTGATTAAAAATAAATGTTAAACAAATCTGCTTTGCTTGAAATCCTGTCCTTTGATCTAGGTTGAACTCTACCAGATAGATGAAATATAAGGCAGAGGCACAAACCAGGAAGTCTCAGGGGAGATTCTTCAGAAAAAGCAAGAAGTAAGGTAACTAGTTCTAAGGGTGAAATAGATTTTAAAATGTCCCCTCTCTAAGCTCAACCCCTTTCAGAGCTTTGTTCAATTTGTAGCGGATCTTATCTACATTTCACACGCCTGAAGTTCTCTCAAAATGCTTATTCAGGCCTCAGGTACCTTTTTGAGGTCCTTGCTTTGCAAATGAGAGGAATTTGGCTGTCTTTAGTCTATTTTGATATAGTCAGCGTTTCTGTTCTCAAATGAAAACCTGACCCAAGGATAAGTCTGATAGGAAAGACAACCTTGACTACAGCCTGCTCAGCATGCATCAACAGCAGCTAGCCTGCAAATTAGGAAGGCCTGAGCAGTAAGTTCCAAAAGCATCATTTTCGTTCTTGGACTATGGTATGGCCTCTCCAAATGAACACTTTTAAACTTGCAACTACTCAATATAATCTCTAAATCAAGTGCATTTACTTGCAGATGTGACACTCATCTTATTTATATCTTTTGGAGGATTTCTTTTTACTGGATAAAAAAATGTGATTGAAGTGTTTCAAGACAATAAAAGCCATGCTATTAATAATGAATTGTGCTAAAAACATACTCTTCATTGTTATCATATGGGCATATCACTTAATATGAGAATATCAAAGACACAGGCAATCCTCCAAGTTATCTACTGAGTCCTGTCCAAATGAGAAAAAGACAAGACCATTGTGACATGAATTTTTAATTGTCTCCATTTTTATTCTCTACACCCTTTTCATCTCTAACTACTTGTTCAACTATGTTCATTCAATTACTGAAATCCAGCTGGTTGAAATGTATCCAGTTGGGCTTTATCATCTTTTGAACTTCTTTTTCAGTGAGGTCTTTAATGACTTTAACTGTTGTTCTTGCAAATCTCACTCACACTAGATAATGCAAGGTTATTTTTGCAAAACCTCTCTACAAACTTTACTCAAGTTCATTTGTATGCAAACTTCCAGGAGGGCAAAATTACACTTCTTATACAGTGAGCACACTTAGCATTCATTTGCTACCTTCTCATGGCATCTCATATTAAATGCTTTAAAAACCCTCTTAAGCAGAAACAGATGTTTACAAAAATTCTAATGTCTGTCCAAATCAAATTATCTTTCTCCCTTCCCACAAACTCCCTTTATCCATTAAATAATGCATTGAAATGGAAATACAGAGCATGCAATGATTGACAGAATTAAACAAGGGGCAGATGAAAAGACAACTGAATTACTTGTGCATTTCTGACCTTTTCTTGTTGCTGTTGTTTTTGATATCCAGTCTCTCTTAATGACATTCGACAGTAGGAATTTTGATCCTGAAAATTCATATTTACTAATCACAGTTTCTTTAAGATCATTTAAACACAGGTTCCTTACCTGTATTTATATTCTGCAGTGACCAGACTTCTGTTTTTTCTTGTGAGGCTAATAGGAAAAGGCCCAGAAAAGGAGGAAAATCACTCTTTCACATTGCCATGATGCCCATTTCTGTGGAAACCACAGGTTCCACTAGGACAAGCCTCCTGAGTCCAGAGAACTAGCGCTGCTGTGGAGATGTGTGTAGTGGCAGATGATCCTGCAGGAAAAATGAGCTCAGGTCCCTACAGCATCTAAAATGCACACAGCATTAAAGCACATAGTGGTTTTCTTTCTTCAAATAATAGAACACATTGTCCTCATCATCAGTGAAATTACTAAAACCATGGTAAATTGCAGAGATCCAGCTCATGATTCACAAGCCCAAGTATTATTGCAGCAAGCAATTGAATCAAAGGGAAATTGGCATTGTCTCTTTAGATGTGTAATCAAACAAAGCTCCTCATGCCATTAAAGGTCATTGGAATTGGCTATAACATCATATTCTACAAGTATGAACCAATTTGAATTTAAAAAAAAAGGAAAAGAAAAGAACTCATTTTCTTGGAATACACTTCAATTTTCTCCTCTGTTCTGAGCGAAATCTCCACTGGATTCAATCTAACTGCACAAAAAAGGTTAACCCTCGCCTGTCTATTGAAAGAATGTGATTTGCTTATGTAAATGCCAGTGACCTCTATATTTCTAACATCCAATAGGAAATAATCTGCAGAAATAACCTTTATTACAGAGCTGATTCAGCTCAATAAATTCTGCCAGTGTTTGCCTCAAGTGTTTCGATGTGGCTGCCCTGAACATACTGGGAAAGAGTGTAAGATGAAAGAGTGCAAGCCATATCAGCCAAAGTGTAATGTGATTTCCAAGCCTGACAGTAATGCATAATGTTTGCAATCTGTTCTCTGTGCTTTATCACCTATATAGATATGTATATAGATATACATGTAGGTGCTCAAAGAATATAGACATTCTCTGTTCATCTGGTTTAATCATTACATTTTAACATGAGTGCAGACTATAACTCACAGGTGTTTACAGGCCTCTGGAAACCACATTTACTTCATTATGGAAGCTGATACGAAATCACTCTGCATGACAAAAAACTCCAACATTTTCTTAATATTCAACTGTGTGCACTGCTACGATGTAACACATAGGCTAAGCATTCACCTGCACCGTTGCTTTTATTACAAAGGCAGTAATATGGGTCAGCAGCAATTAACTAAGCTATGTTAGTTGCTCACAGGCTAATAGAAGCAACCAGGAAAATTAGGGAAAGATCAAAATCCATGTTTCTCTGCTTCTCAGTTCCTTTGAGTGGCTCATGTTGGCCTCCGTTTTTCTTCATAGTTCCTATGACCGTCAGTGTGAGGATTTAGTTCAGACCAGAGGTCTGATGCAGCTTGAAGGCTGATAGCAGGAGACTGACAAAAGTAGGAATATTGACATAAGTTTTGATTTTTTTTTGTTGGTTGGGTTTTCTTTTTCCAAAATCTGTTCTCTTACTCTATGCTGGTTCTCATTTCAGCTTCAACTAATGAGGAACCGTATCAGTTCTCCAGTGGAGGGGTCACTGAACTTTGCTAGTAGGAGGGCTCCTGTTACACACTTGGCAATAATGATATTTACTTAGTACAAGTACAAACACGGAGAAATTCTGCTGGGCCAGTATTCTCAGAACCTCAGATTCCTGGTTTAAGATATATTTTATGTCACTGACTCTTTCCTGCCCTGCTCCCACCAAATACAGTGGAGATTCTGTCTTTAATCTCACTATATGCAAGATCAATCTCTTCATTTAACCGTGAGTGCTTTTCAACAAACTTTCTGCCTACAGCCCCATTGTCTTCAGTGGGGATCACACGGAGCATACCTGCAATATAGGACCTGTTGCCAATCATCAGTGCTGGCCAACACAGAGCGATTGCCCTCATTAAGGCTGCAGCTCACAAAAGGAAAGTAGCATCCTAAACTTCAAGAAGGTAAAGTATCACAGCAGAGAGAGCAGAATGAGAGCAGATAGAAGAAATCTCTTTGAACAGAGCCCTGCTGCAGCAATTACCCATCTGACAGGAATGTTACTTCATTAAGCTGGAAATACATCAAGGCTATTATCCTCTGAGTTCTATATCATAATTGAAATAGCTGCAGAGGTATTTCTTTTGCTATCTGATAGATCTGCTTTTATATCTGCTGACAGGAATTCAGCTGGAATTAATAGCTGTAAATGTAGAATGTACAAAAGAAGTGTAGCTCCACACCGTGCACTAATTTCTTCATTACTCTTCAAGCACCTTAAGGATAAATGACATTGAATGCTCAGATTCTGAAACGTGTTAAACACCCCTGTAAATCTCTCAGGCATCACTGATTTCACTAATAACAAGTTATGCTAATTGCCCTGTGCATAATGAAGGCCAGATGTCTCGGTACTGAAGGTTACAGACATTCAATGGTACTAAGGCACCTCACTCATTTTGGTCACATTGCTTCTCAAAGTATAATTTTAGCCCCTGGAATTCATCTCTCCAGGATTTCAAAACCAAATGTTGTCATAAAGGCTGGATTTAATTTTGTTTTTAATAAAGCCATGTCAAAGTTAGAACTAGCATTTATGTGTAGTTGTACCTATTCAGGAAAGATAGTGGAGTATTATTATGTACAGCCAAAAAAATCACAATGATCACATAACTTCTGCAGACAGATTATGTTATTTATTTATTCTCTTAATGTTAATAGCACACGTGATAAATCTGTCCTTTTTTCTTCTTCTTTTTCCCCTTCCCTCCCGCTCTCCCTTTCTATCCACAAATGATAACTTTTGTAGATCGTACACATTCTTCTCTGCTATCCTATGTTTCTATAGTATTCACTTTTTAGTTACCTATTTTCTGTTATAATCCACCAAAAGATTAACTAGTATCTCAAGGTGGTCAAAACACTAGAAAAAGGAGTAAGAAAAATTTTTCATGTTTAAAAAGCTCTGACCAGACCTATTGAGTGCATGTACATGTAAACAAGCAACTAAAATACATTCCATTAATTATATTATCTGAACTATCACACAGCTGACTCTGAAATACTTGGAAGTACAAATGTTTTCAAGGAATATAGCTGTGAGAATCTAAAAACGCAGTAACACCAAAGATTTCCATCTCTGTACAGCTTCTCTTCCTAACACAGAAGACTATTTAACATGGTCCTTCATCAGAAAAGTCTTATGTTCTTTAGAAAGGACTAGTTGTGCTCACTGTTTGTGGAAGCTGTTACTCTCATAAGATCTGTAACTAAAGTAAGATAAATATCTGGAAAAAAAAAGAGTAGTTTTTGTTAAGTAGAAGTCATCAGCGTTCACTATGATTTTGGTATAAACAAGAGTCTGGACAGTCACAGCATAGTCACTGAAGGTTCTCTGTGAGGAACAGCTCTTCTTGGTGCATAATTGAGAAGAATATTTATGTTTAGATTTGGGAGTCTTGTGCTTTATTTATGAATTTGCATACATCAAATTATGGCTTCTTGGTCATTTCTAACAGATGGTAAACGTTAAGAAAGGAAAATGTGCTTGTAAGCACAATACTGCAAGCCATAGCAGGGCTTGAATGAATTGGGTTCTTGCATGTACAATCCTCTGAATTTTAATACCCTTACACAACATTTCAGCTCCAACAAAACCATTCATACATTCCAGTGATTTCAAGGACTGTCTTTCACTGTCATGCAGAGAAAATTCTCCTTTCTAAAGCATCTGTTTAGCTTTATCCTTACAAAACCTGATTAAGTGTGTGTATTAGACAAACTCCAATTAGTGATATAAAAGGATAAATGAAACCTTTTTAAAACACATTTTCCCCCCTTCCTGAGAAAAGACAAGGTCTTCAGCTCAAGTTGCAGTGAGAGCAATGAGTGATTTACTGTTCAACTTCTGCCTACTAAAATGGGACTTTTTCCTTTAATTTCCCTCCTTCACTTCAGGAGCTGCAAGTTACATGAAACCTACATTTAGAAACAATCATTGTCTGTCAGTTCACTATGATTTCTAAAGAATAATTTCTCCTATTCTTCTAAAAAGATTCATATTCTTAATGAGCAGCACATCTGGGACAATTTGCCTAAAACAGTGATGTAATCCCTAATGGCAACAACTCTAACCCCAAAAAGTCTGATAAAGATTTGTGTAATATCCTCACTAAGTTAGACTCTGCTGTCATTTGAAATTGTACAGAGCTGAGGATGCTGCAATGAAATGGTATTTTGACAAAGGCAACAAAAATGGGATTTTTTTCTGAGAAGGATTATAAATACTGTGAAAATTATTCAAATACAAATGTTTCCCAGATGAGTCAAACATGCAGAACAGCTGTAACTTAGCCTAGTGGGCAGTAAGGAAGACTTGGCTAAGTCCTACAATACTCAAAGGGTTTTTGGTTTTTTTCTCTCTTACTGAAGAAAGACTCTTACTGAAGTTTAGTTTTTTCTTCTCCTTTCATTCCTTTTTCACCTCCACCTTGAAGCAGCTGCATATAACAAATTAGTCCTTGAAAGACAGGAACACTGAAAATATGAAGTAAAATAATTTCCCCTGGGATTGTAAAGCATTTGTGTTAAATCAAATGAAAAATCAACTTAAACATCCATATGAATATCCTAGGAGAAATATTTAGCCTCTTTGATACTTTCTACCTATTTCCTCTGCACCATGGAATAGAGCAGGAGAGTCCATTAAAATAATGTTATGTATGAATTACCCTTTGCCCGCGGGGAGAAGGGGAAATTACAGCTTTTATACTCTGTAATTTACAGGGATTTGTTTTGGGATGCACTAGACTGACTACAACAGTGCTGAGATTTCCAGAGTATAAAGAATGTTATTTAGAGGAAGAGACCTGTACTGAACTCACAGGCACAAATCCAACCATTTCAAGGGTCCTGCTCCCCAGCAATGTGCAAAAAATGCTGAGGCGCCTTTTCAAAGTACAAGCACAAGTTTACAGGACTGAAGTCGTTTTCATACCCTAAGATCTTTCCAAGCATTTAATAATACTTGGCTGCAAGCACATCTGTCTAATGGTTTATATCCAACAGAAATACAGTCAAAACCAGTTCATGTTGATAATACCTGGCCCAAAAGATTGACCATGCACAAATCACAGAGTTGATAAGGAAATAAAACCTTCACATCTGGTGAATCTGGTGAATCTCCATCAAAAGATTCAGTTCTCAGCTCCAGACACAATAGCAACCATGTATGGGCACAGTTACAGTTGTGTTGAAGTATTCCAAGTTATGGTTTCATGTAGTCTTTATCAAGCCATGTTTCATAGCATGTTCAGCCAGTGAAACAGCTCAGGACACTTAGTGGTTCCACAAAACCAGCTGCAGTAAGACTGGGAGCAAACTACTTTGAGTGCACCATTAAAGGAAACCTTCCCATTTCATCAAATTTCATCTTCTAACTACTGTAATAATCAAAGTTATTATAAAATCCAGGGCTATGATGGCACTGTGGTATCCCAAATAAAGAGACACCAGGTGAAGTGGTATTAGATCTGTTCCACAGAGATACTCATATATTCATTGGATCACATTTTTCCTCAGAGTTAGAGCAGTTTTTGGGCACAGAACTGCCCAGAGTTAGATTACAGTTTACAAAAATGATATCTGAGGTTTTATTAACTTTTATCAATATTCTGATAAAATAATTAACATACTAAGAATACAATTGCATATGAGATACTATTTTCTGAAGGTATTTTTTAATATTTATGTTCTTACACTTCCTTTCTTTTGTTGGGAAAGTCCAACAATTGCTGTATGAAGTAAATATTTTTAATATTTACACAAGGTCCCTCTTCATGAAGAGATATTTTGGGCATTAATCTGAGCTTTCTCAAAGACTGGCAGCATATTGAATTCAAACTCTATTCTGTCCAAGTGAAACATTATATGAGAGCCTTTGGAAACTGTGCATGAGACACTTTCTGTTATTTTACATATAATTTCTGACCATCTTTGCAATCATACCTATCCCAGGGAGGCCAGGGAACCTTTAGTCAAGCCTGCTGAAGAAGCTGGTGAAAGATTTAAATTGTCCTGGAACCAAATAATTGTGCATAATGCATTCAAAATGTGTTTGTAAGATCACACGGTGTTTGCACAGACACAAACAGAGCTCTGTTCATCACTATAGCTCTCAGGCAACATGAAGAATAAACAGCAATTATCATGTTTGGTAATTTTTAATGATGCCTCTGTGATTTTGCTTACAACTTCATACGAAAGGACTGTGAAGTGCTACCTCAGTTTCCCTGTTCTAAACGATAATGACCTCACTAATTGCATGCTCTGAAGGCTGCTTCTGTAAAGAGCTACTGAAAGAGACATTTATCATGAAATGAGGTTCAATTTTTGTTATACCATGCTTTTTCCAAATGGCTTCTGTCTCCTTGCATAGCCAAAAGGAGGTGTTTTGTCAATAATTCAGGGTGGTGTAGTACAGAGAATATCTGGAGAGAGACAGGCTAGACAGGACAGGCAACTTCTCAACCCCAGAAACTCTTGTCCCCTTAGAAAACTTGAGATTGGGAAAACTGCATATTTCCTCTACCACAGACCTTCCGAGGAACAGAGGAAAGCTGTTTAGAAAGTTCATCTCTAGAATTCATAAGAATGAGTAGAGCTAATACAAATTTTTCCTTTATTTTCTCTGTATTGGTTCATAGCTGGCTTTGTTTGCCTCCTATCTAGGCTTTCTTTTTTATCTATAAAGAGCCTGTGGCCCACTTTTTAGTCTTCCTAGGGTAAGTGAGGTCTGTCCAGGTACTTTTCCATTAGTAAACAGAAACATTTGCTGTCTCCTAGGTACTTAGCCTTGACAGCGAGAGGGGAGGGTAGAGCAGATGTGTTCTTCTTCAATGCTATTAATAGCAATGTAGCCTGATTGTCATTCAATAGGGAAATCACCTTTCTGCAGGGCTGATGCAAAGAAGTTAGAAATAGATAAGCAAAATGTCTTTTATTACTCCACCTGTGCTCAGTGTTAAATCAGTTGTGGGTGGTTCTTGCTCAAGGTTAGAAACAATATCATGGGTACTTTAGGCTGCATAAATCTCATTTTCAGAACTGCCCTCTGAACACAGCATTCCTTCTTTCAGTCATGGTCCTCCAAACACAGTTTAACTAGTGATGCCCAGGAATTATATTCCTTTGGACACATACCTTTTCTACTCCTGGATACTCAACAGGGCTGTGCTTGATGTGTCCTTGAGACCCCCACAAGGTCAAGCTTTAGAACTGCCCATGCCAGCATATGGGAACCTTAGGGGAAAACCTGGGTATTGAGACCCCTATTACCAAATTGATAGGAGCATCCAGCCAAACTCCTGGGAGCTTAAAGTGGGCTGCAAACATCTTTGAACATGCAAAAGTGAGTCATGCATTTTTTCATCAAAATACACAGGCACTCACGCTTTTTCATATCTCCAAAGATCAAGCAAAAGCAGTCATAGATGCTTGCCCTGACTGTCAGCTTGTGCAACCTCCTGTATCCACAGGAGCTGGCAATCCATGAGGATTGCAGAGCCTGCAATTATGACAAAGAGATATCATGAAATATACATTCTTTTGGGAAATTAAAAAATATCCGTGTATCAATAGACACCTTTTCAGGTGCAGTTTTTGCCTCCTTGCTTGCAGGAGAAACAGCCAAGCATGTTTGTCATCACTTTTTGCAGGCATTTGTGTATCACTGAGCCACTGTTCCTCCTTTTAGGCTTCTTCTTGCCTTGTACTTTTCAGTACATGCAGTCCTGTGTCAAGGAACCATGTCTGGGCCTGCTTTCTCAGCAGAGCCACCAACCTAAAGTGTCCTGACATGCATGAAACCTATCCAGGATTAATGACTCTGTCCCTTCTGGTCTGGTAGTCATGGCTGAGAGTGCAACCCTCCCAATGCCTCTGTTTTCTCACACCTCCCTTGGGTCATTCCCTCTCCCCAAGGCTGACAACTGTGCTCCAGGTGTTGGACTCTGCTCTGTGAGACATTTCCCCTCTAACAATGACATGGGGTGAACTAGATAATTATACAGTTTACTTTACCAGCCAAGGATTATTTTGGTTTTAATCTTTTGTTGTGTTCAGGAAACTTTATGTGAGGTGTTTGCTGGGTTTTGCAATCCTAAACATGTCAAAGACACTCTGAATATGCTCCAGAGCCATTTTCTTACACGATACAGAGACTTATTTTCTACACAATTTTACCAGCTGACTTGGTGTTATTGAAATGAAAAGCACATAAATACCTCCTAAGAAATACTCATGATTTGTTTACTTCTCTTTAAAATCTTAATCCAAAATGTTAACACTGACATTATGCAAAATGCCACATTTACATTTAATAACAGCATCCTGAATAAATATTTAGAAAAACTGCATTTTTAAAATTAAACCTGTTGTAAATGAAAAAGCAGCTAAATAATGCATACAACAATAAACTTTCCTTAGTCAATCCACCCCTTTGGCAGCATAGATAGTATGTGATTGTACAGTATTTTTAAGTAGGTAACATCTGAGCATGATCCTTCCTACTTTTGTGAGTATTTGTTGACAGAGTATATGTACACACAGAGTTAATCAGATCAGTTGATTCCCCCATCTGTTCATTTCAGAAAGAGAGACAATATTTTATTAATCATGAGCAAACTATAACGTAAAAGAACAACTCAGATTCAGAGAGACTTAGCCTAGCAACAGAGCAACATTCTAATTTCAGAGGACCTAGCAAAAGGACTCCAGAATTCTGACTCAGTGATCAAAATTTAATACTCCGAATGGGTGACATTTCTGACTTGTCAGCCTTAAAAAAAAAAAACCTAAACTCTTATCTGTAACAACTCCAGTATAAACAATTCTTCTGTCTCACTGGCCAAATGAACTAAAGCATTTATGCTGTTTTTACATAGATGTAGTTTGGTCTACAAATTGGAGGCCCATTTTTATTTTTCTTCACTTGCTGATGAAAAGGTTATGCTCTTGCATCATCTAACCCATCATAGACCTGGCTATATGTAACAAGGTGCTCCTGCCTGCAAAGTTTGCTGTGAAGTTCCTCATTCTAAGCAGGAATAAGACCACCTGTCCTGGGGATTCAGTGTGAACTAGTGCAGAAGACAAGTTTCCTTCTTGAGGCACAAGGTGTACCACTACTTCATCACTGATCTGATTTCCAGACTTGTGTCTCATGGATTAGAGCCATGCTCTCAAACTCTGGACTCCCAAGGCCTCTGTGGCCCTGGCCTGGCATTCGGTACCCAAGTACAATACCCAGCATCAGCTCTGTCTCCCTGAACAATTAAATTTATAGGAGAAGAGCAGCAGCCAGAAAGCAAAGGAGAAAAAGGTCCCAAATATCCCCCTAAGGAGCAGCAGATAGGTCAGTTCACATTGATGGTGGCTGCCCTCGGCCTGTAAGAAGGCCTGAGCTGCAGCAGTAGCAACTGTAGGGAGCTTGAAGCTGCAAGATATTCTGAGCATGGCAGTGACTCCCCAGCTCTGGGAACAATGACACAAAACACAGAACAGCATTCCCTCTGGAACCAGAGTTATGAATGAGCAGTGCTCTTGAATACAGCACAGCACAAAGCCAACCTTTCTGGCCCAGCTTTTCTTGCTTAATTTATTACACATTGCATAAAAGCATAGAAATGATAGGCAGTGCTTCACTTTGGGTAAAATTATGAAGGTCCATGGCAATTACAGTGAAATGATGAATATTTCCAGCAGAACTAGATGTTACACTTTATAGACACACACACACACACACATATATATACACATACATTCCCCCATACAGGAACAGACAAAAATTCCCACTGAATGGCTTAAAGTTCATGAAATGTTCATATTCTTTCACTGACATTTGTAATAAGAATACAATGTATTTTGTATTACTTTATTGCACACTGAAAAATTGTGTGTCTCATAAGGAAATAATTTATACTGTAAAATTCCTAGTATGGAAAATCAGTAAAATATCATTAAGCACTCTTAAAAAACAAATATTCAGTCCCAAGACTTTCCTGACAATTGCTTGCTTGAATTTATTTTATCAAATCTCCACAGGAAAGTTCATATGTTTTTATAAAAGATGTTTGCTAGCTTTTTTCCCACTTTCTAAACTGGCTTTGGTACTTGTAAATTATAAAAAATAGTGGTCAGGGAATAGACCTTGTTCTGTCTCCCATGTCACAATACTCTGAACTATGATTCCACAAGCTCTACTGATGTACACATCAGGTGTAGATCAACCTCTACACACTGGAGTTGTTTGAAACTCTTTTCCCGCAGATTATATCCATGTGGAAACTTGATTTCTGCTTTTTAGCAATTTTGGCAACTTTTTATCATTTCAAGATAATGTAAATTTGTTTTCACATTATTCCTCTCTTCCTCATTCTTCTTTTCTGCTTTCTTTGTTCTTTCCACTGAACATACAGAAAGTTGTAAGGCAGAGGAGAAAAGCCAAGTGTAGAAAAGAGAAGTAAGCAGGAAAATAAAAATGTCTTGTCTTTGTGAGCTTTTTCCCTTTATTTTGGATGAAAATGAGATGCTAACAGCCTTAGCCAGAATTTCAATTTCTGCTATTGCTTAGACTGATTGCAGTTCATGAAGTATTACACTAACTTCTCATATTCTCTGAATTCTTTGGACTGGCACTATGTTATGAGGGCTTTGGCCTAATACAGTGATAACTTGGTCCTCAGGGAGACCTCCTAGATTCTACAGTAAACCACATAACAAATTATAACTCTTGAGAATGTGTCTCAGCACAAGAAATTTGGCTACTTTTTGAGTTTGGTTTGGTTCGGTTTTATTGATGCACCTAAGGAATTGGGGTGGGGTATTAAGAAATTTTTTAAAAAACACAAAACATTTTTTCACACTGAAAGCACAATCCTCTAAAATTACAATCTTTAAGGATGTACTTTCAGTGGGGGAGACACAAACCTAAAGAAGCTCTCCCAAACCTTCATCCTCACATATCTAAATTGTGGTGCAGCTGAAATCAGCTGCATAATTTCCATTTGCTTCAATGGGACTAAAAGTTCCCTCTGAGAATCTAATCAGTTTTCTTTATACAGTCATTTTTTTCCTATTCCTATTATGAATACTGCTGCAATTTGTCTGCACAGACTTCTCCATAGTTTTTCAACTCCAAGAGCATTCCTGATTCAATTTAGCTCATAAACAACTGCATTTTTTGTTCTTCCAATATATTTCTCATAATAGTACCATTTTCACAAATGGACCCAGCTCAGTAAAATTTGTTCTGTCTAACATTAGTAAAAGCAGACAGATTTTCCTCAGGATACAGTTAATATTACTTTTTGTTTCCATAGCTAGTGTTTTTCTGCATATCATTACAAAGATTGAAGAAGCATCTTCAATAACAGCTCATAAAATGAATTCAGATTCTGAACCTCTTCCTTTTTCTCCTACAAACACTAATCCTCTTTTAGAAGTGTGGATCTTCTCCATCCCACTTAATGTTGAAATTCACACATTAATTCTGCCAAGGATAAAAAAGTATTGATAATAAATAATAGTAGAATTATGTGGTAAATCTTAGATGCTCTGTTTATTATATTCTCAAATGGGTTTAGTAGATAGTATTTAGTCATCATACTGCAGAATGCTACACATAATATCATCTTAAAGAACTGATCTTGCCTTTTCTGGTAACTTGTTTTGCAATATCTAGAATGATAGCACACCATGGACTTATTTGCTCATCAAGTCACTGGAGGGAGCTAAGTAAACACATCAATTATAGTTAAACAGAATTAGCAGCAAGAGCACACAATAACAGATTCTAAACTATTTGTTCCAAGCTACAGCCTAGAAAAACTATAAAGCCTTGAAAGGCTTGACAAACAGAAAATAATATCTATCTAGTTTAAATATTTGAAAGAAGAATACAGATGCTGCTGCTCACTGGTGGGATATTCCTTAGGTGAACCTTGAAACAAATTTACAATGTAGATGTTCAATTGAAGAAAATCTACTCATATTCATTCAATGAGATTGTAAAATCAGCTAGTTAATATGACATATATGTAACTGTTGTCTGCAACACAACTCCTGAAATTACTGCCTGCTCATTTGACTTCTTATGAACTCTGTATTTATAATACTTGAAATTTAAATGAAACCAACAAAATAACAGGAAGATCCAATAGCAGCCAAAGCATTGCTTCACTAGCACATGAGAGGTTACTCCCAAGGGATGACATTACCATGGAAGAGAGAAAGCTAATGATGCTCCCTGTAGCAAGAGGGTTCACACTGACAAATAGCCAGATTATCACTCTGGTTAAGGCAATACAGTAAAGTGATGCAATGCTGGACTGCAAGGTGGGAAGTAGAGACAAAAAAATCAGAACTAGAAAAGACATTCTTGGGAGAAAAATATTTAACAGTTATAAATAACATAGCTGGGTATTAACATACTTTATATCCTGTTTACATAGTGCATCTTGGTTGATTATGTACTGTGAGAAATTAATATTATCTTGCATGTTTTTATTGGATGTGAGAGAGATTATTTATTACAAATATCCACTTCTTTTCTCCCATGAACAACACATAAATTAGCTTTTCCAGAAAAGGCCTGCCAGTTTTGGCTCAGTGCCTCAGTGTTATGGTATTAGAGGCACAGGCAATCAGAAGAACTGCTGGCAGAAGTGAGTGTTGTATTACGCTCATTTACACTGCTGACAAATCTGGCCCACTGCTACAGTGGCTAAAACTGTTACTGTAGGAAACACAGTAGGCAAAACTTCCTAGTGGCAGAGGCAATGTGCTGCACAAATTTAAAGCTGCATGAACCTAAACCAGCCATCAGATGGAAAATGTCCTGTCACTGTTGATTTGACCTGAGAGAAAGACTCTCCTAACCATTACTAATTTCCTGAGTCAGCATGTTCTCTTAATCCCTGCCACTAATCACACAGATTTACAACTCAGAGCAATGTTTGTGAACCAAAGGAAAACCCTCTGAGATTGAAGAATTATTAAAGACTATTATCCTAACACTAAAAAAAAAAAAAAACCAAACAGAAAAAAAACCCCACAACCCATTAAAAACAACGCTGAGCAATGGCAGGACTTTGACTTATGACATTATCAAGATAAGAAGTGTCTAATCTAAGGGAGGAAAACTATTACTTAGTGCTGGCTACGTGTGCGGCAACATGTCCGTTACCTTTCTGCTAAATATCAAAGCTCCTGCAGTCCTTCCTCACTATCCCTGTACATTGGAAATCAGCTTTGCCATTTATAACACATGGCATTTCACTGAGGCACCCAATTGGGAGATATTTTTAGACTACAGAGGAGAGATTTGTTGGCTAATAACCTTGCAGCATTCCTGCATTATGTTGGTGAAGAGTCACTGACAAAGTTACAGTTTGAACCCTGCTTTTCTGTCATACTCTTGTTCTTTGTTAAATTCATCACCTTCAACCAAGAGCTTCTAACAGCTGAAAGTTCAGAAGTCTGTAAAAATAAAATACCTATGTGCAATGTCTTGGATAAAATTCTGTCAAAGATCACAAGGTTAGGATCTGATGAGGCAAAGATTTCTCCTATCAGAACAAACAATACCTAATTAGACCAACAGATTTGACCCATTACATGTGTATATATTTAAAATCATTCTATTGCCTCCTGGTGCCCATTTTTATCTTGCTTTGTCAAATTTTTTTTGTACAATTAGGTTACTTACTATAATCAATGGACATTTTATGGATGTGGTTTAATACCATATACAATTATCATCTCACATTACAGCTGTATAAAAACCACTCACATTACTGAACTCTTGTGGACAGGTTGCAGAAGAGGACCCACAGGTTCTGGAACATAAATTGACTTCATTCTGTTGATTAATGTCTCAATGCTGCTGACATAGAGAGCAGAAGAGATAATTATTAGGTGTTTTCAGCACCATTTCCTATTGAAATTAGTTTGCCATACCAGAAGCAGAAAACAAGCGCTGCAAACCAGGTACAGCCCCCATATCTTCCCACTGAAGCAGAGTGAGTACTATGAATTCAGCACATTTCAAATACTCGTTATATTGTTCATACAATTTAGCTTTTGCATTGTGTAGATATCTCATGCCTCTTTCATTAGCTGAAGCAATTAAAGTACAGTCAGACTTAAGATTAATATTTTCATATTCCCTCTTTGTGCGATTCATTTTGAGATAATTAAAATAATTTTTCAGTGAAGCTGTCACAGCATAATGAAAAATGTTATGGGAATATAAACAAGACTTGTAAACATTTTATGAGAGTTTTTTTAAAGTGGAGGGAGGGATACACAACAGCTTTAAAAAATCAAAAAGGATTCCCAAGGTGAAGAAAGAACTATAATAGTATTTTTAAAACCCAACTAACAATTACATGAAAATAATTACTTTCCCAGAAAAGAAGTATATGAGAAAAACATCAGCTGATTAAAATAATTCATAATTTCCCCCTCTTATTTTCTCTGTATGATTATTACTGTATCTGTCCAGATAATAGAACAGACAATGTAAAACAGCACACATAATGTCCTGCATTAGCTGCTTTAATCTGCTGTGATTGAGAATGTATTTCTGGACACTGTCCAGACAGGCTTCTGGCAATCAGAATAGTGACGAGACCTGATGTACCTTGTTAATTCTCTTAAGGCTAAATCCCACAGTCCTTGCCCAGGCTAAATTCTCATTGAGAGTTTTATTTAGGTTAGATTGTGACCTATTAACCTTAACATCTTGAATTCATAGTTCTTTCATCCACATTTTTTTTCTTTAAATAAAGTATCAGGTTCACCTAATATACTGATACAAAAAGATAGTCTTTGGTACATTTAAAGTCGTGTGTCTTGTGCCACTGGGGAGCAGCACTGGAAAAAATGTTTCTGCGAGTTATGGGGTAGTTAAACTGATGTGAAAATATGGAAATGAAAGACATGCATTAGATCATTCTCTTCCCCATTTTTCAAGCAGATATGTACAGGAAAAACACCGAATCCACATATAACACCAATTATGTTAGTAAATGAAGGACTAAAGGAGTTTTCTCCAGCAAATTTGTTTTGAGCATTTTTCCACTTCATTTACTATCTATTCCTCTAGAGACTGGTTTATAGTTTAGTATTTTTCTTTCAGTCATCCTTGTGTCCTTCAGCAGAATGTAGTTTTTTTACCTCTGGTAGTAACCACAAGCCAATGTGAGTACTGTGGAAGTACCATTCATTTAAAAATATATTAAAAAAATTATATATACCTTAACAAAGATGCCTCTTGTTCCTTCAAATACTGCTTTCAGAACTCCTCTCCAGTAAGAAAGAAGATATCTTTCCATGTCAGTTGCTTTTCTCAACACCTCTACTACTTTATCTTTTTAATTAAAAACAATAAAAACAGGACAAGCTAAGTGTTCCTGCTCTTCTTGTGCCATTGACATCAAATCCATCATTCAAAATCAATCAAAGCTTATTTTCTCTTCAGTACATTTTGATGCTTGACATTTGTGAAGTTCCTCCCTGTATCTCTGTCTTTAAGTCCTTACATGAGTTAATCACTATAACCTCCATATTCCTTATCATTTATGGCTGGCATTAACACCTCTGTTTGCTGGACTTTTTGCCACAGCCCTGTTTCAAGTCTTCACTTTGTGCTTTGCGAAGCTGCAGGCATTAAGAGCCTTCTACAGGATAATACAGCAGATAAGACATCTAGATACCACCAGTTTGCTGTAACAGAGGCTGGATTTATTTTAAGGTTTGCCATGTGCCTTCTGTATCTTTGCTTTTATAATTTTACTTACTTATGTGCCTTCTATTGCTGCAGAGAAATAGACCTTCTGCTTCAAAATGCTTGCCATCAAAGACACAATGTAGATAAAATTATCTTTGAGCTAGATGGCCTAAAGAACAGCATTAGTGGGAAAATAGCAGAAATTTCTACATTTAACAGCCTATAGACATAACATACCCAACATACCCTAAACTGTCACTTTTCATGACAGATATACTTGGACCCTTAACCCTCCTCCCTTATATCTATAACAGCCCAAAAGAGCATATCTATAACACTAGAACAGCCCAAAAGAGCATAAGCCAATGGCTCAGTTCTGTGCATAAAATTCTCTAAAAACAGTTATTTTTAATTGTATGGAATTTCCATTACCTGCTCCTTCCTCTGTAACTGATACAAATTCTACTGTGGAATATTGCATACTTGGAACTAGTAGCAGATACACTTCAGTAACTATTCTTAAACAGAGTTTGATATTGTGCAATTTTCTCTTTAAAAATAATTTTTTTATCATCTACAGCTTTTCTTTGTTACTACTGATAATAAAGCCACCTGTGCAACTCAGAGTGTAAAGATAAATTATGAAGGAAACCCCCCACATTTTCTGTGTTTTGCAGTAGGCAAACACTTAGAAGGAACCAGACAAGCCAGTCCACAGCACTCCCTTATTTGAAGTCCTTCTTGTGCTGAAGCTAATGATGCATCTAGCTAGGCATGTGGGTATCAGAGCTAGATAAACAGCTTGAAGAAATAAATCAACAATTTAGGGTTTAAAGGATTTTATTCACACCCTAATGAGAAGTTGCAAATAATCATGAACTCACACTTTGTTTTATGAGCATTTATTGCTGTTCTGTTGGATATGTGCTATTTTCAGATAATAGTTCATAAAGAAAATGACTTGTGTAGTAAATAGTACAAAAAGTTTCATTTTCTTCGGAGTAGAAAAAAGTTCCAAGTCATTAGGATTGCTGTATGCACTGAGCAAAAGCCTGATCCTCCTTTCCAAGCTAACAAAGATTCTAAAGGACGAAACTAGATAATGCTCAGAAGATCAGTTAGTAGAGACACACTTTTCCTTGGAAAGAGTGTTTTGGCCAGCATAGTTTTCATCTTTTCCATAAACATAGCGAAAAGGGGATTCTACTGGTTACAGTAGAATGCTCACAGCTGGTACTTGCCAGCAGGAAAAATGCAATTTGAAAAACAAAGGGGATGAGAAGCTCTGTTCTTTCTCAGAAAAGAATAAGAGAGAAAAAAACCTGAACAGAAGAGAGCAAAGAAAACATGTGGCAAGCAACTTTATCTCCTGTTTTCCTCTGTGAGTGCCTAGCAAGAGGAACTCTCATGTTACCTGCAGATTGTCATTCATACAGAATCTCTTCTTTCACACACACATCCTTGTTTCCCACTGTTACAGGTCTTGCTTTCAAAAGAGGAACAAGGTTGTCCAGAGTACCCACAGCCTTAGAGTCCTCACAGGGGAAATATTCTTCTCCTTATCACAATCCCTTGGCAACGCAGCCACACTCCTGTTTCAGTGACAGGAGTTATGAGTTAGGGTGTCATCTGCTGCACCCCTTGGTCACCCTTTAATCATTCAGCACCGTACAGACACACATGTCCTAACAACTTCATTTCTCTCATTTCTCAGAGCCCTCACAGAGCCACATTTCTGCCTCGCATCTGCAAGGGCAACCTAACCAAGTGCAAGACCTGCAGAGCCCCAGCTCTTCAACAGGAGCTGCAGCACTAATAAGGAACTGGGAGCTAATAATGTAAGAGCTAGCAAGGACATTGATTAACAGACATTGCATCAGGATACATCAGTATGATTGGAACTGCAGGAGCAACATAGATATTAAATACAGTTAAGTAAACAAAGTTATTTGCCAAGAAAATTCACATTTTTTGGCAGTTTTTTTTTTTTCCATGAAAAGGAAAGCAAAATTGTCCTTTGAGACTTTCTTACTGAAAACTGAATTTTTTTTTTTAATAGTCTCCTTATTTCTCCTAAAAATGCTGTGTTTTATTTTAGGACCAAAAAACCACACTTACCTCAAAAGATGCTAAAAATTTCTATACCAATAGAGTATTTTCTCATAAATGCCCTAAACAATGCTTCAGATACATTATCTAACCTGGGAAAGCTAAAGACATTTGAATTTCCAAGCAAATATAAAATGTAGCTTAAATTAAAATAATTCAGCACCAGTTCCTACTTTCCTTTTTAGGTTCATAGCTTAGACATGTGGGTATTCTTCATATTTCTTTTTCTCCTGAGTCTAATCTGACATTTTCTTCCAAACACACACCATTTAAATCCCAAAGAAGGCCAGAAGCAAAATTTCTGGCTGGTAAAACTCCACTGAAGTCAAGAGGAATTTATCCCACGCGTATAAAGATCTGGGGGCACAGCTGTAACTTAAAAAGAAAGCAGAAAATTTAAAGCACTCTAGACACAAAAATGAATTGTAGAAGTTTGCTTAAATGGGTAAATTAATGAGCTTCAGTATATAATCCTGATTTACTGCTCTGGAGCTGTCACCTGCCATATAGAATATCCTTACAACCTTGCTTCTCTTATAGTTACAAAGGAGCTAACCCTACTGTAGTGGGATTTCAGCAAATGAAAATTAAATCTACAAAGCCCAAACACATTTACTTGAAAATTTAAAACACGGTGTATTTCAAGATAAAAGCATAAACCTCCTGCACAAAAGATTTACATGAACTGACTAGTAAGATATTTTCTTCATTTCAAATTAGCTGCTGCATGAGTAGCATAACTAATGAACTGGTATTCTTATAGATTTGTCCCCTGCTGTCATGACCCAGTTCCTTCAGCAATATTTCCAGTTGCATCCTGCAAGAGACAGCTAGAAAGTAGAGATTTAGCTAATCTGACAGTGCCCAAATGATAATTGGATGGTCAGGTACATTTTCACTGATTAGCTATAGCCAAATGTTGTACGTAATGTGAGTTCTGTCAGGGTGATCTTTCTTTGGACAGCTCTTTTCTAGTCACAGGCCAAGTCTCCCAAAATTTCCACCCATTTAGACACCATTGTGTCCTACCTATTCCTCTTTCAGTTTTCACTGAAATTAATCCCTGGGCTCAATACAGGTGGACGCAGAACTGACAGACAATCACTGCACAATGGAAGAGTTTTCCTTGGGCACCTAATGAACAAATATAAAAGATAACGTGAAAATACCTCAGAATCTCTGTCACTATAACAAAATGTTTCACTTAAACACTGCAGGATTTCTGTCCTTAATAATACTCAACCATAATGAGAGCCAGCAAACATGCAACTACAAAGGAGTTGCTTGTGCTGCTGTTGCCACTGCATGTCCCCTGCTTGAGGACAAGCTGAGGTAACAGGATAGCCTGGTCATGTCAGGAGCCATCCAGTTCTAAGGTTTGAAGTCCTTCATAGGGTTAGAAATGGGAATTGCAGTGGGCTCATTGGTGAGGAATAGATTGATTTTTAAAATTTTATTTTTAAGGAAAAGCCCTAAGGAGATGAAGAACTAGAGGGCAAATAATAATCAGGGAAGTTGTGAAGCAACAGAGTCTTGTAAGTCTGTCAGAACATTTTATAACATTGAAGGCCAAACCCAGATAATCTGCATCAGCAAAGCAAGCATGTGGTAAGAAATGCTGTCATGAGTTCTAAGTGCCATTTCTCTGAGCAGACAGGATTTGGAATTCTAGAATTCTTCCTTGCCATTAGTGAGGATTAAATAAAAGACTGTGGGTGGATGCATCCAAAATGCACGACAATTTCCTTATCCTTCCACCCTGGAAGCATGTGGGTCTCAGGAGAAATTTTGAAAATATGGGTTGACAAACTGTTCTCATTCAGGGGGCAAACACTTTTTGTTTTCTGTCTGGAAACCAATGCACTTTGTGGAAAGCTTTAGTTGCTCCTAAGGTCTGATCTATGTGTTTTCCTAACACATTAGATTTTGTTCCAAGTCAGATAATCACAATTTGGAAGAGAAAGGAGGGGGGATGGGGGGGAGAGAGAGGATGGGGGGTGTAGGTTATGTCTTGGATTAAAGACAGTGCAGTAGCAATTGCCTTCCAATTACTTTAATTCCCTATTTCATCTGGCTAGGCAATGTGATCACAACTCAAGGCTGCAGCTGTCAACACAAAATAATACAGTAAAATAATTTAACATATTCAAATATTGAGTGATATCTTTGAAAAACGCAATGTAGGAGTTGTGCCACCCAGTGGAACAACTAAGAAGAAAATACTGAATACAGGAAGTTCTACAGTGCTCAAACTGCAAATACATTCCATAGCATCATTTGGACCATGGTTGTTAATTCAACTTTTTATTTATTGTTCTTCTGAAAATTTATCAGAAGCTATCAATACTTCTTTGGCTAAGTATAGAAAATATCATTTAATGCAGGATTTTAAGGAGGTGTGATCCTTTACATTTTCTTCTGTATCTTTCATGTCTGTATAAAGATTTGATTTCTGAAAGATTTGTTTGCAATGAGTTAAAATGTTCTGACTCAGCCATATTACTTATCTCAATATTTGGCAGTAGATTAATTTCTGTGGAGTATTTCTGCAAGAGTTTAATTAAGGCTGACAACAAGAAGCCAGCAAGTAAAGACAATAGCACTGGTCTCAGCAAATAAATTTAGTGGCATTATGCAAAGTGCAAGCAATCCCAGGCCCCATATCCTATAATCAAACCAGCACAGGGCACGTGTCTGATAAGGAAACACTCATTAAAGATGTCTAGCATCTTCAGCCTAAGGAGGTGCATTTCAGATAAAAGTCTCCTCTTGGGACAAGAACTTAAGTGAATAAGATGTACTTAGCCTGTGCTTGTGACAAAGTCTTTTCCTATTCTATTATTTAGCAAGACATTCTTTGCCCCACCCATCTGAGAAAATAATTTGAGGAAAAAAAGTACTTGAGAAAGATATTATAAATCTCTCTCAGGTATGTCCTGGTAAAAGGAAACAGTGACTCCCTTTAAGCTCCTGAGCTGTAAACTGAAGGACTGGAAGAATCTAAGTGAAGCTGCAGCATGGGACAAACACCTCTCTTGCATGGGCTATCAAAGTGGAAGGCAGTCAGTGCTTTAGCAAGTGCCAAACGTAACATTCAAAATCCTTCTGCTGTGTAGGTGGTAAAAAGCCAGAGTCCTTCTCTCCAGCAGCTATTAAAGCCCAAACTCCTAGATATGCTAATATGCTGCTGTCATAATGTATTTGCCATTTTACATGCTTGGTATGAGGTTAAGCTTTTTAGATAAACCCTAAATGCTTATTCTAGTCCATGTCCATTTGTGATGTAATCCTGTAAGTTATCTTTGTGAAGAACATCAGGATAGGGCAGTTTTGCTTTAACAATGCTTGGGCTTTGTCTGATTTAAAAGGCCTCCAAATACAGTGTCATGATACCAGGCAGAGAGGAACTTTAGGCCTTTTTTCAACATGCTCTTGAAAAGCATGTTGAACTAACTTACTCTTGGATCATTAAACATGTTGCCATACTGCCAGCTGACCTTTCAGTTGCAAATCTCTTCAAAACTGCTTTTTCTTGCATCAGCTATTCAGCATGTTCTCAGAATGCACATATTTGTCTTATCATTTTATAATCATCACAAATCATAAGATAAGAAGGACCACGTTTATTAAGACAAAAGGCAATGTGAATGTGTTCCTTTTGGGTATGTATCTAAATATTCACTGTCAAATATGAGACTAACATCTAGCAAATGTAACATTTGCATTTTGAGGGCTTCCACTCAGTGCATTTAAGTTTTGCATGTATTGAAGAGCATACATCCATCAACACAGACAGAAAAAATACATCAAGAAAAATATCGAAATAAATGCAAATATGTTTTGAATGAAAGCATAATTCTGGTTTAATGAGCATATTTGTAACAGCAGTAGCTTTCCTTCTTTCTATGTAGAAAAGCATCCTGTCATGATGAGAGGCCCAGGTACAGAGATGAAGAGAAATCACCAACTGCTCTTCTCAGCCTTGGCATTGCCCATGCAAGATGAGTAAGAAATAGCAAAAGGATCCATGATGTTAAATATACTGTCAATAACCACTGTTTTGTTCTTAAAATTTCACATGTATGATGCCTTCAAGGCTGCTGAGGCCTCATGTAACTTGCAAATATCCACATAGCTGTGATCACATAAGAAGTAGTAAATTTTCACATTATGTTCATGATGAAAACAAGCTGAGGATAGTTTTTAATTTATTCTTATTTCACAATTATGAGTTAAAACTCATATTCTTTCAGGCTGGAAGCTTCCTTAACAGACTCATTGGAAATACTAAGGATTGCAAAAGCAAGTGAACGAAGACACAAGAAGAATTTGGTTTTGATCAACCCATGCGTAATTTACACAAACAGCATTTATGGATGAGTTAGAATTGTCTATTTGCAAGTAGATAGTTTTGCTTTTCATTTCTGAAAAAAAGTCAACAGTTGGCAAAAATCATTTGATTAATTCATTCTTATGACACAGTAACTTCATTCCAGTGTTACTCCCATAGCTTTCAAGTTAAACCATACATATTTCATCTTCATATACAATATCTTAAATATTTTGCATATTTTTTGTTCAAAAATTACCAGTCTTTCAAAGCTACATGTTAACAGCATATTCAAGTGTCTGTGCACTGACTCTAATGATTCTAGGCAATATTTCAGCCAACAAAAAAGGATTTTTCTGCTTACATGGTGTTATCCAAGTGAAGTTATTGGGCTGACTCAGATTTTTGTATTATTAACTTTTGAGAGAGTTATGGTTCTCAATTCAAGGAGCTTGTGTGCTGGAAAAATGAGAGCATAGATTCAGACTGAGGTCACACATATGGGTACATTGCTTAGAGAAAGAGACAGCAAGAAGTTATTAGCCAGCAACACAACCATGCTGGATAGGTGGACCATAGAACTTTCTCTGGGAGCATTCTCTCAAGTTGTTTCATTGGGAGTTACTTGGAGTTACAAAACCACACTTTGTTCTAATGTTCCATATTGTGAGAAAAGGCTAATGAGGTGACTGCTATAGCATCTTTCATTACTATTCACCAAGTTCAAAATATTATCTGCCTTATTGAATTGTTAAGGTGGTTCTAGAGGGTCCTGACTAAGTCACTTGGAACTCAGCAGTCAGTGTGTCTTTGTGTGATCTGCTAGTCTCTTCCTCCACAGTTTGCCATTCACACTCCTCTTTCAGCCCCTCAGGAGTGAAGAGATGGTTGGCTGAATTTAGCATCGTACAATTGTGCTTAGGCACTGGAGCATGTTTATGTGAATGTGACATGGTGAACTAGTGGAAAAATGCAGCTGGTTTAGCAATCACAACAAAATAATCATTGAAGCCAATCATGCTGTTCCTCTAGGCTCCTGTTTCCAGAAGATCCCAACTAGAGGGTTTGTGACAAAACCAAAGCAAATCTGCATGCCAGGATGCAAATCAGAACACCCTAATATGGGTCAGTACCTCCACCACCTCATGACAGAGCTGGAGCTCTCACTGCTTTACGGTGCGTACCTTTGTACTCTGATAAGATATTCTACTTTGTGCTGTCATCTTCGTTTGCTTAATAGTCTTCAGATGTATTTCCACATTTTCCTTGAAGCATTTGCGAGAAGGAAGAGTTAATATAACCAACTTTAAAGGCAAAATTTGGAGTGAAATGTTACAAATTTTTTTTTATTTTTCAGATCTGCTGGGTAAAATAGATTATCTTACCTTAAAGAGATAGTCACTCTTGTTAAAACCTGTGTAGCACGCTGTTACCAAACTTTGGCATGGATAATTAGGGAAGAGCTACTCCAAACACATGAATTCAGTTGAAGTAATGTCCTGACATCATTTAACTACATTTCTATATGAAACAAAGTACATCTCTTAGTCTCTTCAGGGTTTGGGCTAGAAGTCCAACTTGAGATTTTTCATTTTTCTCCTGTTAACAATGGCTAAGCCAGAAGGCACACAGACCTACATTCTGAAATCCACCTGACAATACTGGCAGCTCAAGACTAAACATGATTCTGCTTGAAACCTGAGAGCTTCTATACTTCTTTACTCAGATTTGTGTAAGACAGGAAAGATCTTTACTGCAAGGCTCCTTATTCACTAAGAATAAAAAAATTAGCATTGAGCTGCCATTTATCAGAAAATTTATTTATTCTAGCTGATCACAATAATCATGGATTCTTCTTTCTTGTTTTCACATTGCATAGGAATCTTTTTTTTTTCCACATTATATAGAGGCTTCACTTTCTCTATGTTTTCAAACACTTTGAGGACCCTCTTGAAAAGAGAGGTGGCATTTATGATGAAAAAATGTGTAGACATAGAGGGGCGGGGAAGAGCTGATAATGACTTAAAAGTAGATTTCATTGTACTGTGGAAAGGCCAGGTTCTGCAATTGGAAGAGGACATCTCTGTTTCCTGTTTAAGTGCGGGTATACTTCCTGTCCATGTATGCTCCCCTGTGGTCTGAGGCCTCCAGGATGCTGCTTTAAGCAAGAAGCCAGAATAAGTGACCTGCAACACCCCTTCTGACCACCAGCTCTGTGTCCCTGTCTCTCATTTCTATCATATTATTATTCCTTACCTTCTTCACCCACCCAAGCTTCTATGGCAGATATTTAATTTTTAAATTGTCCTAGAGAAATTTCCTTTGTCTGCTTGCAGCTATTATCAGCTGGCTGACATGTCCAGTGTGCCAGTATGTCATAAACTGTCTGCTCAGCAAAAGTAGCAGCAGTGATCTGCACTAATGCTCTGTTCATGAGAGAAGACCAGGAGGAACACACAGGACATAAATTTAAGAGGCCAAAAAAAGAGGTCTGCTATAACTCATGAGGGATCTTGCACAGTCCACCTGCTCTTCCTAGCAAAATTCTAAGGAATGACATGACAACAGCCAGCCAACATTAAGACATCATGAACTAACTAAGGTCAAGAGGCATTTATGATGACATCTGTTATTATGAGAAACTGTCTAACTAGAATAATCTCACTAGATAAGTGTGTCTGTGGCATGAAAACTGATCTGACAGCAATCCCAGTTACTGTCAAGAACCTCACCATAAGCCTGTGCAATAAAAAATTTAACTTAGCAGTCACTGTCCTCCCTGCTCCAGAGGTGACCAGAGTAAATCAAGAGCTTACTGTATCACAGATGAGCTGACTGACTTTAATAAGAAATCTTGTTCTTATGGATTACTGTTCCCCTGCCACATCTTGTCAGCAATTCTTCAGAAAATTATTCTACCATTTCCAATTGCAAGGAAACAGATGGCACATGGAGGGAACCTCTCTGATGTGTAATGTCTTGGAAAAACAAGAATAAATAAATTAAAGACCAGAGGCCAACACTAAAATTGTCTTTTATTGAAATACAACTTAACTCAGTGTCTTGGGTTTGTGTGTCAAGGTTTTGGTAGCAGTGGGTACCAGCAGCAAAGTCTGCAGGCTCCATGAGGAGCTGCTAGGAGCTTCTCCCTTATCTGCCATGCCTGACAACTTCAAGATGGACCCACTGCTGGTCGAGGCCAAGCCCATCAGCCATGGTGGTAGCACCTCTGGGGTAAGAGATTTAAGAAGGAGCAGAAAAACTGCATGAGCAACTGTGGGAAGAGAGAGGACTGAGAATATGTGAGAGAAACAACCCTGACACCAATGTCAGTGGAAAAGGAGGTGGAGGAGACGCTCCAGGTGTCAGAGCTGAGATTCTCCTGCAGCCTGTGGTGACAGGCTGTCCCCCTGCAGTCCATGGAGGTCCATGGTGAAGCAGCCCTTGGAGGATCCCAGGTCAGAGCAAGGGGATGTCCAAAGGAGGCTGTAGTCCCATAGGACGCCCATACTGGAGAAGGTTCCTGGCAGGACCTGTGGCTCCATGGAGAAAGGAGCTGAGCCTGGAGTATGTTTGCTGCTAGTGACCCCATAGGGGACCTGTGACCCCATAGGGGACCCATGCTGGAGCAGGCTGCTCCTGAAGGAGTGTCTCCAATTCGAGGGACTTCATGCTGGAGCAGGGGAAGAGTGTGAGGAATTGTCCTCCTAAGAAGGAAGGAGCAGCAGAAGTAATGTGTAATGAGTTGACCACAACCCCCATTAACTATCCCACTCTGCCACTGGGGCAGCAGTAGGTAGAGAATTCAGAGGTGAAGTTGACCTCAGGATGAAGGGAGGGATGGGGAAAAGGTGATATAAGATTCATGTTTTATTTCTCATTATCCTGCTCTGTTTTGATTGGTAATCAATTAAAATTATTTCCTCAAGTCAAGTCTGTTTTGCCTGTGACAATAACTGGTGAGTGATCTCTCCCCAGATCTTGACCCATGTGTGTTTCATTATATTTTCTGAGGTGAGGATAGAGCAGCTTCGGTGGGCTCCTGGCATCCAGCCTGGATCAACCTAACATGCTAGGCTGCAATAATTTTCTATTTAGCACTTAGATAGGGCAGTCATTGTTTGATCCACATTTAGATGATTCCTGCAGCAGCTGCCTAAGCAATATATGCTGTTTTCACAATGTGGAACAACATCAATAGAACAATCTACTGTAACGTATAGAAAGAGATGAAACAATATTAACAGGAATATCTGAATTTTCTTAGATTTTTAAGTGTCTGAACAAATACCAGAGTATCTATATTTCAGTCATAATTTATACATAAGCATCTTGCATATGCATCTATGCATATGAAATCCATCCATGAGATCATAAATACTCAGTAAAGAATATTTATAACAACTCTTGCTAGTTCAATAAACTTTGAGAAGTAATATAGTATGTTACAAAATTAATACCTGAATAGCAGTGAATGGATACCAAATGTATTCTTCATTTTTTTTCCATGCTTTTCAGCTGTGTAACAGAAGAAAGAAGGGAAAATTTTCCTAAAGGCAATAGTTATACACCAACTTGCAAATAACATCTTTAGCAACTTGCAGCTGGGTAATAAGCAGAGAAACAGCCTTTTTTCTTATTGTGGTATTATGGGAAAGTTCAGTTCTTTTCTATCACTACAGAGTGGCTTCCTTAGAGAAGTAGTTAATTCAAACATACTTGGCACAGTTTTAAACAATCATTACTTCTGCAAGCTGCATCAAGAAAAACCTCTGAGTAAAGCAACTGCATAGATATGTAATGCATGAACATTCTATTAAAGCCATCAAAAATATGCCACTTCTAGTAAGCTCCTGGAATTGTTTCTATACTAGTATGTGATTTCTTTGATCAAAAGAACAATGCTGTGAAAGGAGATTGGCTACTGTTATAGGGTAAGTAATAATTCAGAGGATGCCCTAAGAACCTGCACCATTGACAGTTATGTAGCTGGTTTTTGGGTGTTCTGAAAAAGGCTGTACTCCTGTAGATAAAGAAATCAAATCAAGTACTGCTGCAATCTTGCAGACTTTCATTCCCTCTCCAGGGACTCTCTTGAAGCATATGAAGTTGGGATAAATATCTGATTTTCTGGATAGAGGTATTTCTCTTAAACCACTGATGAGATTTTTGACATAATGTTGAGTTCCTGCCCCTCTTTGCAAGTATCTCAGCAGGTGTAGCCAACAACCTCCAGCTGACATAGCTGTCATTGGAAGAGTTCAGATTCCACAGTCAGTGGCAAGAAAAACAAAACAAAAAATACATAATAATTGGAGACAAAAAATGAAAAAAATGGAACACAAATCTCTATCTGAAGTGAGCATAAGCAGTGTTTATTTCATTGGTAATGCCACAAAGGTCAAGAGCCACTAAACCACCCATGCCACCATGAATTTTCTAGAAAAACTCTTGGATCTGTAAGGATCATACATTAAAGAAAAAGACAAAGCTTTTGCTAGAATCAGCCCAGTAACCTAGCAGTTGTCACTGAACCTATGAAAGTTTTGATGAGAGCAAACTGTATATTCTCTTTGTAAAAAATGAACAGCTTTGATGATACCTTTCATATTTTCATAAGTTTTAAATAAAGTAATTACATCTAGTCTTGTCTTCCATGACACAATCTATTACTTTTCACCTAAACACAGCTAAGGTGACACCTTCAGCACATGAAAAAAAGTTATTCTGGTGGCAGTTAAGATGACAGCCGTGTTCCTCTATTTTGTGCTGGCTACATGGCAGTTGCTATAATGCAAACAACCACTTGTCTTGTAGAGTTGTGCAGAGGATATGACTCAATGCTCTCATACAGGTTGTTTATTAGTCATGACCACAAGACCATGGTTTTATGCTATGATAAGCTCTGACTCCTGATATTTCTATTGTGCCCGTGAGATTTTGAGGATGATACATGGGAACAGTCAATTGTGAATGAGAACAAGGTGCCCCATACTGAGATATTGTCTGCTGTACTACTGTGCATTTTGCAGACGGATTTCCAGAAGCAGCTGAGCTTTTCTTTTTCTGGCGTACATAATGTTCATGACTGCAGTGTCAAAGATCAGTTAATATATAACTGAAATAAACTGAAATAGTCATACAGTTCCCCTCCTAATTCTATGTTGCTATCAACACTGGTGTTTGCCCAAATATATCCCAGAAGCCATTCAGACTTGATTAAATTTACCAAGACATAGAGAATCTATAATTTTATTCAGTATTTTACTGTATTTGGCTCACTTTAATTTTTAAAGTTTGTTACCAGCTCACCAAGTCATTGATTGTTCTATCTTTCCTCATAAGATCTGGATGAATATGTGGGAAAACAATAGCTTCAATATCACTGCTGAGCTGTCTTCTACTGCCAGTAGATCAGGGAAATGTTTTCTCATGGTCCAGGAGATGACTTGTTGAATCTTCCTAAACTTTAATTGACACATGTGCTACCAAGAAATTGCAATAATAAAGGAAGATTTTATTTGTGCCAATATTTTTGACACAAGTACTAATAGCCACTCTATTTATATCAGTTTACTGATTCTGCAGAAATTTAAACTTTCTGCTCAATTTTCCAGCTGATCATGGTTTAGAAGGTAAGTGCGTTAGGCAAGTGCCCATTTAACTCTTCAGGGGTTTTGAGCAAATTTATGTGTTAGGATCATTTGGCCATTGGGCTATTAATTAGATATATAGATTAGACAATTTCTCCAAAAGACAATAAATTAACTTCACCTAAGCTGTCAACCGTCATCACTATTTCTTCAGATTTCACTGTATCATCAGAGTGAGCTCAAAATCTGATGAAGAATTCATATAGACATACAATGCAAACCTGTTATTTGGATTATTTATAGCTGGCTTGAACTGCTGGTTTAGCACATTCAAATACAAATAGCAGATTTACCAGGACTATTACATACCTACCTATATATATATATATTATATATATATATACACACACACACATAAGGCAAATAGTCCTACCATCCTTAGATCAAAACTTACTGACTTTTATAAGAGAAAATGTATGAGCACAAGCACTACTCAGTGGTTTGAGCTCTTCCTGCCACAGCAAGTCTCTCCTATATTGACCCTATGTGAGGGAGATTTTTCTGAAGCGGCCTTTTAGACTGGCTGTATATAAACTCTCATGCCCTGATATAGTTTCTAATGGCATCTTGAAGCCCCATAGCTACAATGGTCAAGGAAAGACTTCTTCAGAAAGGCAATATTCTTTAAAAAATCAAATAGTTCAGATGTTCCTACTTGAGAAAGCAAGGAAGCAAATAACAGCAGAAAGCTTATATCATTATTATCTTATTCACAATGCTATATATTATTGTACCTAAACTTTTTTTACATTACTGTTATCAATAAATCTTTAAGATTTTCCAGGTGCACAGTATTGATTTCAGCTGAAAAGGTTACACTTAAAAGATATGTCACTCTTCTCAAATTGTTTCCACAACAAGCATTATTCTCTAAGGGTTGTACTTGAAGAATAATAAGATATGGTGACAAGCTCTCTTCTAGAGAAGAAACAGCAATATAAAGAAATATAAATAGTCATGTATGAACCAGCTAAAAATAACAAATGATGTTTTATTATGTGGCACATTTTAGGGAAGGTATATTTTCTTTAACATGCCACATTTTATCATCACAACTGCATATTTCTACTGCCCTCAAAGATGCAGTGCATAAAGAAGATATGCATTCTCATATCTTCCATTTTTTATCTAAAATGGAAATAATTGTAGATTTTCATACACTTCAAAGCTCTGAATTTCTTCATTTAACAGAACAAAACCAGTTTTATAACTGATGTGTTTTCTAAACAATGAACCTTTTAATACTTTCCAGTGTGGATCTGAACCTCAGCCTAAAGGAAATCAATCATACTGGCCCAAGTTTCCTTACATGTGGAAAACAGTTTTTCAGATGCAGTAGTTCAGTGTAAAAATTTATAGAATATATTCTTCAAACAGCAATAAACAGAAAGAACTGAGATATGAGGATGGAGAATGAGATAATGGAATGTTTAGTCATGTTCTAATCCAAGTTTCTGAAGGTGAGAACATGCTTTACTGAATCTGTCACAATGTAATAGTCCTCAAATAATCCATATGCACTTTTTTGTGAATTAACCTCTTTCTAAAACATAAACTATTCTTTGAGGGATTATCTGAATTAGGTTAACATAATTTTATTCACTGAAATGGAAGATAAAAAGGTATTTGAGAGCTCTGAATAAAATAAATTTCAGCTTTTTAACCCCTCTTTGTATTTCCAAAAGAAGTTACAACAAATTTCTCATCCATTAACTTTTTTCCAAACTAACCCTTTCAACAAGTGTGGAATGGCATAAATCTCATTATACATATTATCAAATTGTTTTAATTTTATGATCATTAAAAATTTAGCATAACATGAAACGGAAACTAGCAATTGAAAAAGAAAAAAATTACTTTTTGAGGACATGTGTTACCCTTGCACCAAGAATGACACAAGAACAGATGAGAACACAGAGCAAGAAGGAAGAAAAGAAGGTTTAATGGAAAGGAAACTTCAGCTTAAATAGAACAACATGATACATTCTATTTGATCAGTTAATTAATAAAAACATCTTTCTCACACACCATCCTTGAGAGGAACAGAAAAAGAAGGTGGAAAAACACCACCTGCAGATGGTTTAGACTAACAAGTTGTCACATTCCTACAACTCCCTAAAAATTCTCACAAGCCACTGTGAGAAACGATTGCCGTTTCTCTCCCCCTGACCAGGCTGGCATCCACAGACATGCTTCAACATTTCTGTGTATTTAAATCTGGCAAAACAAACATCTGTACTTTTGGAGAATGTTAGTAGCTAAGGAAGATGGACTGGTGATTCAAAGTTTTTATCAAGACAACATCACGCACCTTTAGCAGTAACATACATTGTTGGACCCTGCATTATAGACCCTTCAGCTTGAGTTCTACAATAAAATGAAACATAAACAACAGCTGCATTGCTTAGACTGGCTAGGAATATTATGTTGGCTTGATAATTATTACAGTCATTGAAGTGCAGTGTCCCAGGACACCAAAGAGCCTATGGAAGCAGGGGTCCTGTGCATTCCCCAACACCTCTCACACACAGGCTGCTATGGCCCAGTGCTGAATTCAGTCCCAGGCTATCCTGCAGATCTTTCATTCCTGTCTCTTCAGACCCTTCAGTCTGTGCAAGATGTGATCTTGTATGTAGCCTCATCATTAGTAACATCAAAAGTACATTACTACCTTTCTATTAGTAACAGAAAAATATGGCATAAAATTCTCAGGAAGTCCTTTTCAGCAGACAGTATCCTATCTCATCTGTTAATTACCTTAAAAAGTTTGCCCCTTTAATTAGAAATACTAGTATTAGTTAATTTTTCAACAGCAAATAACCTTGTAAATTCACTTTAACAAAAAAAATATTACATTTTTCAGAACTTTCACAGCACATACAAGACAGTATTCACAGTTCAAAATCTTCTTTACCCTGTGGGCCAGAAATCACTGGCAGACCAGAATCTGCCCTAAAGTAGTCTCTGAAAAGAATACAAAAGAAACTATACATACATATTCTCACATATGCAAGGAAGCAAACAAAGAAGCAAAGGGAAGAAACAAATATAATAAAATTCATAGTTCAGCAGATTGTGGCCATTATACAGAAGACTTTCCAGTATGAAGAGAATAATGTTATAGTTGCAAACATTTAAAATACCAGCACCAAAATATCAATGTCTAAACAGCCAAGGGGCAGGAAATCACTTTAGTTCCCAAGCCCAAAAGACAGTTATTAAGCCATTACATGCTGATTAAATCTCATTTTAATGTCAAATATCCTACAGATGGCTTTGTAAAGATTTTCTCAGTGTTGCAGGATAAGCCTCACCAGGTAATGACTTCAGTCTCCTTAGCTGTAAATTCTTTGTTGGCAGAGCTAACTCAAAAGCTGGTGACTGTAAAATTTGTTTTTAAAAGAGTCCCTAAGCTTTTAAAATCAAAGCCAAGAAATAAATTGCTTTCACTCTTGTTTTGTTTCAAAATGCCAGAATACCCTAAATCTACAGTGAGGGGTTCTGTATAAGTAATGATGTCTATTTCAAAGGGTAAACCAAGGTGATATGAAATAAATCTAAGAGTTATATTTATACAATTGGGAAAGTTCCAGTTTTGGACTTCATTATGCTTTGCACTCCACAGGCTTTCACATTCCCTTCACATTGAAGGGACTTTTCTCTGGTATGGGATGTGTCTGTCCACCCTGTGTGAATCTTTCGTGATATATGACAGTGGCATAAATATTCCTTTGCTACCTCTTGGAGCTTTGTGCTGAATAACTTGGTTGAAGCTTGGAATCATGCTGTTGGCATTCAAATGGCACTGAAAACCATATCACACTAAACTGCACTGCTGTGTTTCCTGTGCTGCTTTAGAATGTCAAAGGGATCTTTCTATCATTTTGTGTTTAATTGAAATGAGACAGGGAGAACTCTAAAGGTTATATCTTGTGTTCTGTTCACAGTCCTGACCTCCTTACCTCATTTCCACTATTAATAGATTAGCATTCCTTAAGACAGTAATAAATGAGGCTAGTCTTGTAAGGAGAGTAGTATCTTTTAATAGCTGTACTGAAATAATGGAAGAAAACAGAGAAGCTTGCAGACCCTAAAGGAGAGGGTTGTGTACTGAATACTCCTCTGTTTTCTCCTGCTATAGTAGCAGTCTAACAAAAAGATAATATAATGTTACCACGCACAAACTATGCTTCATTTGTGTCCCCAGATAATCACAGCTGCAAAAAATTTACTTTAGAAAGGTGACAGCTGAGAAGCCAGTTTAAAACAGAGAGCAATGGTTTAATATATCTTTAACTTCCAGTTACACTGAAGAGTTAAGTTCCTCTGGTTGATTAAACAAATAAAAGCCTTACCATAATTCTTTAAATGCAAACTAATTCTAGGAAAAAATAATTATTCATATTTTAGTTGCACCTTTAATTAAAGATGAGATTTAGCTAGTTTCATCCTTGGGACTTCCCACAGTTCATCTATAGCAATAAATCTTAGTAATAATATTAAATAAAGCTCTTCATTTTGAAAGCCCATAATTTCTATATTTCTCAAAGGTTCTCAAAGGACAAGATTCACCATAACTGACTTCTGTCTTCCACAAATTCTAAATCCTAAACTTACCTCATTGCCTGGACTCCTTGATAAAAGAACGGACATATACTTTACAGGGATGACTGACTTGTCTCCATGCCTAAGGCAGACACTCACAACCATCTGCTGAAAGAGCTTCTCTCTTCTGTGACCACACAGGAAGCCAAGAAAATTCTGTAGTCTATGGACTAAAAGCAAGGGTCTGGTCCCATGTGAAATGCCTTAATATAACCACTGCCACCCCAGAAGAGCAACAATTTGCCTTAGATCCTGTGTCATACCTGCCAGGCCTATGGCAAGAACTAAGGGCATTTAAAATGGCAATGCAGGTCTCCATGTAGGAAGTTGATTACTGCTGCAGATATCTAACTAAAAGCAGCTAAATTAAATAAAATTTCAGCAACAGGAAAAATTGGTGGACTTAGTAATGTTAAAAGATCTTCAGGTTAATGGTGTAAAGATGAGACAGAGAAAAGCATAGAAAGCAATGAAGGTGGCTCCTTCTCTTTCTGCTAAGGCAAAAGGCCTTTTCCCCCTACCACTTCTAGGCTTAAACCTGCCTTTCACCCCAGCACTCCCTACTTCGGATGCTAAAGAAAGAGCTTTCCTTGTTTCAACCTACTTTCACCAGGGTCAAACCAAACAGAGGAATGCCTGTAATTTCACAGGAGTAGGACAAAATTTGTGTTTGTATCCTGCAGCAGTCTCACTGTCATTGTGAGTGGTTTCAGACACTTTGTATTTGTAAATCCATAATTCCACACGAAGCCTTCATGAGGCCTGGCCCCTCCACCACAATCAACAGCATGTTTATAATCACATGTAATCAGCTGACCTGATGTGAATACACATGAGATGGCACATTTGCTGCTGCACTTGCAATTGCTTTTAAGCAATTTACTTTTAGAGCAGGATTTTGCAAAAAACACAGGACTGTGTACACAGTACACACACAAAAAGCAGTACTGTTGAATAATAAATAGTTCACATTTTTTTCTGTCCTCTAAGAGGAAGAAGCATGGCTGCATATTGTTTTATTTGAGAGTTTAATGGATGTACATTTCATGACTGCAGGAAGTCGAGTTCAGAAGAGATTTCATTTCATACTCTGGATACACATCTTGATTAGATTAGTCTGCATTTGCCTCATTTTAAAGAGGTGTTAAAAACCACTGTCCTATTTCCAAATCTGGTTCACACCCTTTGGTATGCTAAGAATTTTAATATGTCTCACATTCTATATTTTACTGTAAGAGTTAACAAATTCTGCACTCAAAATCCATGCTTGTTACTAAGTATGTGATTTAATACTGAAAGAGAGAACTGCTTTATATCATTTTACACAGTATGAGCCATACAATAAGCATTTCAGGCCCAAATGTATCAGAAAAGTCTGATTTCACTCACTGAAACATGAGTGTTTGAGGCCCCTGGGATTATAATCCCATTTTAAACCACATTTATCTGAAGATATATTTTCTTTCTAATATATAAGAATGCATTAAATCTAACAGGCAGTAAATAAAGCAGATGTGAACCATGAACACTAGCTTAGAAGATGTGAGATGACGTAGGATAAGATGATGCTATTGTAAAGACTGAGGCACGCTTGCCCCAGATTAAGAATAGATGTTTTAAAATGCAAGTATTTATTCTAAATTACTTGGTCTTCCTTGATTCTCAGACAGATTTAACTGCAGTGCAAACCTTTCATATGCATCCATATGCTCCTTTTAAGTTAGTTTTGTATCTGATGAACAGTACAGATGCTCCATTTGCGTAGTTGGGATGTCTAAATTGTGAAAATCCATATTGAGCAGTAACAGGACATGCAAGCCACCCACCAAAGAATATGTCCTTTTTGCCGAGAACAAGGAGAGTCTTATTTGAAATAGCTCAAGTGACAAGAGGGTCACAGGAAGGCAAAGCACACCAGTTTAGCCAGGCCACATTTTTGCTCCTGAATCACACTTCACAAGGTGAAATCAGAGCAGATTGTCTTATACCACAACTGTGTTCTAGAAGCAGTAACAACTACAAACTGACACTGGCAATACACATACGGGTTGTTATCTGGTCAGCAAATAGATTCAAAGTTAATGCCGATCCATCAACTACCTTCAGGCTCCATTACCCTTTCCTTTCACCCAGCTGCTGTTTACAGACAAAAGGAATCCACTCTGTTTTGCTGAGCAGATCAAACTGTAAGAGGCTATATATGGCCTGCAGTGGAAGAAAACAGCGTGGCATGTCATAACATTGCACTGACGTAAAGCCATTACAGGCAGCAACAGTGACACATTGGCTTTTGCACCTACGGCAATATTTTAAGCCTCTTTCCACCATGTCATCAAGTACAGAGTTCAGCCACCAGCAGCCCCAGGCAAAATATGCCAGTGCCAGCCAAAGAGGACTGGGACACTGGGGGCAACTCTAGGCATGGACTTGTGAGCTGAGGTCTGACTCAGCTCTGCCTGGGCAAGTGACTGACAGGTAAGGATGTGCTACCAAAGAAAACTCAACACCCAGCAGGATACAAAAAGGGGAAACTGCAAGTTTCAACCATAGTTTACTTAGAAAACTAGAAACATAGAAACATAGAAACTTGTGTAAAATCCTCTCTTTGCTAATAGATTCTTAAAACACATATATTGCATGAGATATTTTAATTATTCTCTAAAAACCTAATTTTCTCAATTTAGGTAGTTAGGGTACTGCCAGAGTACAGAAAGAGAACTATGCTCAATTTTCTGTCAGGTTATATGAGCACAGAGGAGGAGGTGATTTATCCCACTCCTTATATCCACATCCTGAAAGTAGAATTCCAAACTGTCTACCAGGCCTTGCAAAACACAGGAGCAGACATGAAAAATTTACTGCTTCATCAGCTATTGTCAGTCTCTTTCAGAGAAATACAGCCAGAAATATTTGGTTCATGGGCTACTTCATACTCTTTACTCTAGTCCTGTGGGATAAACAGCACATCTTGGGAAGACCTGCTATGGAAATAGAAGTGAAATTTATAAAATTTACAGGAGTAAAGAACAAATTTTCTGTCACTGAAGCATTATGAGGCATCTGGACAGGAGAACCTGGACCCTACGCAAAGTAAATTCCATAAAGTTAGATTTACTCTTTTACTACTTGTAACTCAAAGATGACATGGTAGTAAGAAATAATCATTATACTGCAAAATGGAATTATCCTCTTCCTTTCTTAAGGTGTTATGCTAATCACTGAGATACATGACTCTTGCTCCCTTCAGTATAATTCAGTGCATGAATTATGGAAATGGCTTGTTCGTAGTTATGAGTATCATAACAAGAAACTGTTACCATAGCAAGTAACTGTCTTATACTTATTTCATTTTCACTGGCAAGCCCTAGAACCTTGTGTCTACAGATTTAATGGAACAGTATGTTTTTCATCTAGTGATTGTACCAGTATATAGAGACACAGTTACTATCTAATGAGTTTCTTATCAGAACATTCAGGATGTTAAGAACTGATCCAGACCACTCCTACCTTTCTCATTATTCCCTACAGTGTAAGGTACTGTGTTATTATTTGGTAATTTGCAACATGCTGGTAGTTTCCCAGCTTCTGCATTTGCCTTCCATAAACATGATGTAACAGGAATCTACAGAAGGCCAAGAATGTCAGAGCACGAAATAAAGATGCAATAAAATAGAAGATGGGATGTGAAAAACACCTCTCAAGGTGAAATAGGCATTACTTGCAGATTTTGATCACTAGAGAATGAAGCTAGGCTAAACTCAGTGACACTGCAAGCTAGTCAGCATACCCCATGCAAAGAAACATTGTTTTATAGACTGGCTTATGATTAATAACACTCCAGGAATGGTACACTCCAGATGATATGCACAACTCCAGCTTAAAAGATTAACTTTTTTTTTCCAGCCATCATTAGAGTAAAAGTTTATGTTAGTCAAGCTAGCAAAAAGGAAAGAGTATTTGTTTTAAGGGAAAAAACCTCTTGCACGATGAATGTTTAAGAATGTTTCAGTTTTCTGTATTTGATCTACATGACTGGTTTATAAACTGCTTTTAAAATTGACAAACAAATCTTGTCAGGGAATAATACAACACACCACTAAGCTGTAGCAAATGATTTCCCTTAGGGTTCGGTTTTGCCATATGTCCGGAAAAGACCAAATAAAAACATGTCCTTGCTAAAATAAAGCAGTTTTTCAAAATTCAGCATCCTTTCCATACACAAAGGTTTTATTTTTTGTAGCAAGGCTGTGCTGTCTTGTTGGTTTATGTGCAGCCATATGCTTTCAATAAATGTCAGCAAGAACAGAGCAACTTCAGCACACTCCTCGGAGAATGGTTCACCTGGCTGTATAACAGCTGCATTTCCGTGAAAGCTGAGAAGCCCTAGGTTTATGATTAACAATTTAATGTTAGTTACATCATGGGAGAGGCACCTTGTGCAATCTTCTTACATAATTTACTGTACACAGTATTCATTCCAACGTGAGTTATAAGTCATCCATGAGTAAGTCCTGAAGAATTAGAAGAAGCTGTAAGCAATACACAGGAAAGCCTGACAACAATGAGCATTTGTGATTCGATAATGACTTGGTATTAACCTTTACATTTTGGGTTTTCAACTGCTATGTGTAATCATCAGAAAACTTCAGACTGATGTAATCTCATATTCCCAAGTTGCAAAACGGGCCTTTCAACCATTTTTTCCAAACTGCTTTCTTGTTAGTGCTTGCTGCAGAAAATTAATATGAAACTATTAATATGTTTTGTTCACAGAAAAATGAATTTCTGACAAAGCTGTTGTTCTGCATAATCATGATCATGATCACTTTATATGTGTGAATGATCTCATTAGACTCTTATCTTATTCTCACTCAACTGGGACAACTCTTATATATGTCACATTGCTAATGCATTTGGATGATTGAAGATTTCATTGAAACTAGTAGTTTGCAGTGACATTCATAATACTGTGGCTACTTCCTAAGCATACTAGCAACAGTGGACACTTCAAGAAGTTTAGTGTATAGGAACAGTAAAAAAAGAGATAGACAAAAGAAAAACAAAATTTCCCCATTGTAGCAGTTGTGTCAGAGGGCTACTGAATAGAGGGTTGTTTATGTACTGAGGGAGAATGATACACACTTGAGGAATGTGATTGCAAGACACAAATGTTTGCTATCACAAATAAAGCCAGTAAATGTACCATTCAGCAAATATGGGCACCACTAATAAAGTGCAAATCTTTATCAGTCACTTCCTTTGAAAGCACTGAAAAATTCTCACATTCCCTCCCACATGTGGAGGACACACTCCTACAGCCACTTCCACTCATAGGCCTGCAAATTTTTTTTGCTGCTAGGTTTTGATACAAATTTGAATTACAAATGTGACAGAAGTAGGCACTTTCTTTATTTCTGCTTACAGAGGTGAATTACACATAACAGTATCATAACTGCATTATATGCCTACTATATATAATTACACTATAGCAGAGAAAGGCGATCTTTCCATTTAAAATCTGCAGGCAGAATTTAAGTATTATTGCAGTTTCTAAATAGATCTGTTGTGCCCTCTTCATCCATGAAGCGCTTAATTCAAACATCTCTTTTCACATCATTCCTTTGGCATCAGGAATCCCGGCTCAATAAAGCAATCAAATGGAATGCAAGAACTGGATTACTAATCAGTTTGTTCTCTGGGATGCTCAAAACATCCTGAAGTCTGCTGAATGTTACTGAGTGGTCTCTGTTGTAGAGAAAGAAATCTCAGAGGGCACAGACATGCCAGAGTAGCTTCTTTCACCATCTCCTCCGATGGGCCTCTTTTGTAGCAAGAGGCACAGCTAGGAGCAGAGACTGTGCACTCCCTGCTGGCACAGATCCCAAGGGCCACAGCTGTTACCACGTGTACTGGTGACACTGGGACACGCATAGCTCTGCAGCCACAGAGTGGAGCTTTCTGCCAGTTGCAACCAGATTCTGGACTGCCCTGCTGCAACGTTTGTGCAAGCCGCCAAACAGCCAGTTCGCCTTTATACTCGGTCAATATTAATCGTGGCAGGTGGGATTGTCAGGAATGACTTACGGCACACCTGCACAGCCAGAGTGCAGTGATTGAAATCGGCACACAAAAAGGTAGCATTGCAGGTGCTTTTTTTCCAGGAAGCTCCGGATTCTCTGTGTATGCATCCATTTTTCTTTTACATAATTACTTCAAATATAGATTTTTGGAAGAAATTGCTACATACTGCAGCTACACACTGTGTTTCACAAAACCCAGATTCTGATCTGATAATTTTGCTCAATTTTCTACCGCCTGTTCACTGACCTACATCTTTCCAAATAATTTCTTTTAAAGGCTTAATGCACTTGTGATCTTACAGTATGTCTATTTCTACATAACAGTGTAGGTAGTAGAACCTCAAATGAGTACAGCAGGAGATTCCATACAGGCATACATAGAACATGTGTACATATGCAAATGACAGAACCAGGCATAGAAGATAAGCCCTAAGAACCCCAGCTGGGAATTAGTGATTGTATCAGCATCAAGGGATCACAGAGCCAAGCTTTGTGGTGGAGGAGCACCATATGAGCACATTAAATGTTCCTCTTTGAAATGGCCTATGGCAGCGGTAGAAAATGGTCATCTTAACTTTTAACAGAATTAGATGCAAGACCTGCATCTCAAAGAAAGTACAAGCTATGTTCTTATTCTGGCATTCTTGTTTCCAGTGGATCCCAAAGGCCATATTTTATTGGAATAGGACTATATTTCCCTTGTTCTGCTCCTGGGTTCAAAGTAATTTGCTATTTTGCATAAAAAATGCCTTTGTCAGTCTGAACAACTATAGTATCAATAATTAAGCAAGTGAGGAGAAGGCTACTACAGGTACAAAACATGTATGTGTTCTATATATCTCCAGTGCACCAAAGATATTTAATTAGCTTCATCCATACTAATAATGCTGAGAAAAAAGTAAGGTTGATAAGAGATCCCCAGAGCCACAAGTACTTTCTGACCTACTACTCTAAGAGTTCCCTTCCTCATTATTTTGAACTAGGTCCTTTATGTTATATTATATTATATTAATTATAACAGGTAATTGGCTATTTCTGTCCAAGCTCACAAAGTATCAAATGTGTAAGAGAGGAAATTACATGCTGTTTTATAGAGTACCACTTGGAAAGATTTGATTTGATATGTAATTTCAAGATTATGGAGTCAACTTGCCATGTCCATTCTGGATTCATAAGCACTGCTGTAGGTTTCATTAATGTGGTTTTGTATTTTAATATAGAATAGAACAATAATGTAACGGCTCTGCCTGAGAGAGATTCAAGGCTTAACTAGAAATTCATGATAAGGAAATTCCCCTGGTGCAATGTGAGGTCACCTGGGCTGAATAAAGATAACAGCCAGGATTATGTAGAGCCTTATTTTGGGATGTTAAATTTGACACATCATAAAAGCTTGGGGTTTCGAAGGACAAGTGATCCACTGTTTTCAGAAGGAAGGTATCTTGAGTGCCACCAAAAGCAATGAACCAATAAATCTTGGAAAATAAATGCTTTATTCCAAGAAGAAAAATTGTTTAAGGACAAATGTCCTTTTTCCATTTTGCATTAGGCACTTGAAAACCCTGCCAGCACATGCAAAGCCTATGTGATTTAATGATTGTATGAGAAGAGGCAGTTGTAAGGAAAGTGATTACTATGAAATCCTAAAGTAAATTTTCCATAAAATACCTTTATTAGTAGGTGGAAACTTCTGTATTTAGAGGTCACTCTCCCTTGCTGTGTCCATTGAAGTAGACAGAACTTTTCATAAATCTGCCTTAAAATCACAAAATAGCAACAGCTACAGTAGCTGTCACAAGACCTACACAGAGGAGAGCACTGTCATTCCCCTAGTTAGTTTAGATGTCCTTTCTGCTGTGCTGTGCCTAGTTATCATATTCAACTAAATAAAATAAATGTAATAAAAGACTTCCCCTCTGATTGTGCTAAAAAGGTAAGTGGTTTACTGGAGGGTGGGGAGGGGCAGGGCAGGCTGAGGGATACAAGCCACTCTACCATCTTTCTATGATAAACTGTATTTACATTTCCCCAGTGTCTGGTGTGCAGTGACCTTGAAGCATGACTGTTCTCACAGTAACTGTGTCAGGTGTGACAGCAGAGGTACTCAGATAGCTGCACTCACTGCTGCAGCAAGACAGAAAGCAAAGGAGGGCATAGGCCATCCTTCACTTTTAAAAGGATAATATACTTGATTATACATCAATTTGCGTCCATGACTTTATTTTGTACCTCTTACTCCTTGTACAGAACTGTGAAACTGCTTGGGAGTGCATTGTCATCCACAGCTGCCTCTGTCTCTGTGTCCTACCTCTCCTCAGATTTTAAATCCCTCTTTGTATCCCTCGAAAGGCCTATGGAAATATGAAGTTTCATGCCTCCTCTATTCCTCCACTACCTCTTCTCCCTCAGAAAGATTTTTTTCCCAAACAAGTATACATTTGTAAACATAATGGCAAGAATTTGAAATCTGTGCTAACCATTAGGAAGCTACCAATATGCTGAGAGCACTTCAATGTAACAGTAACTGGAAAAGATTGCAAAGGAATTTTCTGTCTCTCAGGTTAAGGTTTAAACTAATTTCTTTTTGCTACTGTACAAAGATACCTGTGTGGATACCATTGCTAGAACTAGCCATTAAACCCTGAACTCCATACTTAAATCTCGCTTAGAATCTTCCTTGGACTATCTAAATATTGGCTTCCTTGTGTATTTATGAAGATCAAAATATTTGATGCATTTCAGCTTCTTACCAGATAGCACAACATGCATAAAGCAAGTACATTTGGCTCTTCCGTGACCATGCAAAGAAGCAGTCACTGTTTCATAGGATACAGCCATGGTTCTGGCTCCCTTCCCCTCTGCCTTCCACTTCAGGAAGATTGGGAACAGGGGGATTCTGGACTGTGGCCCTTTCCCCTGTGTTCCTGAACATTTGAGCAAGCAGTCAGTACATCCTCATACCTGCCAGAGACCCAGCTGCAGACAAGAATTAAAGACCAGCTATTTTTTTTTATTTTCAATGCAATATTTGAAAATATTCAAGAGTCTCCTCTTCATCTTCCTCCACCCTTTTTTTCTCCCCATGACTGCCAATTCTTTTGACCAAGTATCATATCACTGGGATTGATTGCACAAGAGTCACCTGAATGCCAGTCACAATGTTTAACCTTCCATTCACCTGCATTCTCTGAGACATATGATCTTCTTCAAACAGTCACCCTATGATTTACAGGTCGGGAAAAAGTGAACACTGAGGCAGCAAAGTGCAGGGCTTAAAATAAACTGAAATGAAATGTTTCGTATATGCTGGCATTACTAAACAGTAAAGCCCTTGTTTATGATACACCTTATTTTACCTTCAACCCACAGTGACTTTATCACACTTCATTTGTAAACTCTGGGCATAAATTCTCACAAACCCAATGTATTTCATTTATTCATATTGGTAAATCTTTCCTTAAGAAAGTTGACCTGCTAAATATTTTAGGGCTGAGACAACACCTGCAATTGTGCATTAGCTGAAAAAAAAAGCCTTAAGAACAGGCCAGTTTTTCCCACAGAACATGGATAGGAAATCAGCACCACACATTTCCAGGAAGGCTACACTGTTCCAGTACCAAAAGCAATGTAACTCCATTGGCCCAAGACAGCATTTGAACTAATGGCAAATGAAGCCTATGGCAGTACCCTTATTAATACCTAAACTACTTGGCAGACTGCTGCTGCTGCATTCTAAGAGGAGACAGAAGGAAACAAAAAGAAAGGCTTTATCCCAAATGCCCAAATCCATTATGCAGCAGAGGAGTAAGACACAGTGTATTTCACAGAAAACCAGACTAGTAAGAAAAAAACTCCTTAATAAACAATCATTCTTATGGCATGACAATTTCTTTATATGCACATACCTAGTCCTACCCAAATATCTCACCATTTCAGCCTATGCCAACAGTTGAGTAAAGTTTAGCCATGGTGCAGACACTCCTGTATCTGCAGAAGATGCAAACATGAAATTGTATCTTCCTCAGCTCTGCTACTTGCAGATCTATTTGTAATCCAAGAGACATAAACTAGACAAGATCCTGGCAGATCTACCAAAGTTCTCACTGACTTTCTCCCTTGGTAGCCTTCTAGTTTCAAATATTACAGTTCTGGTGTCCAGGTGCTGGATATAGCAATTACTGAAGACATTGAATTTATCAAGGAGAGTCATTCCAGACAAAAGATTCCCATGGTCCAGAATTTATCAGATTTATACCAATTGTGCCATGGGATTTTTCACTTTCATTGCTTTATTCTGCCACTAAAAAGTAGATATGAATTCCTTTTATTATCACTATCCAGGCAGCAGTGTCTTTGCTTTTATTTCCTGTCAGGATCAAATATCTATGAAAAAATATTGAGAGTGCTTGAAAGCTCAGAAATACAGCCTAAGAACTAAAATATTTTCAGATGAATGCATGTGCTCTGTGAATAAAATTTTGCAGTCACCAATCACAAATTGCTGTTCACTTCTCTAATGGCCCAGACTAATACCAAAATGCAAATGCCCTTGCCAGGTAATTCAGAAAGTCAGTCATGTCACTAAGGCTACCTTTTTTTTTTTTGCCTCACATATCAGCTTTGGACTAAGAAAAGACCAAGTCATCTATTTTTCACAAAACAAATCCAAAATTTAAAAATAACCTGGCTTTTAACTATAGATTTTGTCAAGTTTTTACACTTTATTTTCTGTTATTGGGAACCACAATATGTAACAGTACAAGTGCTGTGATAAACAGATGACAGGACAGATTACCATATTATCTTTTAAAAGACAAAATAAATTCAGGGTTAGAAAGAAAGGAAACTTCTATAGTCTGAAGTATTGACACTGATTTCCTATTCCTGCCTTACTTGTCAGGCCTGGACCTCACAACTGGTTTGCTGCCAGTAACAGCTCTCTGACCTGCTGATGAGATGAGGTGAGGAGTCTCAAAATGAGACCCTGCAGAGGCACTGCTTGTCTGTACTAAGTCGGGAAAGTGCATATCACTGCAAGTTCAAATCCCTTTCCATAGAACCAAATCTTGATGCCCTGTAGATGCTGCTGGTAGTTGTAGCACCAGAGATGGCTGGTCCTTGAAGCCTGGAATATGACTGTGTGTTAAAGATTCACTTGGCAGCCTTAAAAGCCCTTTGGCTCTGTGACTCAGTTAATACAGGGACGTTAGCATAACGGACATCTATGCAGATAATTTGTAACAGTTTCTCATAGCAACTCTAGGTGCTGCCATCTAAACTGGTAGGATGCTTCTTTTAGGTTCCTCAGCATAGGAAAGGTGTGGACATGCTAGAGCGGGTCCAGAAGAGGTCCACAAAAATAATTAGAAGGATGGAACACCTCTCCTAACACCTCCTGCACAACTGCCCAGGAAAAGCTGAGGCAGTTGTTGTTTGGTCTGGAGGACAAATTGTTTTGGGGAGACAATATTGTAGCTTTTGGAAGCTTAAATGGGACTTATAAGAAAAATAGGGAGAAACATATTAGTAGGGTTTGTACAATGGGACAAGGGGTAATGTTTTTAAAAGAAAAGAGGGAAGATTTGGACTAGATACAAGGAAGATATTTTTTACAATGAGGGTGGTCAAATGCTGCCACAGGTGATGGATGCCTCATCTCTGAAAACATTCATGGTCAGGCTGGACAGAGCTCTGAACATCCTAATCTGTTTGAAGATGTCCCTACTCACTGCAGATGGGTTGCAACTTTAAAGGTCACTTCTAGCACAAACTATTCTATGATTATGTTATTATTTTGCTGTTTCAGCATTTCTGCCCAGACTTAATTCTTTCTTTTCCTCTGTATCTTCTGTGGATTGGTTAGTGTACATTCCCACCTGCATAAAATGATGCGCACTTGTGTTGAGAGGCACAAATGTCCATTTATGGTTTTTATGCCAATGGATTGTGTTAACCCTTGTCACTGCAGGCCTCTAGTTGGGTAATAATTAGCGCTGACTACATGATTACAGAAGGCTGATCAATTGCTTTATTATATCATCTTATACTATATTATACTATACTTATTAAGAAATTCAGTAGCCCTTACAGGCAGTCTGATACAGCTTTGACCTAATTGGTCAATCAATCCAAACACCATCCAGTGTCCAATTAAGAAATCACCCATTGGTAAACAAATCACTATGACACATTGCACCTGCACAACAGCAGGTACAACAAGTGGAGATAAGGATTGTTTCTCATTCCTTTCTCTGATCTTCCCACAGCCTTCCTTGGGAAAGTCTGTGCCCGCTCTCTGTGGCCAGAGAGCTGCTGCCACAAACCCTAAACACTGACAAATGTCAGGCTACAAAGCATGAGTCGCATCACAGACAGTGTTCTGCATCTTCAGAACATGAAAATACAGCCAAAAACTCTTTATGGAAGTTGTCAAGAAGTTTTCAAAACTCACATTCTTCATAACAGACTATAACTGAAGGGGCAATAAATACTTAGGCATTTATCACTAAATGTATAGAATTCCCTAAATGGAAAACAAAGTAGTTCATAGTTTATGAACTATATAGAAATTCAAATACAATAATTAGAAGTTCTTTGAATGATTTACATATGTTCTAAACATGTCATGGGCAAAGAAGTATTATCCGGTAAAGGCTTAAACAAAGTATCAAATACTTGTAAAGATGTCTATCAGCTCTTCATAAAGTGTTGAAAGCACCTGCTTTAGAGCAAGCAGTTCAAGCAACAAGTAACAATGTTGACTATACCAACTGGTTGGCTCCCTTCTCAGGATTCAAGACATCTGGATTATCCTGAAATATTTCAAACTATGATTCTTCAAACACTAGTGTTTTCTCAAAATTCTAGTAAAAGAGCGATCAGTATCTAGAAACAGTGATGGATTGCTGACAGTGATTTATCTTGTTAGAGACAATGAAAAATTTTCTTGAGTTTAGTGTCATAAGAACTCAGTCTGAACAGAGTAAGCAATTGGTAACAAAGCACATTGACAAAATTTTCTGTGTGTACTAAAATTGTCTTCACATTTTTCTTTTTTTTTGAGCTATCAGAAGGCACTGTTTTTCCTGTAGTTATACAGACTGGCTAGTTTGGGCCGAAGTCCCTTGGTACTATAAGCAGTATTTGTGAGGCTAGAAACAAGGAATTATATTACAGCAACCAGCATTTGAACTGATGCATAAATCACCACAAAATGATATTCTTTTTGATTGTGATGCTTGTGAGAGATTCCCACACACCCTGAGCAAGAGGAGTTTGGGCCTAGATGATAAGAATTTGGAGGTGGTGTGCTCATTCTATCTTCCACACTGGTCCAGACTTTAAGATCAGGAGTGGAAACACACAAAACAATTTGACATTTGAATAGGGTTAAATCTAGGAAGGGAGATAAAATTGTATCTTTTTTCTTGGAAACTCATGGTCACCAAAAGAATTTGTGCCAGCAAACAAGTAATTGGATTAAATCCAATACACATTTTCAGCAAAACAGTGTTTAATTTACAATGGGCCTTCTCTCTTCGAGTTACAGCTGATCATAAATGCTTTCCAAGCAGGGTAAAACTGTGCTGCTCTAGCTTAGTAGCATTTCACATTTGCTGCATGGTGAAAGGTTATGGTGAAAGGGTGTTGAGAACTAAGACTACATGGTATCACAGGTCTTGGCTCGTTCTACAGAGGATTTGTTAGGAAAGCAGCAACATTGGTGCAAATCCTCTGTATTGGCAGAGCAAACAACCACACACACTACGCAGTGTTGCAATCCATCTGGGTTTCAAGTGGGGATTAAATTCTGCAAATCAGGCTAGACAAGGGAACTATATAGCCACAAACCCTTACCTTGCAGGAGCACACACAAATGGAGGGACTTAGCTATTTCTCCTTCCCCATAGCAAATTCATCCATGAGCTCTGGAGTCACAAGTGTAGAAAAAGGATGGGAGAGGAGAAGGAGAGGGAGGGGAGAGGAGGTGGGATAGGATAGGAATATTTTGGTCTGTTCTTATACTGCCTCTGTTTTACATTTTAACATAAGGATGAATAAGCTTCAGACAGTTTAACACTCTACATTAGTTCATGATCTCTTTTTCCTGGTTCAATTTTGTAAAATTATTAAGTCATGCAAGCTTTTCTTGATGAATTTTTTACTTTACCAAAGACTAGTTCAGTGTGGCTAAACATATTCACTACATTTAATAAAACTGAAAATAAATGAGTGGAAAGGCTTGTCTTTATCCTCCTTCCATGGCATTGCTGTTCTTTCCAGTGTTCTTTGGAGTGTATTCTTCAAAGGCTTGTCCGAGCTAGTTATAAGCCTTTTTATTTAAAAGAACAAACTGTATTAAGATATGATTGTGAGCAATGTTGTATAAACAGGAACTGTCCATCAAACCGAGATAATAAATGTTTATTTGTTTGAACCACTAGAACTCAGGAGCTCTGCTGTCACTTCACTCCTGATATTTATGAGCCCAAAGCAATGGGAGATTCAGGTAGGTTTTCCAAGATCAGGAATGGATCCCCTCTGCATCACTTTTGTATAATACAGATTTGACATTTCCACAGCCTATTTCTCCTCAGGATAAAATATTTCACTGTTACAACAGTCTGCCAGTGAAATCTTTTCTCTCTCACAGTTTCCAAGTCAGCATCTTACCCAGATAAACCTTTGCCAGTCTTACGTAGGTTTGTCTAGAATGAACACAGGGTGATTCATGGTGGTGATTACTTCAGTGTTTATAAGATTATTTTTATAACTCTCTATAAGGATAAGATAAACCTCCACCAGAAGGTTCTAGCATACCTCCTGATGTTTTATTTGACTCTTGTTCTGCTCACAACTCTCACTGAACTATTGATAATGTTTTAGATTTGGATTTGCCAAATCCTCATAGGGAAGAACTAAAACCTCTCACTCCTCTCATTTATTGTACTAAAGCTGTAATAAGGCCTTCTAAGAAAGGCTCTGAAAACCCTCAGGAAGGCTCCTGACAGTGATTCTGATGTCTCTTAGGACAAAGAAGCAGACTTCAAAGCCAGTACAATCTTTGCTACACACAGATGTGGAGAACAGAAGTTCCACCTGCCCCAACATCAAATAATAGGGAATGAGAATGGAAGCCAGAGCTGGCCACAGCCTGCTGGGGACTGTGGGCAGAGCCAGAGGATCCTCAGCAAGAGAATGCCACTGTCTGAAGCCAGTTCCAGACCAATGTGTCAGCAAAGGGATACACTAACTACAGTCATAACCCTAAGACATTAGAGGATAAACATTAAAAACATATCAATAAATTGTAGCATAATGAGCCATTGGCTTCCAACCCTGTCTGGAAAGCCTGGGACTTGCCCAATTCCACGTCCTATATGACCTCCTGAGTCACGACAGTTCACTTGGCAGAACTGAGCACAGGAACATTCCCTGCTCCACCACAGCACACAGCTCTATGCTCAATTCACTGTCAGTGACTCCTATTGCTTCAAGGCACTGGTTGAAAACAGCTGAGAGAACTTCCAAATAGCTCACAATCTACTTCCATCCTGTAACATGTAGTGAGTGCTGAAGAGTACAAATGTACTTACTATCACAAAACAGATTTTGTTTCATTTTTCTGCAGAAAAAAAGTTACCTCTCCCAAATCTTTTACCCTTTAAAAGCTCAGACATATAATGAAAGCCATGAGTCACCTGGAGCTACTATAGTCAGACTAATGTAACTGCAGCTTGATAACGGTGTAACAATGAAAAGACTCACAATCATAAACATTTTTGTCACCTCAGTATCTTCTGTGAATGAGGAAAAATCACAGTCTTGACATCCTGACTGGTATCAGATGGTCCTATGTCTGGATTCAAGAGATATTATCATAAAAGTTACACAGTTTTCAGCCAACAATTATTCTTAAGAGCAAATTTCTGTTTTTAAATTGTCTTCCATTTCTGGAAGCCTAGCACTTACATAGCTTCTCCTTTTCTATTCCATGTGCACTTTGAAGGATAATGGCACTCCATCTCTTCTTATAGATTCAACACCTGTAATTTTGCACAAAAACAAGCACAATATTAAAAGTATAAATTAATTTTTCAAAAATCAATAAGGACTATAAATGAAAGTTGGTGGAAAGAGAGCAAGTGTTATGTGAAGATCATTAGCTTTTCATACTACTGCCTAATTAATTTAAGGCTGAAATGGAATTATCATACCTTAAAGGGCAGATGTTTTACTAAATACTTGCTTTTTTTTTTCCAAATTAAACATACAATCTTAATATCCAAGGCATAATTTTAATGTAATGAAAATATCCTACACTCAGTAACTATAGATCAGTGAAAAACCAGGAAATACTGCCTTTACTGACATGTGAAAGTAAGTAATAAGACTGGCCTCAGACTAGCAAAGTTTCCTCTCTAATACAGCTGAGAGGCTGCCTTGTGTCAGACTCAGAGAGAATTCAATTTCTAAAATTGTCAGTAAAGGACCTTTCAAACAACCTAAATTCATTTTGAAGTGCTGAAGGAAATACAGGAAACAGAATCAAGCCCTTCAGTGTTCATAAAACACAGCTGATTTAAAGGAAACTATATAACCTGTTGTGTGGGTGGATTTTTATCTCATGTGGGTTTAGTTAGCAAAGCTAAAAATATTAGCCAATACAAGGTTGGAGGCTGTCCTCTGAACAGATGCAGATGATAACCCTTGTGAGCTCAGCTGTCTGCTCCAATTGCCTTGCAAATGATAGTGTGTTTCCAGCACAAATTACAGGAATTTAGACAGTTTGTTTGCACAGAGTGAAATTGCACAACTATACAGTTCTGCACGCAAATACTGTGGAAGCACGGTGGAGGCTTCCTCACTGGGGCTCTGAGTTACCAGGACTCTGTAAAAGTTCTTCCCAAATAAAATAATCCTTCCAATTCTTGGAAGTAACTATGGCCTAGCAGTCTTTCTTTGTCCTTAGTACCACATATGCAACAAAGGTCACTATCTTTCAGTCACTTATTCTAAACTTTACATTTAGCCAAGTTGCTACCAGTTTCTGTCCACTTAATGAGGGCTTGACAATACCAGTGCCATTTATTTTAGAGGCTCAGCTTCTGAAATTCTGTGATCATTCTCCCACATTTCTTTTACAAATGTGAAAGAGAGCATGCTAGTGTTTGATAGTAGTCTAAAACTGATTTATGTGCTGAAGGCAGTCTATCCATGGCATCACAGAGCTCTGCACAGGCAAATTCCCCCTGCTGCACAATTCAGCATCCTGATACAGCATGCATGTACATTTCACTATTCATACAGTATACAGCAGGTACATTTCAAGCCTTCATGACTCCACATGGAAGCATGTGAAATGAAAATTATCAAAAGAAGAAAGAAGATCAATGAACCCTGCTTCTCTTATGGTTTTCCTTATATGGGAGCTAGGTTCATTGGTTCTGCACAGAATGCCTGATCTCTGCCATTGAGCTAGGAGAGCAGTTTGGCTGCAAGCCCAGCCTGCCTCTCTACCTGCAATACTGTCAGCTCCTGCCGTCCTCAGGCCCTCTGTCTCAGCCCTTCCCCTTTCAGAAGGGCTGTGGCGGCAGAATCTCCCTGTAACCACCATTAAACATCACCGATGTGAAGCACTGGCTGGCACGAGGGCTGAGCGCCCGGCCCCCACAGTCCTCCCAAATCCCCCTCAACAGCACAGGGTGGAAAATTGCGTCCAAGACCCGGAGTAAGCAGGAAATTCCTTTAACACCAGACTACTGGGCCGTTCATCAAATTCACCTAAGCATTTCAACAATACGTTCTGCAGCCGTTTTAAATGCCTGACGGAGGTGGATTATTTACGGAGACCGGCTATTGTTCTCTTTAAAGACTTCTCATAGCGTATTATTGATAGAGAGGTCAGACACCCTGAGGGCAGTGTAAGAGGAAAGCATCGTGACCGAAAAACAGGCTTAACGGTTTGTTGGGTTTTTTTTAGCTACGATTCAGCATGAAAGTTCTGTGTGGGGAAACTGAGGCGAGCAGCGCGGTAGGATTTACTCATCGGACTCGTCATCAATGTCAAACACAGGAGCATTCACAGCCCAGGGAGGCACACACACCTCGATCCACATTCCACCGCGCGGATGCTCTCACGGAGCAGGGAGGAGGCGGCGGTGACCCCACCCTCCCGCGCACGGAGGTGATGCCATTGCGGCCGCTCCCCGCACGGGGCCCCGCAGGATTTCCTGCCTCGGCAGCCCCTCAATTCCTGGAAACTATCTCTCCCGAGGGCAGGAAGGGCGAGCGCGCCGCCGGCGGCGGCCCCAGAGCCCCGTGAGGGGCGCGGCGACCCCCGGGCCCCCTCAGAGCGGCGCGGCGCGCGCCGCCCCGCGCCCTTCTCCGCGCGCGCTGCCCTGGCGGCCGCGGCAGCAGCGCCGCGTGCCGGGGCGCGCTCACGTGACGGCGCTGCCTGCCTGGGACGCGCGCGCCCGCTCCGCGCTGGGCACGGCGCGCAGGAGCGCAGAACAGAGCGGCACGGCACGGCACAGCGCGGGACAGCGCGGCACGGCACGGCGGCACCGCGCCCGAGACACCGCACCCCGCTGAGCGCACTTCTGTCCTGTCCCCAGCCGGTCCCGCTCCGCTCGCAGGTGAGGCGCTGCGGCCCCGGCGGCGGGCGCGGGACGGGCAGACGCCGCCGGCGGTGGCTGTGCGTGACCCCGCGGGGCCGGGCGCCGGGGGGAGCTGCGGCGGGCGGCCGGGGCACCGCGGGGCTGGGGCCGGCGGGCCGGGGGCGCTCCCCGGTCCGAGCCCCCGGCTGCTGCCCCAGGACAGTCTCTGCACCTGCCCGCCTCGCCCTGATGTCCCGTTCCCTTCCGCGGTAAGGTCAGAAATGCTGACGGCTCACTTGGGTGTCAGGCGGTCCTGCTGCATCGCTCCTGAGCCATTCCATACCGTTAGACGCGTTCGCTGCTTCTCTGGTTCCTCACGGTGCGGGCAGAACGCTGGGCTATTTATCACTACACCTGGCATGACTTTTATGCGCTCTTGCAGGGGGCTTCTTTACAAAACTCATCTTGGCTAACCCCTGTTTGTGAAAACTAAATGGACAAAACTAAAATCTGTTAGTACTTCACTTTCTGGGTATGGGTTTGGCACATTTGCTATAGAAATGAAACTTTCTTCTCATGTAGAATCTCCAGGCACTTTCTGCATGCACTTTGTTTGAAAAGCAATTTGCTGAATTAACGTAGCATGCACAAAGATAACTTGAGTTGACATACTAGCAGCATACCATCTATCTCGTGAGCAAAAATGGAATATTCCTGCCCTTAGGTTCCTTTTTAATCTTAAATTATTAATGGTTCTCTGCATTACAAGAATGAAATTTGTAATTGGTACAGAGTGCAAATGCATGTAGAGAACTGCATACAAGAGGAGCTGGTAATAAGGAAGGATGTGACTCCCTAAAAGACCTAGCAGGAGAATGACTTTCAGGAGCTCTTTCTCTTCTTTACAGTTGTTGAGAACCTCTGAGGAGAAGCAGAAGGCCATACCTAGCCCAACTCTTCTGCAGCTCTTGGAAAAAAAGGGATGAGAAAGGGGAAAATCTTTTCCCTATTTGGGGAGCATAGGAAAGCAGAGCTTTAGAGTTACTTGCACTTTTGTTTAGCAGCTGTTTAACTGAGTTGTGGGTGCTCCTAAGACAGGGCTAGTGGTAATCATAATATCCCATCTTCTTTTAGAACCTGATTGTCAACTTCACACCAAATGTTGTCATTTGTACTTAGTTAAATGGAAATATTTATATCACACCTCATCATGCTGTTGTCTGTGTAATCAATACAGGAAAAAGTTCCTTTTTCTCTGAGAGATCCCAGAAAAAAACACACTTGCCAAAACTGAAATAGAAAGGGCAAAAGACTTGACATTTGCTGTGGATCCAGCAACATTAAATGTTTGAATGTATGCTGAGAGGAAATGTTGATTTAGGTATCAATGGGAAGTAACATTTTTACTGTCTGTTCAACCATGTAATTAGAGCAAGTGAGGTGTGTCATAGTAAAGATTACAGCAGTGAACTAAGGTTCTGCTGTTTCTTTTACTTAAATTTCTCCCAGTATTTGCCAAAAGTTTGAAGTGAGACCATATTAAGTCAGAAACATAAGGTTTAAAGCAGTTTTCTTCCATGTAATCCCTCAAAGTTTGTTGAAGAAACTTGGGGCAGATGTCCTGTAAATACATGGTGTTACAGAAACTGAAACCAACGCACAGAGATGATGGGCTAGTTAAAGGAAACTCGTAAAAAAAAACTTGAGAGGAGAGAATTCTGCAATATTGTTAGTTTGGTAATAATAATAAAAATCCCCAACAAACCAAACCAAAGAGGAGTGAGGCAAAGGCTGGATCAGCTAAGGCTTCTGAACAACACAAAGGTGAAGCTGAAGTGAATTTGAGGGAAAAACTGGACTGAGTTTTCTGTAGTGTCAGCATGTAAGAGGAGTGTCTTGTCCATCACAGAAGAGGCTTCTAAACCAGATTATACACGAATGTTGACCACTGTGAGACATCCAGGGAGCCCAGTGTTCCACCTGGCCTCTTTTGCATTCCTTCTGGGCTTGGTTTGCACTGCAAATGTTTTACTTGCCAACCTGCAGCAGGTGTTCCTGTTTCTCACCTTTCTGCCTATTTAAAAAAAAATCCCCACTTTGGCGAATTACATCCCTCACTGAATTACTCTGTGTTCCAGCAGGTTTTAGTTTCCCTCAGCCCATGGTGACCTTGCTGCATGCCCTGCACACGGTATCATGGTGTGCTTGTTGCTGTGGGTGAGCTTGAGTTTGGGTACTGCCTGCCTGGCTGCAGAGCAGATGGGAGAGAGAAGGAAGTGCACTGCCACGACCAGAACTGATGCTTTCTCTGCAGGCACGCAGGGTGAGGGTCGCAGCAAGGCAGCTCCTCTCAGCTGTGAGCTCCTCGAGAGGCTGGTAAGGAAGGTGTATGTAAGGTTTAGCTGCTCTGTTCTTCTGAGTGCAGATCATCACAGAGAGAGATCTGCTTCCACTACCATGGTATGAGAGATGTTTGTGTTTTGGAGTTGTAATAGAGTAGAACAATGCTAATTAAAAACTCAGCTGTCTTCAAAACCAGAAAGTGGAAGACTGAGGGGCAGGGGGATGAAGGCCATAAACTTTTATCTGTAAAGTGGAACTTTTAATAATGATGAAAATCAGGTTTAGCTACATTTCTGTCTGCTTACATTCTTTTAACAACTAGTCTCACTTTACAGCATAACAATTTAAAAATAAATGCTTGCCTTGCTGAGGCAAGCAGAAGGGTCTTAATATGGCCTTTAATAGGACAGTAATGTAAATGATTAATGACTGATGAAAAAGAATTGTGAATGAGCTTGTGGAAGGGTTTTACATGTCTGTTTGAGAGTAAGAAGGCTCTTGATATATCCTTGGCGGTCATGTCTGTAGATTTTAATGAGGGTGAAGCAGAGAAAGGCTGTTAGAAGAAAATGAGATCTCAGTAAAGTAAAAACACAGAAAGCTCTGGGTTTATGATCAGATAAACCAGATGCCCTTTTTTTAGTTTGGGTTTTTTTTAAAAGAAATATTCTGAAAGAAGCTGCAAGTAACTTCTAATCTGCCATCAATATTCAATACTCAAGAAACAAGTAAACAGTTATGAATGGTACACTATCACATAAGGTATCTGTTTAAACAGTTTTAGAGCCCTGAATATGCTAATGTCACTAATTAATAATTTGGGGAGCTGTTTAATTGTGGGTTAAGGCTGTCATTTGTAGGGCTTACAAAGGGAGCTGTGTGTGCCTGCCTTGGAGGAAGTAGGGGTGAATAAAGTAGAAAAGATGGTGAGATTTTCCACAGTAGTAGCTGCATGTAACATGGCAGTTCAGGAAGACTGATACGTCTTTGCCACTGAAATGCTTATTGATAAGTAGCAAAGGGGAGGGCAAGACTCCTAGAGGACATAAACATCATGCCTCTAGCTCTTATGTCTATTCTTGTGGCTTGTCTGTTCCACAAAGGTGGAATCAAGTGTTCATTTTCTGTTTGCTCTCTCTCTTGTGTTGTGCTGGGTATCTACAGAAGGTTGTAATTTATGTGAGAAACTAACTTCAGTCCTAAACTTAGTTCTGAAATGATCCTGATAAAAAGGGAGAAATGCCCAGTGGGCCAAATTCTGTTCGTTTGAAGACTCTGCATTTCATTGCTGCTATTCAAGCTATCCTGAACCTCTGAAACCTACTTGTGCCCCTGAGCTTTGCTTTTAGGGCAGTATCTGAAGTGAAATCAAAGTTCTTCCCACCTTCGGTTCTTGGAAAACCTCCACATTGCTCCTGGATGGGAACCAAGCCACAGTAAAGTAGGCATTTACCAAACCCAATTAAGGACATTTATAGTTAATTTCATTTGTTACCAAAGCGGGGAAGCAACATAGAATTCCCAGGTCATGTGTCATCATGCTGTCAACTCATATTTTAGAGTCTTGTCACCTTGAAGGTAGCCAAAAAATCCCTTCTCAGTCTGTTGCCTAAGGGAGAGGAGCTGGTTACCTGGGATACAGCAGTGTTAGGTACTGACACCTAAGGTGGTTTAGTTTTTTTCTTTTAATCTAAATCCATAAGGAAATTATTAATGAAGAAGCTTCATTTGACAGAGTTGTGTCTATCTCCAGTTATGCCCAAAAGCTCATCAAGCTACCTATGAGTTCTTCACTGCATTGGAGCAGAGTGTTTTAGTAAAAATACACTTTACTCTAGTAAAGTTTACCTGTTTGAAACTTTAAAAGACTGTTTTATTGACCAAGTACAATATAAAATGCATCCTAAAATATGTTGTTGCTGTTGCATGTGTTGTAATTTTAGGTTGAAATAGTAAAGTTGTTTTTTTTTTCCTTCTTTCCTCTTTAGGAGTGCCATGTTAAGAGAAAGACATGAAGTATTTTTAATGAAATTCTGCTTTTGATCAAGCTGCTAAAAATGGATGTGAACATTTTCTCCTGTGTGGTAAGTATCAACAGGAGAAATAAAAAAAAACCTGACTTGTTTCACTTAGTGTTGCCTGTCACCACTGCTCTTCTGACCAGCAGCTTTTGGTCAAGTATTTTAGAGTTACAGCATTTGTGTCTTGGCAAACTTTGTACCAAAAGTCTTAACTGAAAAGTCCTACAAATGATAGTTTCATTTACAGGATTAGTCAGCTTTGTTCTGATATTCCTGCAGATAAAAACAAATGTTGGTGCTGCAGGGTTGGTAATGAGCAGCTTCTGCAGAGAGTAGCTTTTGACCCAATGTCAAGCTTTTTTCCAAGGATCAAAGAAAGGGAAGCTGCAAAGTCTGATGTTCAAGAGTGAATACTCACACACAGACTAACTGCAGGTGCAGGAAATGAGCGAGGTCCTGGGATGAGGGAAGAGCTTGTACCACAAATATGTAGGTGCTTTTTAATGCATCCAGGCAGCTTTCTGGGTTCCTGCTCTGTGCAGCCTAGGGAAAAGTGGGGCTTTTGCCAGCCTGAGTTACAGGTGTATATTTTTACTGCTTTTGTCAAGCATCACAGCCAGATCTTCACAGTTCCTGCAGTAAGTATGAAAGTTAGTAAAACCAAATACATGTCCTTAATTTAGGATTGTGGGAAAATTCTGGTTGTAAGGAACTTCAGGAGATCATAGAGTCAAACCCTCTTCACAATTTGGAGTAATCAATGAAATTAGGTCATTTTCATCAACTGGCCTTCTCAGTCTGTTATATGTTCAGAAATATTAACAAAAGATGGATTTATAGCTTTCCATATGTATTAAATGTACATTATAATAATGCAGATAGGGACATAAGATGCTACTAAAATTTGTCAGAAGGGAGAATGTTTTAATTAAGACCAGATTTCACAGGAATGGTCTATTTCTCTGAACAAAGGAAACAAATCTCTGATGTGTTCATTTCTTGCAATTGCAAATGAAACCTCCACAGGTCAGCTAATACTGACCTAATGTCATGCTGCCAGTATTTTCAAGACGGGTTCCCTGCAAGAATTACCCCTTCCCAGGCACCTCTAGGGATTTATTTACTTCCTCCTGTAAGCAAAATTGCTTTCTCATAATAAAAGGATGGGAAGTGAACATTGCTTATCCTGTCTGAAACATGTTACTGAAATATTTCCTCCAAAGTATAAATATTTGTTCATGGGAAAACACAGTGACAATGTGAATAAAAATAAACATCTTGTCAGGAAGCTTAGGGAGCTATCTCTCCCCACAGGCTTTAAAAGTAAACACAAACCAAGCATCCCTCCTGCCCCCATCATTGTGTACTACCAAGCAGAACATTTTGTGAGCCCTAGGTGCAGCTACTTCCACTGTTTTGGCCAAGGAAGATTATACAATGAAGGGGTCAATATTGTCAGGAAAAAGACATTTTAGCATTCAGAGCCTCATAGGAGGGTCAATGAAGTGAAGAGACACTTGGTGTACTTTGGATTCATGCTTATCTCAATGTGCTTTGAATTGATCCCTCAAATTTGGTAATTTAATAGCTTTAATAGTTACATTAGTAATTTAATGAGTCCCTTTCAGGACATCATCAAAGACAAACATATACTTTGTGAATAAAAATAGAAGTAATTTTGTAGGTAATGCAGTTCCTGAAAGCCAGTATACAGTATTACACATATGCAAGTTGTGATTGTCATGGTTTAACCCCAGCCAGAAGCTAAATACCATGTAGTTGCTTGCTTATGTACCCCCAGTACATAAGAGGGGAAGAGAATCAGAAAAAAGGTAAAACTTGTGGGCTAAGGACTGTTTAATAATTGAAATAAAATATGATAATCATTGGAGTTATAATGGAGTGAAAAAAAAGGGAGAGAAATAAAACCCCAGAAAAATAAGCAGTGCATAGATGCTGGCTGAGGCCCAGCCCAGCCCTGAGCAGCAGTTGGCAGCTCCCAGTTGACTCCCCCAATTTATATACTGGGCAAGACCTTTTAGGGTATGAAATATCCCTTTGGCCAGTTTGAGTCACCTCTCCTGCCCTGCTCCCCCTCAGCTTCTGGTGTACCTGCTCACTGGCAGAGTGCTGAAATGTCTCAGTTTGGAGTGAGCACTACCAAGCAACACCTACAACACCCCTGCGTCATCAGCGTTCTCATAGTGAGTCCAAAACACAGCTCTGTACCAGCATCCAGGAGGAAAATTAACTCTATTCCAGCTGAAACCAGGACACTGATGCTATGAATTATTCAATATGCATTCACTGATCTCACCATCAAAAAGTACCTATTGAGGGAAATGGCACACCCAATAATCCAAATATCTCTTTTCACCTCTGCTCCCAGTGTCAAGCCTCGCTTCCCAGACTGTTTTAAAATGAATTTCTGAGTAACATGTATAGCTCATATAGCTAAATTACAGAACAGTATTATCAGAAATTTGCTGTTTCCACACCAGTTCCTGTTGTTTCCCTGATTTGGTCTCACTTCTCAAAGTGAAAATACCTGCAGGTTTGAAAAAAAAGCTAGCTTGTGGATGGGTTATGTTCTTGAATCAGAAAATGCTACGTCTCTGGGAGATGTGTCTTTGTAGAGGTGTTATTTACTCCTTAATATCCCAGTCAAAGCTTATTTGCTTTTGGGCTTCTATGTCACTTGAGGCATTACAAGACAAGTAGTAGTAAATTTAGCTGTCTGGGTAAAGAAGCTACTGCTCTCTCAGAGATTAGTGTCTTCACAGTCAGTGGAATAAAATAGTTACTGCCTCTACAGTGCAATCTGGCACTTGAATGTATCTGACAATTCAGAATGGCAAATACAAAGTTCTGGACTGTGCAAAGCCAGCAGAGGGGTGTGTGTGCAACAGCAACCTTCAGCAGAATTAAATTTATCAGAGGAAATTTTAAATTTTAAAACTGCTTGAATAAGTTCTTCTCAGACCTACGACTGCTTGTGACTAGAGATTAGGAACGTGGGGGGACTGCCTTGTGGGGTGGTTCAGGTGTGAGAGGAAGGGCAGTGTTGCTGTTTGCTGCTTTTGATCTTTGTAATTAAATTTATGTTCTCTAGCACTGTTTATCATACAGTTGAAATCCATATTTCTAACTTTTTCATGGGATTTGCTGTGCTTTACATAAAGGAGAATTACTGTTTTTCACAACACCTATGCAGAATCAGGAACAATTGGTTACAGTTAGGTGGAAAAGGAAGAAAGAAACGATGTAGTTCTGAAATGTCCATTAATTCAGGGGGCTTAAGCATCAAGATACCCAACATAAGGAATCAAAGCTGGGGTGTAAAATCGGTGCTGTTACATCAAAACATTCTCTTGCCAGCTGGAATTACCTGTCTCTCACACCTCTGGAAGCAAGGGCCTAGCACCCTCAAAATGAGGATTTGCAGTTACAAAAACATAGTATGGTAACAGTACCTGAGCTTTAGCTGCTTTTTGTTTTCAGCTGCTTTGTCAGCAGTGAAATTTGCTTCTGCATGAGCTCCTAGATGTGCTCAGCATGGGCAGATGTCCCAGTAATTGTCCTGAGCAACAGGTACAGTTTACACTTGAGATGGGTGGATGTATTGTGGGGCCTTATGGCTACCCACACTTCAATTTTTGACTTATGGCTGTTCCATAACACTTGAACTTCCTGAATTTGTCACTTCTATTTCAGAGACATCTTTTTAACTATCATGTGAGCTTATGACAATAGTGTAGCTTATTGGTCACTAAATACAGAAAAATATTTCATAAAATACTTTATTGTCTTCTAAGGAAAATACCTGTGGGTCAGGCTTTCCTTGAGGCAATCCAGCTGTCTCCATCAAATTTCTCAGGGGTGAATTTTATTCTTTTCATTCTCTAATGTGTTTGCAACAGTGCTCCCCACTGTCAACACTATAATTAATGAACTTTTAACTTACTATAAGGGTACAATAGTCTTTTAGCTGTAGATCTGAATTTCAGCTAGAAGCCTAAAGTAAAAAAATTGGAGTGGCGGAGGAATGTTTATCTTCTCTAGCAGATGCAGTTTGATGACATTTTATTGGCAATTTCTTCTGTAAATAATTCATACATTTTCCTGCAGAAATATTTTGGGGACAAGGTGTGGAAGGAATTTAATTCTCTTGAGAATTTTATAATGCTACAAAATGCACCCTGCTCTAGCAATTTTGTTACTATGTATGGGAGTAAATAAGATTACCTTTGTAGTTTTTCTCTTCTTCCTTTACCCAGGAAAAGAACTCTTGCCTGACTCAGAAAAGTTTACATGTCTTGCTACTTTGTTGAAAGAGGAAAAAAATCCTGCTAGTAGGTGCTTTGGCAATGAGTGAATGAGAAATTTCAAGGCACTAGAATATTTCTGATTTTGTTAAAACTCCCTGAATGCTTGATTAGCTTCAAAACCACTGCTGCTGCTGGTTCTAGTTTTTTAATTTTACAAAGGTATATTCTGTTCCTGACATATTTAAATGCTGCACTTCTACATGTAATTGGAAAGTGATGTCTTTTACTCAGTACTTTGCAAATTACTCAGTATACACACACTCCTTTAAGCACTCTGATTTGTGCCTAATCTGTAGTTCAAACCTGTAACAGTGATACTTTTCAGGCAAATCCTGGAAGTAGTTCTACAGCCTCTGTGAAAACCGCAAATATATGCAAGAAGTATGTGATTTCATGGTTGATAGCTTTTGAATGGTAGCATTTAAAAGAACAAAATCCTTCTTGGAAACTATTCCTAATAAACATAATTAGGGAAGTCTCATCAAGCAGCCTGTGGTGAAACATGCAAACTGTCTTTATTGCCTGCTGCTTAGACTTGGAATCACTTGTGTGTGTTTTCTTGTATGGAATCACTGTGTGCATTCTTCTGCAATTTCTGGAATTGCCATTATCCTTCAGCTCCACTGTTTTGCTAGAATTTATAGGAAGTGTTTTAGGGAGTAATAGATATCCATCAGAACCAACCCTGGTTTATGACGTTAACTCATTGGGGAAACAAAAAAAAAAAGGGAACTAGATTTCTTTAGACATATTGAAGAAAACCACTAAAATACATGAGTGGTGTTTGGACAGTAGAAACCCCATGTTGATATAATCCAGCCTAACCCACTGAATTTGTTGTGTTGCAAAAATGCAGGCTCTGCAAGGCAGTCTTTCCTAGTGTGACTAAATCATGTCAGGTCTTTTCTTCCTGGAAAGGTCTTACCTTCCTGGAAAAGCTTCCTCTTTCAAAAAATGAGTGGTTCCAAGGTATAAAATACAGAGAATATGACAAAGTTTGAATTTGGTCTTGAATTCATAAAATCCCACAGTGTTGCTACTGTGCAGAATCACACTGTTCAAAATAAATGAAGAATTGTATTGTAATCTTGGGGGGGGGGGACTGTAACCCAAATAAGCACACTCTGAACAACCTAGTGAAAAAATAGTAAAGTCACAGGTGCTTCATTAATTTCTCTTTTGTTTAGGCTACTTTAAGTTATCATCTTTCTAAGATAGGCATGTAGCAACTAATTCTGTGGACTTTTTCTTCTTGAATTACTCCTCAAATTGAAGCCCAGGGGAGTCCCTGGAAGCCTTTCCTCGACAGTTTCAGAAGGATTTATATCAGGCTCTTAAAACCATAACTGGGTCTTACCTTCATGTCTAGCTTGCTGTGGGACAGAGGTTCAGAAGAGTAAGTTGTAGCTAATAAGGCTGTTTCTCTAAAGATCAGTGATGATGAGATTACGCTGCCTTTGATTCTTCTACTTAATCCTCCTCTGTTGGTTTGACAGCCTATAAAGATCAGAGTATGGCTTGTGGTTGCTGTTCTTGTATATAAGCAGTGATTCAGAGACCAGTAACACTAGGCTTTGGCAAACATGAAGAAGGCCACAAAATCCACTTTGTTTCTTTTCCTCTCACCCTACCCGACATTTCCCAGTTCCTGTAACTAGAGATCTGTGTTCAAGACTTGTCCTTATCATCTCTTTATACCACTAATAGAAGCAACTCCAAGCAGGGGTGGCACATTGTTGCAGAGATCTCTATTTGTGTATTGCTCCTGTTGAATACATTTTGTATCCTCCTGTGTATAAATCCAGGCTTTTAGTAGGTGATTTCTGCAATCCTCAGAAGGCAGAGAGAGCATTTATGATGCTTGGAAGAAAAAGGGCTGATCCATTTATATATATTTTTTAAAGCTCAATAGCTTAGATCAAGAGTGAGAAGCAAAGATTGTGTAGGTCATTGAAAACCTTCTGTAGCTGTAGCATAAAGATGTTTCAAGTCTCTTGGAAACTCAGTACTCAGAGACAAGTGAATTTTGACTGATCTACATAGAGGAGAGATGGAGACTGACAGCTAGCCACAAGGTCAGACAGACAGAAAATCTTCCCCAGCTGACTGTTTGCTATGACTCTTATTTCATTCCACAAAGGACTTCTTTCCATTCCATTAACATCTGATTAGATGGCAAAAACATTTTAAGAAGCTCTGAACAGTTATGCAGATGCCAGCACTATTACTTCCAGATTCATTCCCTTGCCAAACAGTAAAATGACACAGCCAAGAAGAAATCCTCCTACTAGTCAGTTTTTTTCTATTTGGGGTTTTTTTTTTGAAATGTTTTTATAAGTTGATTAAACCTTTTGTATCCATGTTTTAGTCCTGAGGAGCTAGAAGTGTGGAATATAGCAAATACAAGCTGTTGCAAAATTGCTCCCATTAGTAAAGATTACACATGTGATACAAAACTCTGTCATAGAACCAATTCTTAAAACAGCCTCATCCTCTCTGGGCTGGGAGTGTAATGAGCCATAACTCTGCCACTTCTTCTCTTGGGAGACTCTTACATAACTGCTCAGCTGTTTCTCTTGCTGTTCTTCTTATTAAACCAAAATTTTGCTTTACTTAATTGTATCCTGGTACACCTAACTTTGCAAACTGGGACTGTTCAAGTGAATCCACTCCCTTTTCAGAGCAGACCACACAGTAGAAAGAGAAGGGCAGTTTATCAGAGTTTAAGGGGCCATCAGCGAGACTATGACAGCTCAAGTGAACAGGCTGGGACATCCCTGGCTTGGCTGAGTGCCCTTCCAGCAGTGGGGACAGCCACGTCCGGGGCTGCCTGAGGCTGAGAGCAGCGAGGAGCACCAGGGCAGGGCTCATTCCCCTCTGCTCTCACCTGTGAGGCGGCTTCCCAGAAACTCTGCTCAGGCTTCACCGTTCCAAAGAGAGATTGACCAACTGAAGACAGGGCAACCAAGGGCTGCTGATACTGTGAGGGAACTGAAACATGAGATATACACAGACACACGGAGCGAGCTGCTTATCTAGCCTGGAGAAGAGAAGGTTAAGAGGGCATCTAATTACTATCTCAAGCAGTCACAAGGGGTTATGGGGAAACCAGATCTTCTTGCAGTTGCGTGACAAAAGGACAAAAGGCAGCAGTCACAAGTAGCAGCAAGTGTAAAGAAAAAATTTTCTCACTGTGGTAAAAAAAGCCATTTTCATAGTGAGTAGCTAAGCAATGGAACACGTGGATTGGAGATTGTGGACTGATTGTCCTTAACCAGATCAAGCTTTGAAATTAGCTTTGCATTGAGGAGGAGGTTGGACCAGATGACATCTGGAGGACTCTTCCCACCTAAATTGATTTTCTGTTTTGGAGTGAGGTGAAGAAAATAAGGGTCTTGTAATTAACAAGATTAAATATGGAAGCAGGGAAATGCAAAAGCCAATATCCTACAAATAATTAGACTGAAAACTAAAGCATTGTTGAAATATAATCCTCTGAAAAAAATGTAGATATTTAATTTTATTCCAAATTATAAGTATTGGCATTTTCCTTCTGTACACGGTTTCTTTCCTGTTTACTCAGCTGTTCAAAATACATGCCCATATTAAGCCTTCTATATCCCTTTTCTAGTGAAAAAAGAATTAGGAAATATCATTCATAAGGCCACTGGTGCTATATATCATTCACAGAATGCTCTAATAAAATCTGGTACACTGCAGGCTACTTAAGCAACCGTGGTCTTGCACTATATTTAGCATTCAATGAAGAACTGAAAAAACCCTAACAAATAAATGAATAGTGGTCCATGTTGGTGTCTAAGGAACACAGTGAAGGTATCATTGTCTGCGTTCCATGTCTCCATCTCTGACAATTAAGACAAATGTGGGATTGTAGGAAGAGGGATGCAACTGGCCTAATCAATTTGCATAGCTGGCTGAGAGTAGATGTTGATGTCACTAAATAGAGACACCTTACGTCAAATGCTAAGCAAAGAGAAGAATGGACTGGGTACAATGTGCAATAGTTTTGAAAAGAAAGCTAATTAGGAATGCATGAGCATTTGGCAAGGGTACATCACAGCCCTGAATGCAAACCTTTTAATACAAAAATTGTATCGACAGGAAATGAGTTGAGTTTCATTTCAATGTGTATAGAATGTATTCTTACATAGTTTTATTCAAGGCATTTGTTCTCTTTATGAATTTTTATTGATAAAATCGAATGAAATATAACCTAAACCATTACAAAAGTAATTAGAAATTATTTTGCTCTACCCACATCATTGACGTCTCTAAGCCTAATTGTGGGGGAAAAGGAGACTACAATGACAGGAGCTGGGTAATTCTGATATTTTAATTCACATGCTGCCAGTTGGCTGAGACTACATATACCACATAAAATGGGTGGATGGTGAAGTCCATAACTGAAGTACCATGTTTCCTTACTTTGGTTGTACAACATTCACTCATGTTCTCTTTGTATTGTTGAAAGCAAATTTCATGGACTGAAGAGAACACCTTCTGTCCCTTTGAGATTGCCATATGCAATGTGGAGCCCATACAGGACAATTTAATTTACTTCGTTTTACTTAATTCCTTGTGCATTGAAATTATTTCCACTAATATTTTTTTAATCCAAACATGCTCCTAAAGTCTTCTAATATGAAAGGCCCTCTCTAAGTGAACAAGCTCAGTTCTGTAACTGTCTGTCCTGAGTGTTGTTGGTGTAGCTTGTCATAGGAAACTGCATTTGTGCTTGGGTGTTACAACCTAAAACAGAAGGGAAATAATCTCAGTTGTCCTGAATTAAAAGCTTGAGTAGGTCCTCAGAGGGAGCAGAGCCACATCATCAAATTTTAATTAATTTCTTTTTGTTTGTTTTTAAGCAAACTGTACCTAGATTAATACAGGGAAAGTCTCTTGCTTCCACATAGCCCTTGGGTCTGGGATTTGGACTTTCTCAGGATGCTTATAAACAGGAATGTAAAATCTAAACCCCAGAGTTACTGTGCTTAGACTATCAATCCTCTGCAGATGCAGCAGACTTAGATTATGATGGGATGGTGAGAAGCATGGGCTCCCCTTCCAGAAGTGTGTGTCAAAGAAGCTAAACCAAGGGCTTGTAGTCCCTTCTTCCTGTACTTCCTGTTATCATCCTTGACTGGTATTTTTTCAACCTGTCTCTTCCTGAGCCTTTCTCTGGTGTCTCAGAAGTGCAGAGGATGGAAAGGCCTGAGGGCACTGAGCTTCAGCATTTCTGAGCTGGTAGGAAGTTCCTTAAGGAGTTCTGCTAACACTGCATGTTTGAGCAGCCTCTGGAATTAAACTGACTCTCAAGATCCAGGAGTAGAAAGGTTATTTGTAAACTCAGTTACAGTCTATACACAACTGATGCTCTCTCATTATATTTTTTAATCATCTGAGAAATATAGTCTCAAAACCAAAAGGTTAGTTTAGCCCCAGAGTAAAAAACAATACATTGGAGCATATGGGCATGTGGATTTATATTTGTGCTTTCAAATGCATTTCATAATTTACCAAAACTAATTGGAATTCTCCATGAGAGTGAATGCATTTTTATATTATTATTTTAGTCTTTTTTTATCCAGTTGTTCTCTCCGTTGTGAGATAGTGTTTAAAGCACATAACTGAGCTGCAGTGACAGAGCTCACTTGGCAGCCCATAAACATGTTTTGGAAAGCTGTATTGACTTGGCAAAAGCAGACTGTAGTTAAATGCTACCATGGTCCAATGCCATGTCCTTTAGGATTGCTTGCAAAGACAGAGCTTATTCCCTTCTCCCTTTCCCTCTATTCCTGAAAAAAAAAAAAAAAGAAAATGAAAAATCCAAGCTGGCTACCTGGAATACTTTAACATCCAAATGAGTAAAACTTTACCATTCGTGTATTTTTAATGCTTATGCAAAGTCAGTGGGAATACTTGTGGTTTATTACTGTGCTTTCTTGTACCAAAGCCTAGAAACTGTCAGTTGCTCTACATCATATTAGAGATGCATTCCAACCACTTCTCAATGTATCACTCAAGTTTATGGTCAAAACTAAACTGTTTGTTTTAAAAGTTTGGGGAAATGTAAATATGCTTCCATACAGGATTATGTATCAGAGAACAGAGAATTTTGGTTGTCCTGGAGTTTTATTTTATACTTTGCTGGAAAAGCTGCAAATTGAATTATGTAATAAGTTTTACATTTGTGGTGGGAAAGCACTGAATGGTAAAAATTGCTGTAGATGGTCATTAAAATGGAAATGATATAGTAGCATGTACCTATTTCCACAGCAGGAGAAGCCTTTATCACCCTTTCATGAAAAAGGAAAAAAGAGAGAAACTTGAGACCTTTTCTTTATCCCCTTCAAAAGCAACACCCTCTTCCTATTTTTTCCATTTTAACCACCTGACTAATCTTTGTCATTGCTGTATTCTGCTAAATTTACTACTGTGCACTAAAAATAACACTTTCTTCCTGTCCTCTTCTCCGTTTTTTTTTTGTTTGTTTGTTTTTTTTTTTTTTGTTCTTCTCTGTAGAAAAGCTCTGTAAAGAGCTGGAAATCAGATCTAAAGGTTTGTGGGTATTTTATTGGCTTAGTTTGGGATTTTTTTTGAATTGCAGTCCAAGACTTCTTGAGTCAGTATCACGGCAAGTCTGGTTGCTTTGTATCAGTTTTCTCTGACGTGATGCTAATTTACCTGTTCTCACATAAGCACTCACTGTTTGCAGCAGTGATAATCTAGGTACAGAGACAGGGCTCTAGCTCTGATTTTTCTCCAGAAAGTGATCATTTAGACTGTAGAAAAAAATGTACCAATAAGGAAACAGAAATTGACATACTGAAACAGTTTAGTAAAAGGAATACCTTTTGTATAACACTGCTTTGCCCAGCCTTCTGAATTGAGTGGGATGAACATGAGGTTTTTTTGTGTTCCTAAAAACTGTGCATCTGAGAAACAAGTGAATACATGGGGTTGTTGTTCTTGCACAGAATGAAAAATTTAGCTCTCATTTGTGGAGGAGAAAAATTCCCACAGAAATTGAAACTTAAAAACTAGAAGGTAATTTTACACGTGGCAGCAGCTCTCTGGCCACAGAGAGCAGGCACAGACTTTCCCAGGCACTTTCCTGGGGAAGGCTGTGAGAAGATCAGAGACAGGAATGAGAAACAATTCTTATCTCCACTCGTTGCATCTGCTATTGTACACATGTAGAATGTGTCATAGAGATTTGTTTACCAAAAGGTAATTTCTTAATTAAACACTAGATAGTGTTTAGATTGATTAACCAATTAAGTCAAAGCAGTATCAGACTAGCTGTAAGAGTTACTGAGTTTCTTAATAAGTATAGTATAATATAGTATAAAATGATATATTAAAACAATTGATCAACCTTCTACAATCATAGTCAATGCTAATTATTCCCCAACTAGAAACCTACAACAACTACACATTTTAAATCTGTTTACTTTTATTTTTAATTTTTGTTGCCTGCATTATCAACTTGATATTTCTTTGCTCATAAGTAGATGTCTGAGTGAGAGTTGTTTTACTTTCTGATGCATTTGTCTTGTCCATCCAAACTGTGCAAAGCTAGGAAAATAACACTTAATATTTGCCATGATTCACATTGTTCTCCTTCCCCTAATAGCCTCCTTTGATAGGAAATTGCAAACTGTAATTTGTCCTGACATAGATGTACTCAACTGAAAATTGTTGCTGTCTGACCTGGTTAATGTAACTTTGGCTTCTGAGTACTTGAAAAATGTAAGTAATTGACTATAACAAAATGTATTTGGATGCTGTTAACCTGTTACTGGTACAGATAACTATTATTCTTAGTGGAGTTTTAAACAACTTTATAATGTTTTCCTACAAATTGCTGTCTTAATGCTACAAGACTGTGCAATGTGTGAGTCCAGGTTGCTGTAAGAGAATATTTTTTGAGTAGTGACTACTTTTTCGGTAGTCACAGCTATGTCATAAACTCTCCTTAGCTGCAGCAATTGTGCCCATGCCCCTTACTGGTTAGTGACAGTTTTGTTGATGTCAAGTGGTAAATACAGAGCCAGAGACTGCTGTTTTAGCAGGGAGCCAGGTCTGGATTGTAACACACAGAACCTTGGGCTGCTTTCACTGGTTTGAAAACACTGCGTCTAGATTACCACTGTAAGAGAAAAGGAGGTTGAGGTTTAATTGTGATGTGTGTATTTTACATGAAGGCTTCAAAAATTAGTGAGAATAGAGATAAGTGATTTCAAAACATATCAGCAGCACTTGCAGTAAGAAATCGCATGCCCAACTTAGGGCATCATGCAGGGAGGCTTTCAGGACCTTTGCACTGTGGATGTATTTACAGTGTATACGTATAAAGACTGCCTATGGGGGTGTTGCTTTGCTTCCAAGTGGTTTCGTGTCCGAGCTTTTACCGTGCGAGGCTACGGCAGAAGCCCCGGGCCGTGGGGCAGGGGCGGGACGCGCCCCGGCCATGCCCGCTGCGGGCCGCGGGTCGCTCCGCCGGGCGGGCGTGCGGGAGCGGCTCCATCCTCCGCCCCTTTACGCGCGGCCGCGGTTTCATGAATGAAATCCAATCGCCGCGCTAAAAATAGACCGCGGGGCCGGCACGTCACGGCTGCCGCCGGCCCCGCCGCCGCCCGAGTCAGCGCCGCGGGCCGGGCCGGGCCGGGCCCCGCGCGCGGGGCTAAGCGGGCGGAGGATGGAGCCCCTCCCGCACGCCCGCCCGGCGGAGCG
>QUSF01000014.1:14607155-14665643 GCA_003676055.1 Chloebia gouldiae | reverse complement strand
GCCGGGGCCGCGGGGCCGGGGCCGGCCCCGCTGCGCGCCCCCCGGCCTCCGGGCATCCCGCCCTCCCGGGTAGGTGCCGCGTCGGCCGGGCGCGATCGCGCTCCGAGCTGCCGGTGGTGTGCGGGGCCGCGGCGCGGCGGCCGCCGGAGGTTCCGCAGGGGGCGGGTGGCGGCGCCCCGCGCGTCCCGTTTGCCCGCAGGTGCTCTCCTGCCTCGTCCGAGAGCAGGAGGTGGTGGCATCCTCCCCTCCTCCGAGGACAGGAGGGCTGAGTCCTTGATGAAGCAGATCTGGCTTCCTTTTCCAGCGAGGCCACGAGGTGCAAGGCAAAAATAGACGGGTGTGATGTGTACGGGAAGCACAAAACCTCCTGGCGTTTGATACTTCTGAGTGTCACTTAGGGAAAACCCGAAGGATATCTTTTTCCCCTGTTTTTTCCCCTCTCCTTTCTTTCTCCCTGCTGTGTCTGTGGAATTTGCTGTGAGTTGCTGACAACAGCCGGAGGCTTTTGCGGGGGTCTTGTGGTGCAGATTATCAGGTGTCTATATCGGGACCTATCTGTGGACCATAGAAAGGGGCAATAGAGACAAACAGTAGTAGACTTTTAATTTGTTTAGTCAACCTTTAGTAGGTATTGTGGCATCTGACATCTTGAGCAAAGAGAAATCAGTCACTGGACGTTGCGAGGGAGACTAGGCGGAGGAGTTGTCTTTTATTGGTCAAGACACTGCTCTGAAGACAACAATATACTTGTTTAAAAAATGATAATAATAAAGAAAGCCCTTGAGGTTCTGCATATGGTCACAGCAAGAGCAAGGAAATGATGCCAGAATAGTCTCAATGACTTTGTTCATCCTCAGTTTGTGTACTATTTCAGGACACACAGCTGACTTGAAGCCAAATGTTCAGCTTGAGCTGTAATAGCTTGAGCTCTACTGAAAGCTGAGGTGGAAATTAGCTTTTCCAGTGTGCTTAAGGGGAGTCCTTTAGCTGCTGGTCTTTCTAGACAAAAATAATGCATGTAAGGAGAAACCCACCATTGTTAGGATGATGCTGAAGAGTTGTCATTACTGCTTAGTGTAAGCTGTAATATTTCAGTACAGTGTGTATTTCAGGATCAGGAGTCGCACCTCATGGAAATGGAACCGCTTCATTTCTTTTCAGTATTTTTCTGAGGTTCTCTTCCATTAGGTTATGCTTTTCTTTCTGTGTATGTTGCATTTGCACACCCGATTCCAAATCTCAGATATACAGTGCATCTACGCGCTATTAAAGAAGAAAAAAAAAGTGAGTTCAGTATTTGTACTAGGGTTCTTTATCTAAGTGACATAATAATTGATTGAGCATGAGATCTGGGACAGGTTCAAATATGCAGAAGGATTTTTATCAAAGAAGAAATAAACATCAATTTTAGCTCTGGGAAGCTTTCTAAAACTCCTGCCCTTTTAAAACTCCAAGCTTCATAAATACTGTAAAGCATTAGGCTGAGAGGAAGATCTGATCACTTGACCAGTAAATCCTGATGTTTGATTCCTTGTTAATACATTTGATTTGCTGGAAAAATACTTAAGTCCTTTATCCAGATGTTACCCTGTGCTGAAGGGGATGAAAGGACAGAAGGAGGAGAAGCAAAGGAGCAACAGGTGTTTGATATGCTTCTTCCTTTCTCCCTTCCATCATGCCAGAAAAGTATACAAACATTGTAGAGCAAAGTATGTGCTTGGGAAGGGGTGAAAGGAAAAGCTCAGGCATCCTTGCTTCATACAGCAGACTTGCAGAGCAGCTCAGAGAGTGGGTGATTGTATCCTTGGATCACTGATTGGGTTTCCATAAAAGAGCTCAAAACTTTCTGCTGAAGGAGTGAGTGGTGCATATATATAATTGGTGCACCTGCAGTGTGTGTGGTCATAGCTGGGGCTCTTTGGCATTAAAGACATGTCATGAAATAAAAATAGGGATTCCCTTTGCCTCCTATCCAACACTGTTTCTGTTTTCCTCTGCTTTCTGTCAGACATGGACACAAGATAGCAATTTCTTCTTTAAATTATTTTTTTCTTTGCAAATGAGTCTCTGTGTGGCACTAGAAATCACAAGTAAACCCTCCATCTATGTGCCTCCTGCACTACTCTGTTAATGTTGTGGATTTCCATTTGAGATATAAGTGCAGAACTTGACCCAAGATCTGAAAATAGCATTTACCAGAAGTCTGCCATCCTGAAGAGTTTGCTGTTCCAGTCAGTGTTTAGGTCCTTGTGTAGGTTTTTTCCTGCTGTCATGAGGTCTCACTCTCCTTTGGTAGTTTCCTAGTGGTAATAGTGTCTGGGAATGAATAAAAGCACATATGATGTCTTTCTAAGATCACTGATTAACAAAGAAGAGAATGATTAAGAAATGTCACATAAAGTTCAGGAAGCAAGAGCCTGATTCTATCTTTTGGAAGGAGAACAAGTACAGAAAGTGAATTCAACAGCTCTCTGTGCTAGAAGGTCACCATTGTCTCTGGAATAGTCTATGTTTGTCACTCTAGTGAGGCTGGATAGATATTTTCCCCACAGAAATGGACAAAAGTTGTGAGAATGCTTTATTTGGTGGTTATTGTTGTTATTCTTTCAGTACTGTTGGGAACACTGCTTAGGAACAGCACACAGTGTCAACCATGTTTCATGTGTGTGTACAATCACTAACAACCTCTGCTAAAGCATCAGTAGTCTAATACTGCACAGACATCTTAATTGCATAAGAGTAAAATCAGGCATTTCATGGAGTTTATTATCATGAAACCAAGTAGAGTTGAGTCAGACTTTTCCAGGGACCCATCTTCCTTTAAGCTTTGAGTTTTATATGTTATCCCAGATACTCTTGGGCATGGCAGTCCCTAAAGATTCAGCTGCAGCTTTGTCCCAGCTATTTCAAATACCGATACAGAGCACCTGATGCTCTGTCTACACTAATGGATCATGTGGTGCAGTAGCAGGAGGTCTGAGAATGAATCCACACTGCACACAGCTCAGGGACAAAGGGCATTACTTCAGACTGCCTTTAGTCTGGTCCCATGGACTGAATGGTTGTCATTCACTGGTGGGTGGCACACCTTCCCTTTCAGAATTCTGTTTATGCACTCTGCCTGCACCTGATGTGAACCCAACCATGGAATATTTGCTTCAAAAATGTATTCTTGAGCTTAATTAACATGCTATTAGTGGGGCACCCTTATTCAGGTCTTGCAGCATAATTTTCTGTTGCAGAAGGAGGACTGATCTGAGGAATTTGTGCATTTTATGGGTGGCTGCTTTAAAAGGTGCCAACTGTTTGGTGATGGTTATCACCATCAATGGGTATTGTCCATTCTTTAGGTACTTGGTTCTCAGCCACTTTAATTCCTGTCAGGCCCAGTTAATTTTGGTTTGTGATGATGTGACAGATTATGACCCACAGCAATGCCAGATCTTGGTCACTGCCTAGTCCCTTGTGTCTGCTATGATTATCTCTGGTGAGTGGAATGATCAGTTGTAGCCAGGTATATCTGGAATTCTCACAAGATGCATAGGCAAAGCTAAAGTGCCAGTCTTAAATCAGTCATGTGCCAGCTCTAGGGATGTTTCCCCCTTTCCAGAGGTGGGTCCATTATGGTCACTGTTTTCCACATCTCTGTGCACACTAAGAAAGGAGAAGCAAAAGGAGGCACAGGGGACTGCCTTGTGTAGTAGACTCTGGAAAACTGGTGGAGGGAGGAGTAGTAGTGCTGCAGGCTCTGCCACCATGTAAAAACCACTCATCTCAGATTCCCATATGTGAGGTTTCTGAAATCATTAAATGTCCTTCACCTGCCATGTGGGTTAATTTCTAGGGCGATGATCTCATCTCAAAGGATATCCCAAGGTTTGTCACAGGTCAACATAATAGGTAAGCTGCTCAGTGTAATCAGCTTGTTGATTTCTGCCCTTCAGGTCTTCCTGAAGAACTTGTCAGATACTTGACATAGCTCAAGTATAATGCTGACCTCTACATTTGGGTCTCTATTTGGTCTGATAGACTGAGTGTTTATAATACAAAAACAGGCCCTTGTGAGCTGCTTTTTTTTTTTTTTGGCTTTTTTTTTTTTTTTTAAGAAGCTCAGGAGAATCTGTTATTGTACCTAAAATTGAATGTTTTCATTCTCAGCTATTGAGCTGTCTGCCCTCAGCAGAGGGCAGTCTGTTTTACATTGTTATGTGGGAAGAATTTGGGTTTTACAAGTATCTCTAATTGTTGGGCATCTGGGGAAATGTTCATTCTTAGTGATCAAAAGTTTTTGTGTCATCACAGAGGTAAATTGGGCTTGACAAAGGATCCTAATAATTAACAGAAACAAACAAATCTGGAGTCATGCAGGCAGAGAAAGAGCAGAGTGACAGGCATCTGATGCAGCAAACCAGGAATTTTTATTCCCTGTTTCTACACTTTCTGTGAGGGTTGTGGTGATCATTTGACTGAGAAGTTTTCTGGCAAACTTAGAGACATCTGTTCTGTCTTCAACATTATTACTAATATGGTAATATTAGGTGCTGCTCCTTTCATTTCTCTGTGAAGCCATGGTCAGTTTTTCACTCCCTTTAAAACTTGAGGGATAGAGTGGAGATTATGGCAGCTGAATGGAAGATTCTGAGAACTTCTGTCTTTAAAAAGAAAGGTAGCATCCAGAAATGAATCTGATGCTTATTGATCAAGAGCTGACATGAAAGAAGCTGGTTCAGGCAAGCCAAATGGAGTCTCTCTTGATGACAGCCTCAGTGTTTAACTTCTCCAGCTGTATCAAATTTTAGCAGCATTCTGAGGGATTTATTTCTTTGTTGATACTGGCCCTAAGCTATCCCTGGACAGAAGAAAAAGGGTAGAACCAGGTTCTGCCAATGTGGAAGATAAAGGTGTTTCTGCTGACCTGCACTCTTGTGGGCAGCAACAGCCAGGGTTAAAGCATTTATCACCTTGGGCAGTGAAACATGTCCATCAGCTGCCCTTCTCTCCTACCCAAGGGAGAGCCCAGATTCTCACATTTGCAATCAGGTCAGCTTTAGAATATAAGTTTTTTCCTCCTTCCCCAGTCATTGGTATATCTGTTGTTTTCTTCTGCTGATGGTAGGGCAAGTAGGTGAGACATTTCAGAGTTAATCTTGAATTTCTTCCTTCTGAGGTAGTTTCTTCAGTCCTTCCATGTAAACTGCCAGAACTTTAAATATAATGGCAAAAGGTAATGCTGTTTCATCCTGGACAAGAATCCAGCCTGATATGCATAATGCCCACATTTGTCCCCTGGTGACATAGTGATCTGAACCCACCTTGAGTCTTACTACTCTTTGTCACCAGATAGTTCTTTGGTGCTGACCAGGAATAGTTTTCTTTTTGCAACCAGTCTCCCCAACAGGCCTCCTGTGATTTAACAAAATATTAATGTACACCTTGTAAAAATGTTTTGTGATGCTCTTTCAACTGCTGGTAGTTTATCTGTTGCTTGATCCCATGTTGTGATTAACCTCACAAATAGACTTGGTGGGGCCCTAAAGTCATTGATTAAATTGAGCCAAACCACAAAACATCTTTTTGGCCCTTAACCTCTCCCCAAATCAGAGCTGTCTGTGAATTCTACACTCTTGCACAGGTGAACGCTAAGTTCCCCCTGCTTTGTCCTCTGGCATATCTGTGTTAATCCACTCAAGATTCTGAAACAGCACATGGTGGGTTATATATTGAGAACGAACATTTCACACACTTTTTCTGGCTCATGTGCTCCTTGGTCCCTGCCAGCGTGCTGGTGCCTTGGGATTCTGCACTGCAAGGTAGTGATTTCAGTGCCTGAAGAACTTGGCATTTTGTATCTCCTTTTCCAGTTTCCATGGTTGCAAGCAGTAATTTTGCAACTTGGGGATGGAGGCAAGAGCGTTGTGTAGTCTTGTAAATTTTTTTATATTTTTTGACATGTTATTGCCTAATGGTTCTCTGAAAGAGTCACTCCAAAACTGTACTAAAAAATACAATTCCAGAATAGATTGAAATATGGAATAGCTACAAATGCACTTTCATATCATTTCAGGGAAGTATGTTTTGGGGATAATTTTTGATGATCTTATTGCCTTACTGGTGGCCTGAGTTTTTCAGATAATTCCCATGCCCACCATTCATATTAAGTCATATTAGACTTTGGTGTCTCTTTCCATTACATTTCTCTAGTAAAATTGTGACATTTTAATTGTGGTTTGCACACCCTTTGTTTGAAGGAGTTACTGGTTTGCATGTTTGGTCACATTACTTGACACAGACTGAATTTTTTTTTTTTTCCCATGGAATAACTTGAAGAAAAACTCCACTGAGCAGGCAAGGTTCTTACATGTTGTCATTCTGAACTATCATCTGAAGAGTTTGCTCTTAGCACAAGAGCTAAATAAAATGCTTACTTTGAGGGGTCCTGTAAGTACAGAGCTAAGAAGTAAATGGCTGAAGGATCACCCCATAATCACTGATTAATGTACACACTCATAGTGATTTTTTAAGTGCTGAAAAGGGCTGCTAATTAGTTACTGTTCTTTGAAAAAAAAATCTTGGTTATGTTTTCTATATGCTAAGTGAGGATTTTAAACATCTGGACATTTCAAAGTGAGCATTTAGAGATCCACAGGGGTGGATTCCTGTTCCTTCATGGGCAGTTTGCTGTTGGGTTTGCATCTTCATCCACCTTGTTTCTAGCAGAGAAAAATGCGAACATAGCTTTTATATTTAGCTGCATTTTTAAAACAAGTTCATGGTTATGATCTGGTTATCTATTGTATATTAATGCACATACACTAATACAGAGAGTTAGAGGGATTGTGTGTGTCTGTTGTGTTTATTCTGTGTACCAGTGGACTTGATAATCAGGTGATGTGCTTCATGTACAGATCTTTCAGAAAATTTCTCCAGAAAGGCAGTGTTTCATTATTGAGGCTGGCCAACTCGCATGCTATGGCAACCACAACTGTTTTATGGTGATTATAATAGCAACTCATTTAGCAATGAGGAAAAACTAAATGAAAAACCAGCCACCCCATGGCAATTTGAAGTGAAACAAAAGAAAAAGAAATTGGCAACCATAACCATCTGCAAGCTGTGGTTCAAAACAGTAGCCTTATAGTTCTTTGGCAATAAATCAGCTTTATTTGAAGTATTTCCTAACTGCTAATCAAGTGAATGAATTAAATGGCTTTATGTTAGATCTTGAGTCTGCTCACATCTCCTGCTTTTTGGCTGCCTGTGTCTTCTCTTCATCTGCAAACAATCACAGGTGACAATGTAAAAATAGAACATCCTAAGAGATTTTTGAGATCCTGTGTTATTCTTACGGGTATCTTTTTCCATTTCCATCCATCTGCTCATCTTTCTTTAGAACTGGTTTAAGCAGCTGAATTTTGTGCTCCTTTATTTTGGAAAGACCTTTTCCCAGGTAGGTTCCTTGCTGCCCCTCATTTTATGGCCCTTCTGTCTTTCTCTGGCTTTTTTGTCAATGCCCTTTCTGGGACTGGTCACATGTCCAGTAACTTTCCTCATAGTTTTACCCTGCTTTGTTTTGCTGGTAAACTAAGCTGTTGCTGGTTGTAGGTTGGTTTTAGCAAGTTTTTTGTTGATCTTAGAATGTTATGCCTTTTTTTTTTTCAATCTTTATATACGCTGCTTTGTTCTTGTCTAACCAGTTCAATTTCAGTTCCAGTTGGTCTTCCTAGCTATTTCCAGACTTTCGAGCTCAAATCTAGTTGTCTTATTTTTTTAAATCCTAGTTTTGTAAATACATGTTCAGCATTTTTAATCACTGTGATTATATAATAGGTTTAGCACCAGCTTAACCTAGAGGCTACCTTAAAAAAACTAACTGTGGTTGTATTCTTTAGATCTTGTATGTATTCCTGGCTTTGATCATTGCAGTAGCCAGAAGGCATCTGGCTACATTTGTAAGCATTTACTCAACTTGTTTTGCTAATTGTTTATACTGGAATTTCTTGTTAGCATCTGGTTTTACTTGAGGTGTCTAAATATCTGTCTGGGCTTCTGTCTGTCGATCTCTTCAGGAGCTATTTCTGCTTTAATCCCGTCCTGAAAACTAGTGAACAATATTAAAATTATCTGGATTTTTTAACACATAGTTACATTATAGATACAGGAAGGTATTTAAGAACTTTCCTTAACATAGCCACAGACCTCTACTTTTGTTTCTGTTGCCAGTTTATTTTAATCTCTGTCCTGTGCAGTATTGAGTCATGCTAAAAATATCTTCATTAGATTGCCATTGATCTACAGCAGGGCATTCAGGCATGCTGTGTCTGAGTCCTGTGATAACTTTGCTTTAATTAAGTTATTAAGTACATTGGAAAATTAAAACCCCAGTAATATTTTTTATGTGTTCCTTTTCTAGGATTCTCAGATAGTTGCACTGATTTATCTACTTACTTTTATTTAGATTTGCCTGTTAATTTTAAACTAGCTTTGTTATCCTCTTGGAATTTTTTTAAGATTCCAGACTTTGCACTTAATACATATTTTGTGAAACACATTTTTGCAGACCTACCATTTAAGAACTTTGGAAGAATTTTTAAATCAAATTGTTATATAATATGACAGCTAATCTTTGTAACAGCTTTTTAATGGAATATTGGGTTGGAAGAAAAATTGATTTGGCATCTCTGCTTGGTAGTTTAAAACCAACCAGACACACTGACTAGCCATGCTCCTTCATTTTGCTTTCTAGCCTTGTAAACATTTCCACATTCCATCTGTGATGTCTAGTCCATGCATGAATAAAATATGAAGTAATTTAATACCACATAATATGTCAAGGGGGTTGCTGTTTATTCTCAGACTTGAAACTTTTTAAGATCACGTGCTGAAAGCTCTGGGGGTTTTGTTACTCATTTGGGGCCCTGCCTATGAGGCTGTGGTGTATGAACACCATGTAGTGTGGAGGAAAAAAAAAGGGTTTTTTGTACTTTTATTTAGATCATGACTGAGGAGGAACAAAGATGCTGAGGGGGAACAAGGAGTTATCTCTTGGTTCTCTTGCTGTGTTTGGAATCACAGAGAGGGCACAGAGCCCGTGGCCATGCCAGGTACCAGCCTCATGGGAGCTTCCATCCAGCAGGCAGCTGGGGCTGCATCACAGCAGGGAGCTGGAAGCCTCTGGAGGGCTTTACCTCAAGGCCAGTAACCTGTCAGGATGCAGGTTAGAAGGCAGGTGAAGGGATGAAGGCTGTCTCTTAGCAGCTTTGTGTCCTCAGCAGCCCGGTGCTGGCACAGCAGGCTGGAGTCACGGGGCTCTGAGGGCTCACGTGTGGCCAGTGTGTGTCTGTGTGTCTGTCTGTGTGTCTGTCTGTGTCTGTGTTCAAAGCCATGTCCTCTGCCCTGCATCTGGCACATTGCAGAGCTCTGCTTGTGCAACCATGCACTTGGGCCAGGATGCCAAGGGTCTGGGCCCACGTTTCAGTCTCGGGTAGGATAACTTCAGAATGTATTCTTATTTTGAGGGTCTGGGCTGCAGCATTTCCAGAAACATCAGTGTGACACAGTAGTGGCAAAAATCACTCTTGCATCTTGTCTGTGCCATCCCTAACTCCTCGCCTCTACCTGTAAATAAAGATTACAAATGTACCTTAGCCATTATAGTTATTAGCACACAGTCCATAGTCAAAATTTTATCTAAATGGTTAACCTTGAGTTCTAACAAAGACTTTTGTTTCTTGGTGTACATCAGTTTAAATAATGAAAAAGAATACAGTTAAAATCAGTGTTTGACTAGTAGTTACTAAACATGATTTTTTCTTAAATCAGAACATAGTGCCTCTGACAGTGAAAAATGGGCACCAAAATAGCTTGAATCTGTTCTTTTAAACAGCCTGACAGCTAATATATAGTCTATAACTACGTGTGAATGAGATGTGAATATTAAAAAAGGTATTAAAACAAGTCATTGGATTTCTTTATCTGTAGTGCTTTTTTCTCAGAAAAAGGGACACACCATCACTCCAGATGATGCCCTGTGTTTTGTCAATTAAATTGCTGTAGGTTCCTTGCTGAAATAATTATTAGGCAAGGCTTCCTGAAAAGGTTTGTGACTTGCATTTTCCCTGTTCTCTCTCCTTGATTACAATTCCCTGGCAGAGACCAGATTGCTCAGCAGACTGCTAGACATTAGAAAATCAAATTCAGATATATCAAACAATGATCCCACATATACTGCTAGACATTAGAAAATCAAATTCAGATATATCAAAAAATGATCCCACATGTGAAAATGACAGACTGTAGTAAACATGCAAGAGTTGGTTTTAGTCTTTCAAATATCCATTTCTTCCAGCTTGCCTTTGTATCCAGGCATTGTTCAATATATTGCCATGGAATATTTAAGGAAACAGTTTCAATAATATCTTTCCCCGAGGACAGTATCTTCAAAAAACTTCTTCTCTTCACTTTCCATTTCACATCAAAAAGAATTTCTAGGTATAGATAAGTATATTTGTAAGTTCCTTCTTGGCTCTTTGGTTTCATTTTAGTCCATAATCTGTACAAACTTCTCCTTGGACAATTAAGAGTGTGTGATACTTGCAGGATGTAATGGGAATTGTGGTTTTGTAGCAAACAGTCTCTGGAGTTGTCTTACAAGTGTGTTTTATTGTGTGCTAAAGCCATCTGTGTGACTTGCTGTTAGCAATATTGTCTGGACAGCCCTAAACCAAATCCTGAATGGGCAGGATTGCAGAAGGCAGGTTAATACTGGTATCTTTCAGGCTGAACCCACTGATGCCCAGGCTTTTTTTTCCTCCTGGCATAAAAAGTATTAGCAAGAGGTAAGTTTATGCTAGCTGTCCTTGTTTCACCAAGATCTGTCTTCTGCAAACAGGCTTGTGTTTACAGAAACCAAAGTGAAAATAGCAGCATAAAGCCACTGTGGTTCGAATAGTTGTGTATTTGCATAACTGAGCAGTATTTAAAGGACTGGCTGGCCTCCTTTGGGACAGTTTACTACACACTTTTCCTTAAGAGTTTGTTGTCTCCAGGCATCTCTCAAGAAGAGGAAGTAAAAGGCTCTGATTCTAAACAGCACTGTTTTCACACAGAAGTAGAAAACTATTTAAACTGTCTTGTTCCAGTTTTTGATAAATGGACATTGACATGGACTACGAAAGACCCAACGTTGAAACTATCAAGTGTGTGGTGGTTGGAGATAATGCAGTGGGAAAGACTCGTCTGATCTGTGCCAGAGCCTGCAACACAACCTTGACTCAGTATCAGCTGCTGGCAACGCACGTCCCGACCGTCTGGGCCATTGATCAGTACCGTGTCTGCCAGGAGGTAAGGGCTGCAGGTGTGCGAGGTGTGCAGCACATGCTGTGAGGTGCTGCCATTGTTTCCTGGCAAGCCTTACCCTGCCAGGATGCAGCAATGAGCTCACAAGCATTTTATGAGTGACCTCTACTGCAGCCATGCTCTGGTACACCTCTTGTTCTCAAGTCATTTCTTTATCAAATCTATTTTTAGGGATACAAATATTCTGCCTGTTTTATAAGATACATCATTTGGTAAAAACTGCATGTGATAGACCCTTGACCTTGTATGTTTTAGACTTTTTGATGGAGTGAATTACAAAGTAATTGTCTGATGGAGGGAAAGAGAATGTTCTGTGTGTTCTCTTCTAGGTCCTTGAACGCTCAAGAGATGTTGTGGATGAAGTGAGTGTTTCCCTCAGGCTGTGGGATACTTTTGGGGACCACCACAAAGACAGGCGCTTTGCTTATGGAAGGTAAATCGATCCAAGTAAAATTTTAAGAAATACTTTAATTCAAATTTTGCGCTAGAAATAAATTGCAAATCTAAATTTTGAAAAGCAAGGACTTAGCAATCACGGGTCTTCATGTTCCTGCCCACTGCAAAGAGGATTATCTGCTGCAAGGATTAAAAAGATATAAATATTTAAAAAGCAGCATAGTTTTACTATGCTACATTTCCTTGAACAGCCTGCTAAGCTCTGTCAACAACTGTTGTCCTATTTTGAATTTTAAAGAACATTCTCCAAAATAAGTTCACAAAATTGAATGCGAGCATTCTCTGCCTGTATAAGCAGTGTTTGATGTAATTGCCTAACAAGCAACAAACAAGGAGAGATGTTGGGAAATATCACTTTCACTCAATGAAATATTTATTTTATTAAAACCTGTGATGTTGAATGGGCAGCTAACCTCTTGAGAGCAGAGATAGATTAATGAAAGATGAGGCTCTTCTGTATTTCCTTAATTAAAGCTGAGGTTTTTCATCTATAAATATAAAATGTATGTTAGTGAATCAATTAATCCTGGAAAGTCTAAAAAATACATATATAATAAATATATAAATATATATTTAAATGATTGTGATCTTGATTTTTCCAGCATTTATTATATATATGTGTGTTTATACATATGTATGTAAAAGTTCAGCATATATTCAGCAAGGATTGAAGCCAGTGATAGTCTTTCTGGTTTGTTTAATTAGATCTGACCTTGTGGCAGTACAGACAGCAGAACAGCTGTATTAGGCAAATACTGAGCTGAAGGTGGGTTTTGGACATATATTTTCATAACTCACATTTGAGAGGTCTCAGTCCTCACACATTTTTTCACCTTGTTGAACTTTTTCATAACCTTTTCATATCTGCTTCAGTCACTGCAGTTAATCAGACCTTCACAGACAGACACATTTTTTTTTTCCAGCTGGGAATGAATGCCCTTTGTAGAGTGTCAGCCCCAGCTTTCTATTGCATGTGGCCAAAATGTACTGTCTTGCTGTTTTTCTTCTCTCTGTGCTGCCTGATGACACAAGTGACTTTGAAGGAGGATGGTCTTTTATATTCTCTACCCCTTAGAAATGCTGTAGAGGGTTTGCTGGTTGAATCCACCCATTAAATTTTCAGGCTATAGAACTCTGTATGTTTGTACAAACCCTCCTTTGTGTACAGCAGTGGGTTAGTTGAGTTTTTACAGAGTCATGAATTACCTGGAATTTTCTGTCGGGAGCCAAAGTGGCAACACATCTGGGCTACACAACCTGTACCATTTGTAAATAAGCTTCGTGAGAGAAGTAACAGACTTTAAGGTAATATTTACCTTAATATTTAGTGCTACTGGAAGATGTCCATAGATAGTGTTTTACCTTTTGGCAGCATGTGGAGCCTGCTTTGATAAATTTGGATGTAACTTCATGTTTCCACTCACTGTTCCGCTTTGATGTGGCCTCCCGATATTCTGCAACAGATACTGTGTCACTGAGAAGATTACTGGAGATTAGGAGAACAGAATCAGGCATGTTCTGAACCCTGATCCCACGTTTACTGACAGGATGGGAGAGGGAGGAAACAACATGCTTAGATTCTAATCCTGCAAACGCCAAGGAGGACGTGAATAACTTAAGATCTTGAGGATTAAGTATATGAGCACAGTGATTCATTTGTGAGGTTTGCAGAACTGAACTTGTGTAGAATGAGGTTTGCTATATCCTAATTAGCTTTAAAAGGCTGTTCTGGAAGCCTGCTCTCCTCTTAGTGGTTTTTCTGCAAGTCTATTAATGAAGAAAGTAACTGGAAACTCTACAGAAATACTTTATAAATAGAATTTCAGTTTTAAAATGTGGTGATTGTAAGCACTGCTTAGGTACTTGGTTGTTTTAAGAATGTTAATGTTGCATTTAAAGCAGACTGTTTAGTATTTCATCTGGGTTGGCATTTTAAAAAGTTTTTCAATACTGAATGTTCATCTTTATAGGAATTTATTTTAATTCTCCTCTGTACATTGAGCTGCAGTCTAGTCAGCTGTGTCAAATCTTGCAGTACAGTGAAAGGCCTATTTTATGCCAAATTGCTCAAGGTTACACCTGCAAGTGCCCCGTGTTTTGATTGTCTGAAGGATCATATAATAATATAATCCTTTGATTCTCTTTTAAAAATTCTGCATCTTATGGAGGGGAAGGCTTACTCCAGCAAACATACAGCCAAGACCTCTAATTGTCCTAAACCTGGTGTAACAAGAACCAGCAAGTCATTAACTCGCTTGCTGCTCCTTGGAAAAGTTTTCTCCATACAGTTTTAGAAAATGTTACATAAATAGATTGTGCTATGGAGGAGAGGGTGAACAGTTAATAGGGCTTGTAGCACAGATAAATCCTTCTTAACTTTATTTTTCACAGATAGAAACATGAAAGAAGGGGAAAAGGAATCTGTTTTCCACTATTTTTGTGTGACAGAATGAGAGGAACATTTAAATACCACCAGGGATGGAATAGTTAATGTTTCTCTGCCATCCCTTAATGGGAGTATGGAGAGTGAGATCAGCTTGCATTCTGCTCTGTGGTGTTTAGTTTAATAATCACACTCCTCTGGGAGCTTTGGGAAACAGTTCCTGACAGCTTAAGGGAGTGAGGGGGATGTGGCTGCAGAGGCTTGTGTAAATATTTGCTGCAGTTTACAGAATGACATTCTTCCCCCCCTTAGACTAAAGTGTGTGCTTTAGCTTTGGAAATAGCCTGTTCAGTTCAGCTTAGGCAGTATGTGATGCCAAACAGCCACTTATTAATAATCTTCTATAGGGTTTCATTTGGTGCACAATCATCCCAAAATGCTGTAAAATGATAATGTCTTGGTTATGATTTAGTGTATTGATTTCCAGCTCCCAGGCACCTCTTTGTTTAATAACAATCTACCCTTGGTGCTATTGTACTCTCTAAGTATGCAGATGAGGTGTGAACATCATTTAAAGCCTGAGTTGTTATTCTGTAGCAGTTTCTCTGGGAGGCAAGTGTAAAGACAAAACATCTTAATTTACATTTCAACTTGTCAGGATTCACTGTCTTCCATCCTCCTGTCCAATCTGGTTTTGAATGAGAGTGTCAACAAATCATCATGTTCAAGCTAATTCTAGAAGCTGGCTTGTAGTTCTTTTTCTCGATTTTCGTATCCTTGTCTTTTTTTTTTTTTTCCTCCCCCAGGTGAACATGTTTGGATAATTTGATAAATAGCCTCCGTATCCTGGGTTTTTTTAACATGAAGCTCTAGTATGTGTAAACATTAGCAAAAACCTGTAAAGAGTTAATTCAATCAAATATTTATTCTCAATACCATGAATGGGGGTTGTTAGCTAATTCAGCCAGGATTACTTATTTACTTGCAACTTAAATACGAGCTGCAGACCAAACAAAATCTGTTCATACAGCATGGACAGAAAACAGCTTTTTCCTCATGACTTACAAATGTGAATGAGTCTTGCTGTTAGAGTGCTGACAGAGCCTCTTAAAATACGTTTTCCTCCATTGTGAATGGATTTTGTAAGCCTTGTGGGTATTGTATGTATGCAGAGGAACACGTGCATTCAACTTCTGTGTGATTACAATTCCCTTTACCAGTTACTCCAATGTAATTGAATCCCAAAAAATAGACCTTTGGAATGCTGCTGAAAGGAGTCCATGAGAACAGGGCTTTAACACTGATATCTGAAGACTTCCACCAAGCTCCTTCTGATGTTTTTTCCTAAGGGACAATGACGATTCTGTTTCTGTAAGAATAAAACCAATGTAGCTTTGATGTAAAAACGTATTTGCATTCATCAAATTAAGTGGGATTAGGGGTGAGGTTTGTGGCTTCACAGAGTTACTTGGTCTGCCTTTAGTTAGATCAGTGTCATGGAGCAGCTGGTGCCTAAACCGAGGCTGGGCCAGCAGCTCCCCTCCTTTCTTCAGAGAAGGTCTGAGGTTTCAGAGTGGCCTTGTGAATGAAAGCTCACACATTTCCTGTGCCTCTCAAGCCATTACTGGCCTGGGTTGGAAGTGATGCTCAGAGATGTCTCTCTAGAGCAGAGGTATTTAACAGACACAGGACATTCTCTTGCTCCACTAGCAGAGGCTCAGCTGATGGGGAATCCAGTTACTTTCAGGTGTCTCTCAGCTCTGCTGCTTCCTCTTGTTATGTTTTCTGCCACAAAAAAGCAATAGGCAGTATCTTCAAATCATCTTCAGCTACCCAAATTTATGCGCCTCCCCTTCTACTTTACAGTGGTTTATAAGCTATTCAGGTTCTTCATCATATGATCATGAAGAACTGTGAAAAAAACATTTTTACAACATATGCATATATTTGTTATGATTTTTTTCTCCTTTCATTTAGGCTTAAGAAAGACTGTAATAATCAGAGAGGGTCACAGAGACAGCTTTCTCCAGTAACTTTATTCTGACATGCTGTCACTACTCACTGGTTTTTTTCTTCTTTTGTTACCTACAAGAACATTTGAGGCTTTTTCATTCAGCTGATGGGGAAGTAAATGCTTTTATGTACTTAGGCCACTGAAATTAATGCAGATCTACTTCTCTCCTCTGCATCCCACCATGGTTTCATACTGTGAATAGAAAGAGGTTACTATAGAATTTCTGTTAGGAGTCCTTCCTTCTTTAGAAAGGTGTCTGCCAAATGGTGCTGTTGGTGGGCCTGAGGCTCAACTTGATGTATTTGTAATTTATCTATAATGGAAGGACACCTCCAATGCTTTAAGCCTTCCTTAAGGATTAAGAAAGTATTTGGCAGTTGTTATTTGTGGTGTTACATCATTTCACATTTTGCCTTGCTTTCCTAAGTCAGGGGCTGGGTGGAAAGGGGGAATTTGGGCTCTACACTGAAAGGCTGCAAGGCAACATCAAAATCTCTTGGAAATGATAAGTGTGGGAAGCTACTTTCTATCAAAATCTTGATCTTAGTGAATTATGTCTTTGTGAATAGGTACTAGGTGGATTTCTTGAGCTCTTTTCTACTTTAAGGGTTTCAGGATCCCAGTCTGGGTTTCCTGGTTTTCCATGGCAGGGGAGTGGAAAGTGTTGGTCTTTAAGGTCTATTCCAACCCAAACTGTTCAATGATTCTATAAAGCACTTCTTGGTGTTCAGGTTTATAAAAATGTTTCTTGAATTATTCCTGAATTTTACTGGGAAACAGCTATGAAATTCTGTTTTTAGAATAAGTACAGCTTGTATTTGTGAATATGTTGCTGCAGAGAGAAAGGACAAATCAGGTTTACTTCTGTTTTCTTCTTTCTTGTTCTCTAGGTAACCAACACAAAAAGTAACTGCACAAAAATGGCAGTAAAATAGGCATTTTTTAAAAATCATACCCTTTTACATTCCCTGAGAATATTAAAATAACATTGGTAAATTTTTAATGATTAGGAAATATTCATGCATTATTTTAACCTGACAGGGTCTGCTTTTTATGAGCAAATGTCAAACCAAGCTTTATACTGCAGTGTTAACAAGTTGTAACTGTGCCTTTGACATTAGTAGGATTGTAGGTACTTTAATTAAAGTTTCCAAAGGACACGTTTTCTCAAATACTCACAGTTCTACGTAGCGGGTTAATCTTCCTCATACATTTCTGTCTCCAGTTGCTACTGAGTACAAATTGTGCTTATGACTTGAATGAAAACTTAATTTATTATGACAGAGTGGTTGTATTTTGTGAGCTAGCAGAGGCAGCTCTGGTGCTGGTTCAGCGTGTGAACTCTGCCACTACCCAGAGATTTCCCATCCGTCCTGTTCATGGCACAGAACCATTACTTTCTCTCTGCCCAGTGCAGAACTCTCAGGAATTTTTGTTTTATGGGAAAGTCCAGGTTTTAACACAGGATAAATAATTTGCAAATCACCCTTTTTTACCTCTTTACTCTGTTATTCTTTCCATGTGGAAGGCAGTAAGGCGACGATGTCCTGTTAGTGCAGTGCAGTGAGTTTTGGACGAACCCAGCTTTGCTCATCTCTGTTTTACAGTTGTCCAGCAAAGGTCAGAGGCAAGGAGCTGCTCACGAACCATGGTGGTAAAAACATGATACTCCCTTGGCAAGGGCTGTAAGACACGCAGGGCTGTGCTGGGGCCAGCCTGCTGGGTGCTCTGGGGCTGCCCTGCCCGGGGACACGGCTCACCCCTGGCTCCCTCTGGAGCACAGACTGTGCCCAGCCCAGCGCCGGGCACCTGGGGCACCTGGAGTGTCCTGTGAATGCCTGATGGAATTGTTTCCTTCTGGTTTTTGGGAGATGTGATTTGTGGCTTATAAAGTCAGGAGGGTTGGGTCCTTGTGGCTGCAGTTCCGGGGCTCAGGTATTCATTTCTGCAGGATGCTGACAGGCTGTCTCTGTGAGATGCTTTGCTGTAGTTAGAGGCAGCCAGGCAGCCAACGCTTGCCACTCCAGCAATCGTGATGGCCTTGAATTAAAAAATTGACCATATTAGAATACATCTAACACAAGAGTTTTTTGTGCATTAGCTGTACATGGATTTCTCATTCTGAGAGCTGAGGAAATGTCTGCTGGGGTTTAGGTTTTACTCCTAGCTGACCTTGACTAGAGCAATTTTGAGTTTAAAGCATGTTTGCCTCAGCTATGCAGCAGACCATTGTGTTGGCTGCTTAGCCCTTCACTATTTACCTAGAGAATTTTCCAGTTTGAAAAGGCCTTGTTCCTAGGTATGACAGATGTGTTGCAGTTTATATAAGACAGAAATTTGGAGCAGGAGCATTTCTCTTGCATTAAATTGATGCTCACAGCAGTCTCCGTATTGTATACAGCTATCTTTAGAAATAGGTGGATATATCTTTGCCCTCAGTGAAATGCAGAAAGCAGCACTGCTGAGGAGGTATTTCATTATTTAAAAGGTGAATGTTAAGATTCACTGCTGCTGATACGTGACACAAACTGCAGATACAACACATTGGTGCTAAATTAAAGAATAATAAAACTGAGATAGAGATGGTATTGCTGAGTTTATCCTGCTGACAATTCTGTAGCAATAAGTTGCCTCCTCAAAATGTCCCTTCTTCTCAATTTTTCTGGAGAGTTTAAATTCAACTTTTTTTTTCTTCTTTTCTTTTTTATTTTCCCATAAGAGATCCAAGAGCTTGAGAACTGCTTGTTTATAAATAATGAAATTTCCTCTAGTTAGGTTTGCCCTGAGACAAGTATTCAATCATTTCTCTGCCTTTAGGTGCCAGCTCTGACAAGAGTTAGGCTGTGGTTTAGTGGATGAACTGTCAACCTTAATCCTCATACTTAGAATTTATATAGCAAGTTTATTTAGTGAAGCAAGTTTATTTCATTTCTGCTTTCTTAGAAACCTTTAAAAGCCTACAAATATTGCCATGCTTACTCTAATTTAAGCCACTGTCCTATTCTATAGTTTATTGACCGTATTTTCAGTGTAATGTTTATTTTTGCTGATATTGTAGAAGTGGTCATTCTGCAGTAGTTTGCCCTTCTAACAGGTCATTTATTAAAGACGTTGGAGAATTGCTGTGCAAAGCACATTGTGAAGGCAACCACCTCAGTAGTTCAAACAGTGCAGTAAAGGTATTTCTCCATGACAAGTTCACAAGTGATCTGTGTCTGCCTGTGTGGCTGTTCTGAAGTTTTGCACAGCTCCTCTCTAATTCCTAAGCACCAGTGATCTTTGAACTGCAATTTAGGTGTCCAGTCAGCAGAGTTGTTTCTGGAGCAGCGGCAGCCAGTGAGTAACTGCTGTGTAAAAGTAGAGAATGGAAAGCCCTACCTCCCTTCTCAGTGCTCCGCTCACATGTGCTGGGATCATCTCAGCATGAAGGGACAGTGCTTCCTGGGTATGTGGCTTTGTGCTCCCATGCTTTTGTGGTGAAATGTGTAGCTTCTCTCACACCTCTGCACGAACAACATGTATTCTGACATCTGGGTGTCAGCACGTTTGTCAAAGAGCAGAGCCAGAGTAGTAATGGAAATAGCTGAAACTGCAACAAAAATAATTTGTTTTCATCAGGTATTTTCTTGTTACCTTTCTAGGTCTGATGTTGTTGTTCTGTGCTTTTCAATTGCTAATCCTAATTCCCTGAATCATGTGAAAACAATGTGGTATCAAGAAATCAAGCACTTCTGTCCTCGCACACCTGTCATTCTGGTGGGCTGCCAGCTGGATCTCCGCTATGCAGATCTCGAGGCTGTTAACAGAGCCAGACGGCCTCTGGCAAGGTAAAGTTTAAACAAAAATGAGAATTCAAAAAAAAATCACCTTGGTAGTCAGGTACAACACTTGTGAAAGAGAAACTGGAGAGCCTAGTTTCCTTTTTTTTTGTACAATGAGAATGTATGTGCTTTTTTCTTTTTTAATTCTGTTGTCTGAGTTGGTTAGTTTTTTAGCACACACAGTTATTAAGTTTCCCACAAAATTTTTGCACATTGGATATCTAAGAGTGTTTGAATGGCAGAATACTACAGTAAGATAGAGATGGTTATGATTATTGAATGTTTACTTAGTATTTTACTCCATGAACATGTGTATCATGTCCTACTCTCTCACTGTTGTCAGGTACTGTTTTAATCTGACAGATTCTACTTGAATTTAATAATTTTTTTTTTTTTTTGCTAAATGCAATTCTAAATCATAGCAGAAAATGAAATGGTTGCAAATTAAACTTCTAAAAGTTCTGAGATTAAAAGAGAGTTTAGGGTTGTTCTAGAGAAGCTTTGTTTCTCCCAGACACAAAATACAACCACATATTTGGCCACAACAATCCCACAGTAACTGGCTTGCTTCTAATTTATTCCTTTTATGGGAATTTCAATGAGACCAGATTCACGGAAATAATATCTATGATTGTGTAATTAATGACTGTATAACAAATTTCCGTAAAAAGATTGAATTCATTCTTTGTGAGCCCTTAGAAAACTTTGTATTGCATTGCAGTCAAACTCTTGACTTAGCAATATGATTTTTATAGGTCTGTTTGTTTATTAAACATTTCTTTGTTGCGAGGGTGGGATGGGTTTTTTGGTTGACTCTTTAAAAAAAGGAAATTATCATTTTCCAAAACTCCTCTTCTGCCCTAATCCTGCTCCCTGATTTCACCATTAGTAAGTTTGAGTCAGAACTCTGTGTGTCTGGCACAGACTCCTGCCACCTGAACTGGTTATTTATTAGCTGGCACTCACCAAGCTGTTGTCTGGGGCGTGTTCCATCTGTGCCAGCTCGTGTCTGCCCAATGTGGTGGGCTCAGAGAACACACTCTTGGGTCGTGTCTTCTGGGGAGTTGATTTTTTTTACTGGGAAAATGGATCCTAGCCCAGACTTTTTACTGGTTTGTTTACCCTGCATCATGTACTAGAGCTGCTCTGGAAATTCATGAGTTCCCACATAATACTTCTGCAGCCAAAACAAGCCTATCTCTTGCAGTGTGTGTTGTTACTCTTTTGTTGTAGGCTACTATGATTTTCTTTAAGAAGCATGAGCTTAAGAAATATTTCCATTTCATATTTAGCTGTATTTCTGGCATTTTTTATGTCATGAGAATTTCCATTTGTCTTTAAATGATGGTTGTGACAGGATATCTGAGTAGTAAGGGGTGGTAGGAGGTTTTTTAAATAACGAAAGTTCTTGAGTATCCTATCAAATGTTCTTACTGTAAATTTCACTTTAAGTAAGAGGCAGCTCCATGATTCCTACATATATTTAGTAACATTGCAAAGACACCACTAAACTTAAATTAAATTAGAACTATATTCTAAAACTCTACGGAGTCATGATTGTAGATTTCCAAAACTGTGTGCTTAGTTTTATATTTTGTTTCATTTGAATGATAGTTATCTCAGATTTAGTGCTGAATATTTGGTAAAATTCCATGCTTTCTAGTGTAACTTTGTGTGACAAGGTTGATTTTTTTGTTTACCCTAGGCCAATAAAAAGGGGAGACATTTTGCCACCAGAGAGAGGCAGAGAGGTTGCCAAGGAACTCGGGATACCCTACTATGAAACCAGTGTATTTGACCAGTTTGGAATTAAAGATGTCTTTGACAATGCAATTAGAGCTGCCCTGATCTCCAGAAGACACCTGCAATTCTGGAAATCTCATTTGAAGAAGGTCCAAAAACCTTTGCTTCAGGCTCCATTCCTACCTCCAAAAGCCCCTCCTCCAGTTATCAAAATTCCTGAGTGTCCCACACCGAGCATGAATGAAGCTGGATATTTATTGGACAGCCCGCTGTGTGCAGATGTCATGTTTGTTCTTCAGGAGCAGGACTGCATTTTTGCTCACAAGATTTACCTAGCTACCTCCTCTTCAAAGTTTTATGACCTTTTCTTAATGGAATGTGAGGAAAGTCCATACTTGGATGAAACACAGTGTAATAAAGAAAATACAAATAAGGATGTTCTGACAAGTCACCTTGAGACAAACAGTGACAGTGACGAGGCATCCTTGAAATCTAATGATGTTAAAATTCCCCCACCAGAAAGCAGTGAGTCTTTAAACATGCTAGAACCTGAATCTGGTGAAACAAACTCTGCAGCAAGATCTCTGTCATGCTGGGGTAAGGGGTTTGTTAGTGTGCACAAGGAAATGCAAGTGAATCCTGTCTCAAAGCGGACGTGTCCTGTAACTGTGGTAAAAATGGATTCCTCTGTGCAGGCCGCACCTTTTAAAACTGTTTTGCAGTTTTTATACACAGGCCAACTGGATGAAAATGAAAAAGACCTCACCAGACTTGCTCAGATTGCTGAAATCTTGGAAGTATTTGATTTGCGAATGATGGTGGAGAATATTATGAATAAAGAAGCCTTCATGAATCAGGAGATTACTAAAGCATTTCATGTCAGAAAAGCTAATCGGATAAAAGAGTGCCTTTGCAAAGGGACATTTTCTGGTAAGTAAATGCATGCTTAAGCAGGAAGAGAACTATATTTTTTTGTTCTCATCCATGTAACTGTCACTTCATAGACTTCAAATAATGTGACAGCTTACATTGTTCTGAGAGGAGGGATGACCCCAAAATTGTGGTGTTACTCAGGCCAACTGTTCCAACCTGGGATTCTGTAGTTTCATTTCTCAAAATCTACTCACAGCTTTTAAATAAGCAACCCAGTTCTCAGAAATGTTGAAGATTCAATATCCCCCTTTACAATTAAAGCTTTTCATTAACTATTTAAAATACAAGAGTTATTTTTGAGTGGGAGATCATGGGAAATGCAGGAAGTTCTTGGTTAACAGCATATAAGTGAAACACATTCTTGAGACAAGGTTACACCTTAAACACAGACTTGCAGCACTCCTGTGCCTTTGTTCCCGTGGCAGATGTGACATTTAAATTGGACGATGGAAGCATCAAGGCCCACAAGCCACTGCTGATCTGCAGCTGTGAGTGGATGTCTGCTATGTTTGGAGGATCATTTATTGAAAGCTCCAACAGTGAGGTATTTGTCTATTTTTGTCTGTTTTGTTTACAGTGTCTGATGGATTTAGGATGATGGAAGCATCATTTATTTGAAAGGTTGCAACAATCCCTAGAATCAGGGATTTATTCTTCCTTGCAAACCTGGGATGCTTTTCTTTTTAAGGCATTAAATAAGGTTGCCCAGAAGACAACATTCTTTCTCCAATGCACAAATCTTCCTCCAGCACTGGAGTGTGTGTTTAAACCCAAAATCCTGTAAAATATTAAATGTGGGGAAGGAAATTAAGTATGAGTTTGTGGATTTCTTTAAAATATTTTTTTAGATGTTGTGAATATATATTTATATAAACAAAATCACTACAAAGAATACTTGGGGCAGGGACATTGATTAAGAAATTAAAGATAAAAAAGGGTTAAAGACATATGAGTGTTAAACTAGGAAAGGAAGCTGTTTTAACAGTAGAAACTGAGCTAACTTTAGGAGAAGTTCTACTAACTTTAGTAGAAACTCAGCATAGATTCTGCAATACATCATCTTGTCCTCTGGAGTAATGCAGGCATACAATAGAGTTTAAAAGATCTCAGTGTTTGAATTAGATTTTGCAGAAGCTCTATATTTTCCTGTGCCTTCATGGTCTGTTTTTCATATTACAAACACTCTGCTTATATTTTTTCTTGTGCCATACCCAGTTGTGTTTGTTTTTCTTGTTGCTTTCCATATAGTTATGCTCATATGAAGTGTTCAGGTTATTTTGTTTAATATCCCGATAGATATTTTGCTATTTAGATTTTTCTGGCTTCTTCTAATACAGCTGTAAACATAATTCCTTTCCCAGAGGCACAGTCAACAAGTGGTTCAATAAAAATACATCATTGGATTCTAGTATGCAGCATTTGGCAATGAAGAATATGCAGTTATTTTCTACCAGCCTATTTTTAATTATTAGCTTCACAGTCTTAGTTTATCTTTCCAATTTAAAATATTTAGCTTCCATTTTGTAGAGTTTAAAGCATTCAGTAATGCTTTTGAAAGTTTTAAAATATAGGTAGATATGAATGGAATGGTTTACAAATAATAAAAACCATCTGTTTTTACATACTACCTTTTCTGTATTTGAGGCAAATTTTATAAACTCATTCATTAAATTTACAGTTCTCTGCATTAACAAAAATATATCAATAATGAATGAGTTTCACAGCTAGCTGCTCTCACTTGGAGAACTGAGCTGCTTCCCAGACTGGCTGATGTGCATGAAAGGTTTATGCTTTAGCATGAGAAATTAGACAGTTTTTATCTTAGTCTTGGTAGCTTCAACCCATGCTGGTTACACTCATTACATGTGTGGGGAAAAAAGGTCTTATTTTTTTTTCCTCATTTCTTCAGTTCTCAGTTCCTTCTCAGCTTTGTTTTCCTGGACAATTTGGTTCTTTACCAAAAGACTGAGGGGTATTTTCACTGTTATCTTTTGTTTTCTGTTATTCTCAGAATCCACAGACTACCCCTTGCCAGGATCAGATAGATTGCATTCCTCGAGGAGTCCACCAAGGGAGGTTTGGCTTGGGAAGTACTCAGTAACTGTTATGTGTAGCTGTCAATTTGCAGGCTAGAGAGCATTGAACAGAGTCACTGTTTGATGTGGATCCAATTCCAGCTTGGATATAACCTGGCAAAGGATCTGACTCTGGAGCAATGCTTACCTGTTGGCAGTGTCTTGAACTTGAATGGGAAATTTCTGCTTTGAAAAATGTTTTCTCTGCATTTCTGAAATGCTTTCAAGAGAAAAAGAGACAGCCAAGCAAAGTGAAAAATGTGAAATATAGCTGCTATATGAAAATCCCTTAATAATTATAAATTCTCTTTTTAAATATCTTTTCCAGGTAGCTCTGCCCAACATAAACAAGACCTCCATGCAAGCAGTTTTAGATTACTTGTATACCAAGCAACTGTCCTCCAGTCAGGAACTGGACACCCTTGAGTTAATTGCATTGGCAAATAGGTTTTGCCTTCCTCACCTGACTGCTCTAGCAGGTAACAATTTGTGGCCTTGTCCAATGCAGTATCTTCTGCAACAGCTGAAATTTGCTTTAATGGTTTTTGGAACACATAAGATTTTCTCCAGTGTCAGAGATTTTTTTTTTTTTCCTGAGAGGGGTATTGTAATGCAAATTGGTATTTTCACACAGAGAAATGTATTTGCCTCTCTCTTGCCTCTTTTAGTTTTGTGCTAATCCAGCTCAGAACACTGAAGTTTTCAGTGCTTTAAAAACAGAAAGAGTAAACCTTTTCTTTAGCATTGAGGATAATGTCTGTGGATTGTAATATCCATTCTGTTGTTGTTAATTTACCTAAAACCAGGAAGGATTCTGGGTTTTCCATTAAGTAATGAATGAAGTGCTCCACTTTATATTTCTGTTCAAAGAGAGTAACTGAGCCAATTTGAAACTTACCTAGATGATCATGTTTTAAGAAATGCTGTCTAGGTCCCTTTTCAGTAGATGGGAATTGGATATTTTGGTATATCTATGGGGATTCAACACTCACATTTTAGCTGAAGTTTTGGGTATTTTTTAAGGTACTGCAGTGTAAACATACATACAGTATTAAGAATATTTCATTCAATTTCATTCTTGGTGAAATCATTTTGAGTCCAAAGGTTACTGCCAACAACTGAGCCCAGTAGAATCAAACCAACTGCCAGTGTTTCCCAAAAAATACTCAGTGTTTTAAGATTCTAGGAAAGGGTTAAGGAGAATCTTGAGCTGAGGTGATTGCTGGGGGGGGACTGGTCAGCCTTCATCTGAATCCCTAGGAACAGCCATTCTGAAAACCTAAAGAGGGCCTGAAGTGACTTTATCTCTATCTTTTCTCTGTGTGAATCATTAATAAATAATTCAGTGGCAAGTGCACTGTTGATTAAAAACTTTGTATGACTGAAAGGAGACAGCTGATCCATATTTCTAATTTAAATTGAATATTGTACCCATGCCAGAGAAAAACTAGTGGCTGCTGAACTTTGTGTTTCTATAAGTGGTTAAGAACCACATCTTCAGCCACAGCTCTAAAGGTCAGAATTTGACTTCCCCCAAATCTCAGCTTGCTAAGGATACCTGTGTGAATGTGGCCCCTGCATAATGCAGGTTAGCACCAGGAGGAGGGAGAAGATGGTGCATGGGTTGTTTGTGACCATGGTATGACTTTGCAATGTGGCTGTTTGCCCTGTGAGTGATGAGTTTTCTCCCCTAACAGAGCAGCATGCAGTGCAAGAGCTGACAAAGGCCTCCATGAGTGGGGTTGCAATAGATGGAGAAGTCCTCTCCTATTTGGAACTGGCACAGGTCAGTGCACACAGCCTTCTGAAGAGATTCTGGTCAGCTGCAGGACTTGCTTTTAGCTCCCTACTGGTTCTGAGCATTGCTTTAAGTGGCTCCAAGTGTGCAGTTCTGAGAGTGATTAACGATAGAAGTTAGTTTTATCTTCTATTTTAAAGAAGGTTTTTTCATTAGTTCAAAGCTAAAATATCCCTTTAAGTTACCTCAGAGGCGTTGTCTTTCAAATATATATTTTAGTTTGTCTTGATTGTGGAACTTCCAAGCTCCATGTTCTCATGACCATGGTGCACTAACTAACATAAAAAGCAATGTAATGAAGCTGTTCAGCTTTGTCATGGTGATTGATTCTTGTGTTCCTTTCAATCCAGTTCTTGGAGATATATTTAGACCTGTATTGCAAAGACAACATTTCTTGAATCCTTAAACTGGCCATTTAAAGTCAATCATCTGATAATTCAGAGTATGTGCATATCTTCTTTATGTTCAAGTGCATGTCAATATTTCTTGAGTCCCTTAAATAATTAAAAGAGAAAGCTCCCAGCTCACAGTTAAACTGCACACCTGTTTCCCAAAATGCAGCAGGGTCCCAGCTACAGTGGAACAAGCTAAAATATTGTTTAAATTTTATTATTCTTGATTTCACACTAACAATGAGTCAGCTGCAGCTTGGCTTGAAGTAGCACGAAAACACTGGCCAACATGCAAGATTCCCTGCAGCTGTTTTCAAGACCCTCTCTGCAACACCTGTAATCCTGTTGCAAAACCAGAACTGAACCCTTCCCAAGAGAAAGCAGCTCGCTTCACTTCATTTTTATCTTAAGAAGGGCAATCTTTTTTTTATTTCCTTCTCCTGGCTGGAGACAGAAGCAATATCTCTAACTACTGTTAGAATATGCTCTGTGGCCAGCAGCTTGCTCATGTTTATACTCCAAGATCAGAGCTGGCAGTCAGAATGAATGCCTGGGACAGTACGGCCAGGTGCCATCTGCTAGAACCATTCCAGCTTCAGCTGTTAATAGGGGCTGCAAAATGGATAACCCCAGGAAATTGAATAAGCTCTTTGTTTTTCTTCACAGTTTCACAATGCTAACCAGCTGGCAGCTTGGTGCTTGCACTACATCTGCACCAATTACAACAGCGTTTGCTCCAAGTTCCGCAAGGAAATCAAAGCTAAATCTTCAGGTATGGGCAACTTCCCCACCAGTTTTCATCAGGTTTCCCTGTCTTTCTCCCCACCCACTTGATTAAACTTAAAGACAAAGATGAACTCACGTAACTAAGCCATGAGACTGAACCTCTGTGCTATCTTAAACAGCATTCATAAATTCTTATCTGCAAAGAAAGGTCATAATCATTAGCCTACTTACTGGGCAAGCAACATGTTCTTTACCTAATTCAGTGATGCTAAAAGAAACAGAGCTCTTTTCAGGCTCTGCAATAAAAAATACTTTGTAAAGGACTTGCTTTTTTTATAGTTTTGGTGAACTAATGCCTCTTGTGTGTAACCACTTCCAAAGTCTTTTCACACATAAGGCATTTGAGGAATCTGGGTGAATCCTTGATAAGCAAACCAGCATAGAGAATGGATCAATGATCAGCTGCATAGCTTTTTGCAAGACATTTCTGGGATTTGTATATCTTACTGGCATCTTTGGGAATTTTTTTCATTGCTATTTTCATCAGATAATCAAGAATATTTTGAAAGGCATCGGTGGCCGCCTGTGTGGTATTTAAAGGAAGAAGATCACTACCAGCGAGTTAAAAAGGAGAGAGAAAAGGAAGATGTTGCACTGAACAAACATCATTCAAAGCGGAAGTGGTGCTTCTGGAATTCCTCTGCTGTAGTTGCCTGAGCAAAGCAAATAAGTGGAAATCCATAGCCAGAAGTTACTCTTATTGTTAGAAATAAGATAAAGTTCAGGTTTTCAGGAAACTGTGTTCCACTTGTGCATTTATTACTTCTAGGGTCAAAAGCACAAGCTCACCGAAAATGAGCCTGGAACAGCTCCTTGAAGTCATATGTATATTTTTGACTGGTAAGCAGATAAATGTCAACCATTATTACATTACTTTTTATACAAAAAAAAAAAATCCAGCATTAATGTTTCAATCTCCAGTTGGGAAATATTTTTATACTGTCTGGTGTATTTTGTTCAGATAAAATTCTGGATACTGTTTTGTTTTACAGACCACAAAATAACCATGTAGCAGCTTTGTAATTAGATTTTAACTATTTTTACTATGCGAGTACAGTGAAATAGACAATCTTCAGTCATAAGAGACTGCTTTTAGATTATCTCATAAAAAGTCATTTTAGGAAAAAAACCTAGCTGTCTACTATAGGTTGTCTTTTTCAAACTAAGTACTGTGCACTGGTAATATAATTAGATGGTTATTTCCCCTTTCTAAAGCAAAGGATTAGTATAAGATCCAATAACTGCAAGATATAGAGTGCTTGATCTTTGCTCAGCTGAATAATAGACAGTATAATTACCTGTTCAACTGCAGGGAAATGTATTTCTAATATTTGCCATGTAAGTGCAAATAATTATGACTATGTGGGCCATGTGAAATCTAGTGATTCTAAGTATTCAGAGGTTTTATATGTCTAGATCAAAGAGGATATTTCTAAAATCATTTAGAAGGGCTTATTAATTTATATCCTTATACAAGTATGGATCTGAATGCAAAAAGCAGTTACACTGCTTGCATTTGAATTACTGCATGGCAGTTACCTTGTTCTGCAGGATCTTCACCATGCAGCCATTCCTCATGCTGAATTCCTTTTTGCTTCAGTGCAAGCAAATGAAAGGGCTGCACAAACAAGTAGATGTTATCTAGTGTTCCAGCATTTTGTAAGTGAAATAGGGTCTTTAAACACAAGATTACTTCAGTTTAATCCAAATTATTTTATAGCTTTTCCCAGGTAGAACTTAGAGTTTTAGGTTATTTTTAAGTAGGTGATATATTTCCTGTGGAAGTAGATGTTTCCAGAACACTGGGGGTAGACTGATGGCAGAAAGGCAAGAATTCTGCCCAAGTCTTGCAAGACAAGCTTCCAGTGTTTCCAAATAGCCTATGTGTTTATGACTTTTTATCAACCACTACTCTAAAGCTGCAGTGTTAAACTAGATTACATAAGGATGAGAGCATTTTTTAAAAGACCAAAACTGAAATACTTAGACTGTAGAACATACACATGCAATCCTGTGCAGTGTCTCAGGCACAACTCTGTAACCAAGGTAGTATTGTGTACTAGGTTTGTTAATACTGTTCTGTGCTGGCAGCTCAGCACACTAATGTGAAAAGCTGTTTGTCTGTTTGTGGTTTTTTCTCTGTATCCAAAGGCAAGGCAGTACAGTCACCCCCCAGCACTGTAGGTCAGGAAAGGCTTTGTCCTGAAAGCCATAAGCACCTCGACATGTTTGCATTCTGCACGGACTCATGCCAGGCTGAGGCTTCCACAGCTGGGTGGTGGGAGCCACCAGCACAGGAGGAGAGGCTGCTCTACAAACCTTCATGAGGAGAGCAAGTGAGAGATTCCTACCCCTCTGAGATCCATCACCACGTGGTGATAAAGAAGGGCTATAAACGATGGTTGCAAATATGTCTCCTTAATTCTTGGTCAGTGACAATGTGGACAAGAACATGGACTGAGAGAAGGAGTATCCAGACAGAAAAATAGCTGTTGTCATAAAATGTTAACCTGTCACATTTTAAGTAAGTATTGCTACTAGGTTTTACACAACCAAAGCTACTGTATGATTGTAATCTTGCCAAACTGTAATGGATATATAAATGAACCTGAGGTATATGCAATAATATCCAGTTATTTTAGTTATCAGCTACTATAACCAAGTGGCTGGTTCATTTGGTTAATGCTGTCTATGGCCTTTAATCTTGGTGGTTATTTTGTGTTTTTTATTTTGGAAAAAAAAATTCAATAAAACTGTTTAGTTACAAATTGTTTCCTAGCTCTTTAAAGAAGCTTCTTTAATTTTGCCTTGCATTCTTTCCTTTTTAGTATTGCTCGTAAGCATTCAGTTGTACTAACATTCATTGAATTTTACTGAAATTTTGCATATTTGCATAGCACATTAGGATTTATGGTTGGAAATGTCACAAGGAAATCCTACAGTTTGCATATGGTATTGGAAGGTTTGTGCTTGTCACTTACTGTTAAACTGCACAGCAAAAGAAAAACAAACCTCTTGCCACTTTTCCCCATGGTTTCTAATATTTAATTAGCATGATATTACCCAAGGGACATGAAACTAATTGGTCATGACAGACACAGAGAGGAAAAATGTAGGTAAACAGCAGGATGTCTATAAGGTTTTCAGTATGCTCTGACACTGTTTTCCCCACTTTTCTCACTGCCTTAGTTGTTAACCATCTTACAGAATTCCTCATTACCTATTAGCAAACCCTCAGCTTCAGGAATACAGCTTATTTAATTGATAGATTGTGAAGTTGGTACTTTTCTAGACAATTTTTTCAAGGTATCATGCAAAGAATGCCATGTTAAGAGCTTTGAAAAAATCACAAAGCAATGCAAATTACACTGAAAGTAAGTACATTCAGTACAGTGTTTTTCAAGTGCTAGTTTATGAAAATGTTACATATCTAATTTACTTTTGGAATCAAAATTTTATTTCTTTAAACTTACCATTAGTAAAAGGTAATGGGCTCAAAAGAAAGACTGATGATGTCAGGTGTAAAAATGTTTCTCTTGTTTATGACAGAAGCAGTAGCATGGGAGGAAGGAGCAAATCAGAAGCATTGCTCTCCAGGGCATACTGTTTGAAATATTAAGACTAATATTAAGAAGTCTTTGTTTCTGGGGAGTCTCATTCATCTTACCTCTTAGAAACATTGTTTTCCTATTTGTTCTTTAAGGCAGAATTTCTGCCAGCAAGTTTTTCTTCACCACAACAGAAACCAGTTTCTGTGGCTTCCTACCAGCAAGTAGCCCACCAAAGCCAGAAATAGCCAGTTGTTGTGTAGGATGGAAGTGTCCAGACTTCAGCCACAACTCCCTGACTTAATTCACTGAAGACCTACTCTTCACAGTCCTTTAGTCAGATCAGGCCTCAAAGCAAGCAAAGGTAAGCTAGACAGTACTAAAAATGTGGGGATGTTAAGAAGGGTTTCCTAGCAGAAGAGAGTAATCTGGAAATCCCTTCTGAGCACTGAAAGCATGGTTCTAACAGAGGGAGTAAGGAAAAGCAGCACAGTGATTTATTGCCCTAGTTCTTCAGCAGCTTGCCTACAGGTAGCCCTCAAGAATAGCTTATGCCTAGACGTGTTTGATTTGTAAAATTGGGGGATTTCTTTTTTCCACATTCAAATAACAAGCACTGATAGAGCAACTGAAGATATCTTGGAAATCCTTCTCTCAGGGTCAGGTCTCTCATCCTCTGTACAAAGAGGTTTAGATAAAGATCTAATGTACTAAATAGGATTAATTTTGGTACGCAAACTCCAGGATCGTGACATATTTCAATTCTTCCAGACTTTAGGATTAAAGTCTGGTGAAGAGATTTGCTTTGTCAGATGAAACTACAGTTTTGTCCCTATTCTGTCCCCTTTTTTTAAATCACAGTCTCACTACTCTTGTCACTGGATAGGCCAGCATTTATTTACTCTGAGTTGGATTCCAAAGTACATACTGTGCAGTGAGATATCTTTAAGGGGTGTGCTTGCCACTCCTGAATCCCCTTAGATTTTTGGTCTATTAAAATGATCTAACAGCATTTGCATGAGTTTATTTCTCCTGCAGGCAAAATTCCCATTGAAATGGATGAGATACTACACACACACACACTTGGAGCTTTGAGGTGCTGCCTAATGAATTTCCACGTTATCGCTTGCCTGTGTTCCAAATCTCCCAAAGAAGTTTGCTCTGTGTACTGCATGCAGGATAAGACAGTGTGTTAGCAGTGATAATCCCCATCCTGAAGGCTCTACAATAGGATAATTCATTGTCACTTAACTTATGCCTGTGCCTTTAGCTAAGAGAACACAACTCATGTCATGGATTCACTTTGCACTAGCAGCCAGAGTAGTGAGACTATTGTATATTTATATATGCAAACTAAATCCCTCACTGCTGCTTACATAAAAACCTTGATTTCTGGTATAAATATGAAAAGCTTTTGGATCAAGGCTACAGGAGGCTAAGATGGAAATTTGAGCATTAGAAGATGCAAGAATGGTTATGCTAATATATCCCAGCTCTAGAGAAAATCAAACTGAAAAGGTAAAACTGTGATTCAGGGCAAGCCTAGCATGGGACAACAGACTTGTGATGGTTCCTTTATAGCTGTTCAGCCTCACCAGCTGGTTTGTAAGCAGGTCACATAGCTACAACATCCCACTGGGATGTTCTGCAGCAACACACATCGCCAAGAGGCAGGTCCTGCATGCCACCCCCACAGCATGGGGGGCACAGGTTACAGTGAAAACATTACAGTACATTTCTAATTCATCTCAAGTCTTTTCCTGTACACTGCTACCTGTCTGCCCTTTGGCCTGCAGAGCTGTCCAGTACCACCTCCTGGACATCATAGATCTGTTTTGTATATGTTGTATTTGTATATGTTTTTGTGCCATCTTGAAGGATAATCCAGAACAGCAAGGACCTTACCCCAGTGAAGGAAGGATCTCCAGCCAATTTCCTTCCAAGTGGCAGCAGATACTGGAACCAAGCTCTGTGGCAGCCAGGTATTGGCCTGTTTAGGGATTTCAAGATAAAAAATAATATAAATTAACAAATTTGCAAAAACACTCCAAGTTAGAGACTGAGTGACTGAACACACAGGCATGAGCTGTGTGCCTGCATGGACAGGAGTATTTCAGGTACCATCTGAAGATGCTAAACTGGGAGGGGGATATTCCCTGGACATAGCAGCTCTGATTTTCAGCTTTAAAGAAAAGCAGCCTTCACCATTAGCCAGAATTAGCAAACTGGGTGCCATCCCTCTGAGGCCTGAGGCTATGGAGGGCTCTCTCAGCCCCCACCCTCACATTTATCTGAAGTTTTAGATAAGCAGCCAGGTGAAGACATATCACAGTAAAGATTTTCATAAGAAATTTTCTTGCATTTGACATTAAAAAAAAGAAAGAATTCTTTAGTCCCCAGTGGGATTAATATTTTTTTTAATTTATGGCTCTATAATAAGGATTACATGGCATTCTGGGTATTAGTACTGAGTATTCAAATTATCCTCACAGGTTATAAAAAACCCCCTACAATTAGCAGTTTATGAGTATATGATTACATTTGCATCTTAGTCATTAAATATAAGCTGGTCATTCTGACTATATGATCAGATATGATTGCCTCAACCACCCAATATTTTAAATATTAGTTATGCACTACATATTACAAAGAAATTTCTTTACATATTTCTCTTGGGTCCTCAATTACAGCTACTTGTAAAATTTTGTGGATCCCTGTGCTCTTTGTATCACATTTACATTTTTCAATTATAGAGTGTGTAGGGTGAGTTTCTAAATAATTAGCAGATCTCATAATGTGTTGAAAATCAGATGATGGTGCCTTTTCCCACAAGCACCCAAAAGAAAGGGAGTTTCTGAAGAGTCCCTGGGGACGCTCTGGGGTGGGAAGATCTCTATGAATCCTTCCTGCTCTTGCAGGAACAGGACAGCTCTCCCTGCACAGGAATAGCTTGCTCAGCTTGCAGGGGATGTGATCGAGTGTCAGCAGTCCTGCAGTCTGTAAGAGATGCCACAGCATTCTGAAACAGCCTCAGCCAGGTGTGACCACTCACATTTACTGCTCATCTCCCAAGGGCTCCCTCAGGCTGTTCTGTTGAGGCAGGTCCTCCCCAGCTTTGCCCCTCCTTCCTTTTGGCTGGCCAAGGACAGCAAAGTCCAAGTATGCAGAGGTGATTTTTGGCCTGCTGGGTGCAGTGCAGCTCTGGCAGGTGCTGCAGCTCCCACAGCTGCACAACCCTGCCCTTCTCAGCTCTCTAGGGCAGGAAAGGTAACAAGCTATAGACAGATGTCTGCCCTTAATGGGGTTTTTTATCTGCTATGGGGGTCTGATTGATTGTTTGCTGTAGTCACAGCAAGGTTTGTTTTCTGGAAGCCGTTTGTTAAGAAGATAGGAGGAATAAGAAATAAAAAAAATGACTGTACCAAAGATTATAGGGTGATTACCTCAAGATAATTGGGTAATTAGGTTAAAGACTTGCTTTCCTTTCTCCTTAGGCCTCCAGGATGTCTGAAGGTGAGGAGGTGACTGAAGGTCAGCACAGGCATTGCTGGGCAGAATTTTCCTGTTAATAGAACAGATTCCTCCTCTGTAGCTGAACAAAGGGACAAGAATACTGGTGCCTGGGAGTTTGTTAGAATCCATTAAATTATTCACCTTCAATTTTTTTCTGCTACTTAACTGGAAAGGCACTACAGTAGGTGCTGTAGGGCTCCATGAAGTGTTCTGTGCCCTGCACTGAGTGGGGGTACAGGGAGCACATGTGCCAGGCATCTGTAAAAGGCAGGCACTTGCTGCAGCTGTAGGGGTAGGATTTAATGGCCTTGCTCCTTTCTCCTGGATCCATGGCTTTTGTTTTGACATTGCTCACCTGCCCAGCCCATCAACAAAGAGACTTGGGCCAGGGAGTGTCATCCTAGAACCACATTCTTCCCTTGGACTTCAAAAGATTGTTTCCTTATATCTGGTACCCAGACACTGAACAGAAATCCAGCAGTCTCACGTCTCACCCACTGCACTTTCAGCCTTTCAAGCTGTTTTTCAGTCCCTGTCAAACTGCCCATGCAGAGCAGTCAAGCTGCAGAACTTACCAGATGACACTGGGGGTGTGAAGAGCTTTGAGTTCCCAGGTAACCTGGAAAGGTTCATGGAAGAGAAGTTTACTGGGAGCTAAAAAATGCATAGGAGAACATGCCTGAATGGGCAATTTCCAAAGTCAAACAAATAGAAGGGGTTTGCAGAAGAGCTGCTGCTAACTGGTCATGCTCTTTGTTTCTCTGGGCATCAGGTTTTGGCCACTGTCAGACACAGTGTGAGGGACAGACAAATCCTTGGTCTGATCAGAATAAGAGGGAGGCTTTTCCTACCTAACCATGTGCTCCTTTGCAATGAGCCTAAGAACCCTATCCAGCAGGGTTCTTTCCATGCCCTTTGGCTCATCACCTTCCACTATTGGAAGTTCTTGTGATCCTCTAATGCTATTGTTGGAAGTGCTAATAGTAAATCCAGGTGACACTGACAGCAGCAGGTTAACACACAGCACTCCAGTGTGCTTTCACTGCACCTCCTGCACTGAATTGAATTATTGCACATCTACTAAACCACATCTTAGCAGGCTGGCCAGCATCCACAAGCACCCATAACCACTCTAGCACACTTTGCACCTCCTGGATGTTTGGATGTTTATCCAATATTTGTACCAGACTGCTCTCCAGATTCTTGTTCAGCAGAATTGAAACAGAAATGGTTTTGCCAGGGTCATGCAAATGATCAAGACCTGCCCTTGATCTCACCTTTAGGTGCACAACTGATCATAATCAATGCTTAATGGATTGTCAGGTGTAAGCTACAAGCTCAACTGCTCTCTCTGTAATTGCTTCATCAGCTATTTTCTTTCAGGGACATGTAAGTATAAGACAGATCTCTTTAACTTCCCTTTTGACCTCAAGTGCAATACCTAGTGAGTAAAATCCTGCCACCACATTTTCCCCTTGTCCCTTCAGCAGTCAGCTACACCATCATCCTCTGATTTAGCATCAGCTGAGTGAAGCACTAACCAAGTCAAAACCATTTGACACAGGCACTTGGCATTTCCTGAGCATCTTCATTCTTTGACAAGGCTTTAGCTGGGCACAGGGGTGGCAGACTGGCACAGTCTCTGTATTAGTTCTGAGTTCTCTGTGCACTGGCATACTGTAGGAAGCCAGCAGGCTCCTCAGGAAGAGTTAGCCCTTCTAGCCAGCCAAGAAAGCAGGCATCTGTAGTGGGTGGTCTTCAGCCTGAGGTGGAAACCAGAGAACCCCAAACTTAAGGAAGGTGGAAAGGCTCTCAGGGAGTAACTAATCATTCCATTAGCATGCAAGTTGGATAGCATCAAATTAAACTAGCACAAGGTAGATTCACAACCCAAAGCTCCTCTTCACACCAGTGTTAGTTGAGCTGCAAAATTCCTTGCCAGAGAACACAGGCTGGAAAGCTTACACAGCTCCCAAAGAAACCTTTAGGGAAGAAACCTGTGAAATACAGATCATCACCTCTACTTCAGAACTTAAGCCTAAGGCACTGGAAGTTGGGAATATATTACCAAATAACATTTTGTGCTTACCTTTGTTTTATATTTCCTGGAGCATCTGCTGTTGACCACTGTCAGATGCAGGAACCAGTGCAGAGCAGACTTTTGGTTATCTGCTTGTGGCTATTCCTTAGATTGTGATTAAGGACTCTCCAGCCTCACTACAAAGACCCAAACCTGCTTTCCCCTCCCTCTGCTGCAGCAGAGTCCCTTGGCTTCTACTGGGTGTTAGTTCAGGAGCTCATCACTTGCCTGATGGCAAGTACAAGTTCAGCCCATGAAAGGGGAGGAGGGAAAGCATGGGGATTTATCCTGCTATGTATTCCTGGAATGTTGTAGTGTTCCTACACTGCTGTGTGCCAAAGAGGAGGTCAGAAGATGTCAGATTCATGAAGTGACTGTGGGACTGAAAGACTGCAAAACAGACACCCCTTTGGGCACAGGAATCACACCCAGGCATCAGCTCCTGGGAGTGACACGTACTAGTCCTGCCCAATATTCCTAATGATGAAATCTGCCCTCAGACTTCAGTGAATGCTGGTTTTTGTTCTGGGTGATGCTAAATCATATGGGGATGCACAGCACAAATAGTATCTGCCAGGGATTTTAAATAATCTTGAACCATTTTGCCCTAACCAAGCACCTTAAGCGATGCTGTAGATTCAGCTCTTGCGATCCCCAGGGTCACCTATGCTGCCCTGCTCTCTAGGAATCCCTTCTGCCTCTTGGGAATTTATCAGTTTCCAATTCTAGAGCTGCACAGTAGCATATTAACAAAAGAAATCCCTGCTGTGAGCAGTGATAGTAGGGAAAGAGGGAGGAGATATGTCTTGCCTTAAGTATGGCCCTAAGCCTGTTGCTGACTGCAGAGAGCCAAGGTAAATACATGTCCAGCATCACTTCTTCCCGCCCTCGGCCTTGCTTCTTCCTCACTTGGCTGATTTTCACAGACAAAGCACCATCACTTAGTGTGATACACATTCCTCCTATTGCACTGGGAATAATCCTTCATTGCTATAAGCTTTTTCAATTTTCTTAAGGCCTTTTACTACTTTGCCAGCATAGCATAATTTATTTTGTTGAGTGGTTTACACATTGAAGTGTGTGAAGTTGTATTTATAGGTCTCTGATGAGTTCTTTCCTGGCTAGTGGATCAGTGCTGTGGGGATTTTTTTACTGTAGCTTTTTGCTTTCACAGTGCAATTTTTCACCTAAAAATCAGACTCCAGACCTGCTGACTTCTGCCACTTCACACCAGTTCAATTCTCAACTCCAGCAGACACAGTAGAGCCTGGCACCCTCCCTGTAGTGGGAGCTTCTCACTTTTGTCCAGAGTGGTTGAAGACCCTTTAAACAGCAAACTGCACTGCCCCTCTGATGTGCTGTGCTTGGGTTTTCTGGCTTTGTGCCCTTAGTTTAACTTACATATGTTTTTCCATGTGTTTCTTACATACAGTTTTAAAAGTTTAGGTTCTGTCTACTCTTGCTTTTAAAACTGAAGTGGCTCTTTCTTCTCCATACATTCTTTTCCCTTTTGGAACACAAGATTTTTGTAAACTATAAAGTGTGGGCAACAAGTAGTGATTAAACCTAGCTGTGGGTGTGCTTCACATCAGAGCACAGCTAAAGTTACACTTGTTTTTGTGCAAGTGCCATGAGTGACTGAGAGCTTGTGCAGCACCTCAGGTAGGACAGAACAAGGCACAGTCAGAGCCATCAGACACTGCCCAGTCCTCACTACTTTTTGTGAAAGGATGAAGAGGCAACACACTCCTCCCAGATATGCCGATAAAGAGATTTCAGTCACTTGATCTGCCATAAATGCCTTTTGGGAAGTGCCCAGGAGAGTCATGTTTATGTGAGGCTTAGGACCAGGACCCAAACCTTAGAGAGAACACCTATATTTTTCAATGGAATATATATGGAGTCTATTGTTATTAAACCAATCTGGTTAACAAAACCCACACATTTTCCTAAAGACAGATTCAGAGGATTTAAAGTTCAGGGAGAATAGCACCTTCTGTCCTTGCCCTGCCTCACTGGCATTCTGTTGGGCAGACTAGGCCCTGTGACACTTACTGCCTTTTGGATGAAAAATGGTAGGAAGAAAAATGAAAAGAGTATTTGGAGGAGGCTGAAGTGTTCATGGTAGGGAGCAAGGAGAAGAAGCCAGGCCTTGTTAGTAGATGCAGAATCATCTCCCTGTATTCATCTCAGCTGAGAAGGGTCTTTGCAAGCCTCATGCACACACTCAGCTCCAGGTGCTCCCCCTGGTGCCATCACCCTCTGACCTCCAGCTGCAGGGAAGCACTGGAGCAGCTCATTAGGCAGGGCCACAGGTGAATTGTTAGGACAACCTTCCCACCCTTCCCTTTGGATGAGTGCCACCTGCACAAATGGCTTCCTCTTGGCTCTGCTTTCTGCTGAATTGTAGGTATTGGAGCCTGCCTCAGATCAAATCTGCCTTTGCATTTCTAGCTAGAACAGAGCTGTGTGGATGGTTGTAAAGGAGCATCATATTCCCTCAGAAATAGGAGACTCCTTTCCTGTTTTGGGATCTTTTACCTGCTCATTGTAAGGGTTTTGAGGATTGCCAGGAGAAGAGGAAAATGTGTCAAACAAAAAAGGCATTACAACATCTAAAGAAGGCAAGTTAAAATCTGAATGAGCTGTTGGGAGCCTCAAGCAATAGTAGTAGCTGATCATTAACTTTTCCTGAGTAGAGCAGGCAGTGCTATAAAAACATATTACTAAGATTAATTAATTTAGTACCACAACACTTCTTTCAAGTAGGTGCATTACCTCCTTAAATAGGGAAAAAATAATAGAAAAGTACTCTGTGGAAGTTAATTGGAAGTACATCAGCTGCACAGAGCCCCACACCTACTTGTACAATTCCCTCTTATAGTGTTGAGCAAAGCATTTGCCCTGCTGTTAGTGACCAGCTGGGATTTGTGGTCAAGATATCCCACATGGCAGCTCATCCCTACAGTTATTAGATGTTTTACTACTTATTCCTTAATTAAACACCTCTTTCTTTAGCACAATAGTGTAGTGTAGCAGCAGGGACCAGTGACTGAAGTACAAAGATGATAGGAATTTACAACTATTTTCTTACCAGAGGCATCCAGCTGTGTCATGGACTAGCACAAGCCAACCCCAGTGAAAGCAGCAGAAGAAGGCTGATAGCCAGCTGAGGTCCTGGTTGTCAGAACTAGACAGATGAAGCTGTAAGGAGCCCCTAGTTCAGTCTAGAAGAAAACATACAGGTTAAACAAACACAGACCTAAACTGCTAAGAGCAGGCAACCACTGAAGTGCCATGGGATGGAAGATTTTATGCAGAGAGTTTCTAAAGATTTTGGAGGAGAAAAAAAAAATCTCCTTTTCCAGTTTATACTTCATATATAATAGAAGAAAAAGATCAATTTAAACCCAAGAAGCATGAAGCAGTTTACCTTCTACTTCCTTTAGCTCTAAGGACTCTTCTCCTGCCCTCCGGCAACAAACTCTGAATGAGCACCTTCAGTTTTTATAACACTCCTGTTCCCCAGAAGCTTTTGCAGCTGCTCCCCTCCTCTTCCTCCTCCCCTGGGCTTTATTTCAATGGGCTTTCATCTACAAAGTTCAGCATAAGTTTGAACTGTTATATCCATCTTTTTGTGCTGAAATTGTGTTCTACTAAGTGCAATAATGCCTTCTTGCTTTTGTGTTGGAAGGAAAAGGGTTTTAATGAAAAATATTTTTATATTTCAAAGTCTAAACCTACTCATACATTTGGATCTGTTCTTCTGTTGTGGAGTCATCTGCCATAGCCTTGTCTAATATTTGGAACTTGAATCTCAAAGAGGGCCTCTCCTCAGAGGATCTTGAGGAAGAAAGGTAAGAGAATTCTGCTGATAATGAGAGAAAGTGGTGTTTAATCCTTTTGTGTGTGCTGTTGCTTCACTTTCAGTCTGCAGATGAAGGTTTTCCTGAAATTGTTCATATGTAACCTTTCTTCCTTGGTTCCATCAGACAGCAAGGCCTGAGGAAAGATTTCAGTGTTGCTGTCCTTTGCACAACAGAAGGTAAACACTCCTCTGTGTCTGCTCCCTGACCTCCCACAGAAGTGAGAGGTTCACCCCTTCCTTGGAGCAGCCTTTCTTTGATGCTTTATCTGCCCATGCCATACACACTGCATTTGGTGGCAGCCTGTGGGCTTGTACACAAACAGGTGCATGTGACTAAATAGATGAAATTACTGGGGATACTCACATGCTTTGGTTGTGTCCATCTGAGAGGCTCTGGAGCTGTGTGTTTTCTTCAGCATGATGAAGCTCTTGGGGATGGTTCTGCCAATCTCTTCAGGTAAACACTCCTAGTGCTGTAATTTTACCTGCTGCCAGGGAAGTGATGGGTATTTTATAGAACAGATGTGGGTCTGTTCCCTTCACCTGCTCCTGCCAGCCCTGTTACTGCTCCTTGGGGCAGTGACCTCCTGAGCCCACCGTGGTCACTGGACATGGGACGGCCCCAGGAGGGCCCTGGCATGGACCTGCTCCCATCCACAGAGAGCTCTGGGGGACCAGACCCTGCACACAGATGGGGACAGCCGAGCCAAGCCCCACACCCTCCCCTCTGGGCCCTTGCAGGAGGCTGGTGTGGGGATGTGGAATTTTTTGAGGTGCTTTGTATAAGGCAGTGGTTGTGTTCATCCAGCAGAAAAAGGCTGACAAACCACAATCAAGTACAGCTAGTTCCTGTAACAGTGAGGCTGTTTATCTTGCAGTCTCTCTGAGAGGCCTAGGGACTTTAAAATCACAGAATCACAGAATATGCTGATTTGGAAGGGATGCACAAGGGTCATCAAGTCCAACTCCTGGCCCTGCACAGCATCATCCCCAAAGACCCACACCATATACCCAAGAGTATTATCCAAATGCTTCTTGAGCTCTCTCAGGCTTGTTGCTGTGACCACTTCTCTGAAACAAGAAGCCTTTTAAATGAGAGCAGACACTGATAATCCCACATAGCCACAGGACATTAAGCCTCCAGTATTGATGTCTCACTTTGATTCATTTATCTGGTCAGAAAGTCTTATGGGGCCAATTGAGATCACATAGCTCTTAATTTTATAGCCAGAAATTATTAAAATAATAACAATAAAGTAATAATAATAAACCTTCACTTACTTTAATGACAAGTCTTTATGACTGACATTTCCTTCAGCTTGCATATAACTCCCATGGCCTGAAACTCTTCTGTATGAGTCCCATGCTCTTGTTCCACACTCCCAAGGGTGAAATCTGAAAAGCTGACTTGAACCCTTCAATAGGTGGAAGTCTTTCTGGGCCCTTATAAGAGAATTCACTGAATAGAAAAATCTTTCCTTTGGAAGCCAATTTATTAAAATGGCAAAGTCAAGCACTGTCAAAATCATGGCAAATGCTTTGAGCCTGTCACTTTGAAATTGTAGGGCCAGATGGTGAGAAACTTTTCTGCTGGTCAGGAACTTTCTGAATGCTCAGCTACTTAGACCAGACTGGTTTTTGGGTGTTTTTTAAATTATGTTTTCTGTAAGTTTCGAGAACTAAACTTGGACTACCTCTCATTTGTCATAAGCTAACAGCACATATCACCTGGTGTAGGCCAGCTGCTTGAGGGTAATGTCATGTCCCAGAATAACTTTTCCATTTTGGCCATGCCTTTGGTAAATCAAGGAAGCCTGTGAGCTTATTCCTTGTCATGTGCTCCTCCTCAATCATAGCAAGCTACAATTGTAATGCAGTGGCATGTTAGTTTTGCTTTGTTTGGTTGTTTTTTTTTTTCCCTAGGAGACCTGAAGTAACAGAATACTTTCAGTATGGGGCTTAAGATCCAGACAGCAGGACAATCCCTGTCCTAACACAAGGAATGACTGCAGAATAACTAGTGCTGGTAGTGGGCTGGCTACTGAAGTGAAAACTGCCTGGGGTATGCCTTTAACATGCTCTGAGGCTGTTCAAAATTCTGGGGGTTTGGTTTTGTTTATCTGGTTGCTGCTGAAGAAGCTTTCCTTCCTCTGGTATTTTAAAGGCATGTGTTGTGACCTGTCACTTGCTAGATTTGTTTGATGTGAAATTTGAGTCTGGCCATGGAAAAACACACTGCAGGAATGTGTTTATTTTGCTCTCTGCTGGAGGTAACACTAGTTTTCAGTTTTCTTTAAGTTTCAGCCGAGTGTTGTGTTGTAAATGTAATAATCACATTCAGGAGGAAAATTGGCATGTGAGATCTACAAATGGAAGGGCCAGAGTCTGCAACTTTGCTTTAGCTTCTCCCAGGCAAACAGCCACATCCCCAGAAAACTCATAGCAGAAATGGTGCTGGAAACACCAAAGTTCAAATTCCCAGCTATGTCCATCCTCCCTAGACACAAAGGCAGACCGCTGAGCCTGTTGGCTTCATCAGCTGGGAGGTACTCTCCATATTTCAAAATACCAAATGGATTTTAGGGCCATTTACTCCTATTCTAGGAAATTACAGAAATCAAATCAAACAAGCAATGGAACAAAAGCAAAACCATTTTTCAATGCTGCTTGGCTGCAGAGAGATTGTCAAGCACAATCATTTACTTTGCAAATGCTCCCTGTTTAAAGTAACTGTTACATGTATGCAGAGTACTCCCAGTTCATATGACAATATAAAGATGTTGAGAGCTAATTAAAACAGTTGATACTTGTTCAAAGCTTGGAGAAGGGAAACCCTGGACAAGCACTGCTTTTTGTTATCTATAAATTTGTCTTTTTCTAAGTCAGGGTTATTCTAAGAAAACATTACATGAAAAAATTATTTTTCATAGATGAATAAAATGCTATGTATAATTTTTTCACTGCAGCAAACCGTAATGTTAGAGCTGGTTTTTTTTATTCTTAGTGACATGAGAGCAATTTAAATTCTACCTGATTTCTCTAGTTTTTTCTTCTAGGGGACCAGTCTAGTTTTAACTGTATATGGAGTAGCCACCTGATGACTGTAGTTAGAATACATTTAATTTTTTTTTTAAGGAAAAAATAGCGTCTCCCATAGATTTCTTTCCTGTAGCTTTTCAGGAAGAAGTTGAGTGCTGTCTCAAGCTCCCCCTCATAGGGCCATTCGAGCACTGCAGTGTTTGTTGGTGCCTCTCCTGCAGCTGAGTGTGTTTTTTGCATTACAAGCCATGCTGAACCTCCTGAACTTGAGCTTTAGCATTGCTGCTGCAGAGGGGCACAGCCTGGCTTGTGGCCTGGGGTGCTGGAGATGTGCAGGAAGAGTTAAATCAGAGCCAGTCCCTGGCTGGGCTTTCCAGGAGCTGAACAATGATGTATGGGGACTCTCAGAGTTAAGTCAATGACTGATTCTGCTAAAGACTTTCTTTTTCTTTGTGCTTAGTCTCTGTCTATAAAATTAATGTTACTTATGGAAATGGGTATGCTATGTGTGATTTTTACTTCACTTTGAAAATGCTCCAGTATAAAGCAGCTGCTTTAGTACTTTTCCCTACTTACCAGAACAAGTACTCTGACAGGTCCACATGGCATAGCAGAGGGACACCTGCTGTGTATTTACATTTATTTATGATATTTTACTATGTGAAAAATGCCATTTTACCTAGACTATATTATAAGCACTTGAATGAGAACTGGGAAATTACTAGTGTGTTTTTTCATTCCCAAGAATAATTATCAAAATACAGCTCCTATACATTAGCACTTGCATTTCTGCCTCAAGCAGCTCAGTGAACAGAATTATTACTATAAACTTATGGTGGTTATTTAGCTGTACATCACTCTGTACATTGATAGGAGAGAAGAAAATCCTAATGCTTCATGTACCAGCACTGGGGAGAATTTTGCCAGGCATGTGACTGTATAATCCCACAGCTCTAAGAGCAGATCGAGTCATCTAGGAAGTATTTGACATACTTCTGCTTTTAGATTTTGCATTTAGGAGAATACATCAACAAGTAAAAATAAGACCTTATATTTGAAGTCAGTGTTGAGGACCAGCTTCTCAATTGCTGTAAATGTGACTCTATTACTACTATTATTTACCAGCAGAGAATCTATTCAAGCTTATGAAAGGTACTTAAAAAATGACAGCCTGCAAAAGAAAACCACAGGAGCAATTTTGCACACACGTATCAAATCCAAAATGGAAAATCTGGAGATTAAGCATGCAGACCTCAAAAAAATCACTGCAAAACTGGCCACTGTGGACAATTGATAGCAATTTGAGAGACTTATTATGAGCCTGTTGTAGTTTAACTATATTGACTGGCACTCCTGTGATAGATGCTTTATTAAGCATAGTCATTTTGGTCATTAATTTCAGCATGAAATGGTTTTTACAGAGCCTTTTGTGCATTAGCCTAAGTGATTCTTCACTAAAGAAAGAAATCAGTATGTCAGTACGGTACTGGACATCTTTGAAGTTTGCAAAATTTAACTGCCCAGATGTTTCATGAAAGGCTTTCAATTCAGATATTATTTTCAGCCTGGCTGCCTACCAGAAAATAAATACCCTTCAATTTTTCATGGAGCCAGGAGAGTCTGAGAGAGTTTTTCTGCTCTTCCCCAACCCCCTGCCTGGCTGCCGGTACCGAGGTGCCAGAGTGACACCGCGTGGCCAAGGGAGAGGCAACACAGACTTCAGGAATAATAAGAAAATTTAACTTTTATCCCAAATACACATCAGGACTTTACATGTCTTGCTGCAGCTCTTCAGAAATCATCTTTGTTATAGTTCCATGGTTTTTCTTTTCATACATGTATATATTAAGCCTCAAATACTAAGAAAGAAAATAAAATTTATTTACTGATTTAGGGAAAAGTACCAGATTCATACCATGAGATTAAAAAAAAAAATTTACACTTTCCTGAAATCTTTTAGATATTGTTATACAACTCATGATAATTTCTCTGACAACTTTTAACAAATAATCTTTTCCTTATAGAAACACAAAATAATTTATGCTTTTTTTATCCATCTGCCAATTTTATATGTTTTATACTGTTTTGGTTCCTCTTTTTATCCCTTTGCCTGTCACCAAAGGATGCTGAGTAGCTTTCCAGGAATTCAGTAGCTCCAGTACACCTCAGGAACGGATTCTGAGCTGGGTGGGGTAATTAATAGAAGTTGTAATTCCTCATCCTCAGATGACAGTTTAAAAAAAAAATCAAGAAAAATCTAAGAGAAGAGAGCCCCTCCCCCCTCCTTTCTTGCATCCAGTGAGTTAATGGATATTTCAGAAACATATCTGGATTGTAGGGAGAAAAACTGATAGGTCTCAGGTACGTTTGTAATATAAATTGTTATATGCTCAAAGCCCAACTCAAACACAGTTCAGCAAACAGCTGTGAAACATTTACACTCCTGTCCACAGCTTACATGGCAAAGGGCTGAAATGAAGCACACAAAGTCAAGGACTGGCTCACTCTGAGCAAGTTCTGAGATCACACAAGGAAGGCTGAGATCCTGTGGGGGGCTACCAAAGATGACCCACCAAGAAGGACACCAAGAGTCAGTCTTTTCCCTGCCTGCCTTTGACTAGTTAAATCCAGGCAGGGAAATAACTAGGCAAGGATTAAATTAGTTAAATCCTTCCTGATCTCCAGAGGGGTCTGAGGTGTGCCAGGCCCCAGCAGGAAGCTGCTCCCAGCAGATCCACTGACAGAACCTACAGGGGGAAAAGGACAGACCTCTCCTTTCACACCCCACCCCGTGCCACCAACTGGGAGCATTTTAGAGCCCTGCTCTCGTATGAAAGAGTCAAGACCCCCTCAGGTGTTGGCTCACCCTCCTCACTGTCTTTAGTCCCCACTGGAAGCAGGACATGAAGAGCCAGCCCTTGGCTAGGCTGTGATGCTCTTCCTCTAAAAAAAGTCCATCTGTGATACCTCTTAAAGCAATAAATGAGATAAGAGAGAAGAAAAATAATACTGAAGGGTAATTGGAAATGGCAATGAGCACTGTTAATGATACAGGCACAAAATCTCTCCTTTTTTACACAAAAAACCCCACCCACCTCTAAAACACCAGCAATTGGCAGGAAAAGTGATAGTTAATGTGGTTTTTTTGCAAAGAAAAGCAGTAGATGGAGAGCAAATGAAAAGGAGGGAAGGCCTTTTAGCCCCACGTGGATTAGAAGGGCTCATGGGCCTTGCTCAGCAAGTCCAAGCTGTCATGGGAAAAACACGTTCCTCAGGCCCAAGGATCCACACTGGAAATTACCCAGATCCCTGGGTTTGGCTCTCAAACACTCTGCCTTGCATTTGGCCAAGTATTTTGTGAATGGTATGCAGGCTTTTTTAAGAATTCAATTGGTTGTCACTTAGAATAGTTGGGGGAAATATAAAAAAAAAAAATCCCCTCCCAACAGTCTAATCTAAACCCTTCAGAGGTCAGCAGAAAGGTTTTCATTAAATTCAAGGAACTGGATATATAACTATTGCTGTAAAGCCATTAATTATTCCCCAGGGCATAATGCCTGTCACTTTAGCAATTTGGAGAGACCAGCTCTCCCCTCCAATTCTTCCATTAAAGGCAGCCAGCCACCTGTACTGGAGATACAGGTTTGAAATCACTCAATCTGTTAGCAGCAGCATCAATAGCCTGCTATTGATTCAAACACAACAATAATTTATTGAAATAGCCAGGCTGAAGTAAAATATGCCCCACAACAGTGGAGAACACAGTACCCTGCTGACATTTACACATGAGGAGACAATGCTTTATAGAGGAATACAGTGGGAACAAAATCACAAGCCATTACCTGGAATGAGCCATTGATGCAGCAGATGTAAACCAGAGCAGCTGGTGGTCAAAGCAATGGGAAATTCTGAGATTGTTTCATAAATTGATGCAGGTTATCAAAAAATAAGGCAAGGATCTTGGTGAAGAAATAGACAGGCTTAATGAAAGTGGGGTCCACATATCAGTGTTTCCTTATTTCCACACAGTCTCTACAAACCCGACATAAAATCAGAGGCAGTGGTAGTGCTGTGTCTTTGTGCAGGTGTGGTCACCAAGAAGGAAATAGTGCTGGTCAAAACTAGCTGTTCAGAAGTAACCCCACATACCAACATGGGAACACTGGTAAGTTCCCAGTCATTTGCTGCTTTAAAGTAATTTTAAGTGTAGCAAATGCAATTGCACTGAGTAGGTGTCTTCTTTCCGACTCAGCAGGTGCATTTCCCATTTCCTCTGGACCAATATAAAACTTACACCTACCCCACACTTCAGCAGCCTGCTAGCATTCAGCGACTTAAAAAATCCCAACCCACTGCCGAAACCCCAGTTTGATTCTGTGTAAAATCCTATTCTTGCATACACAAAACTTTTTCATCTACATTGCTTTTTAATGGTATGGAGGACAAGCAAGTGAAGTCAAACACCAAGTTAAGTTTATCACTTTCAGCTGGGGTTTACTTTTGCTCTAGTAGAAAACAAGATACTGAGCAGCCATAGTACCAGAGGCAATAGTGATGCAACATTACATTATAGAACTTCATTTTAGACAGGAGCACATTGCTTTTAAATAAAGTAATTTCATCCCCAGTTCTTACAACATTCAGAAGAGAGCTATTGCAATAGGTATTAATAAATAGGTCTGCTGGTTATCACCCACAGTGGGTTAAATCCCCAAAGGGCAAGGCATACCCAGTTCTCACTGGAATAAAATAGTTTTAGGTGGCCAAAGCTTGAACAGCACAAACCTTCCACATGCTAGGTGCAGGCAGCAGGGCAGTTACCAAGAGCAGATGATGTTATTTTCCATAAGGGAAATATATAACTTTGCCTCACTGATAACAGTGGAGCTGTGCCAGTGAGTCAGGTGTCACAGTATGATATTCAGCACCTGATCTCACTGAGGCTCAGACAGCCAGTATTGTGTTCCCTGCCCCTCCCCTTTACTGAGAGCACTGTAATACCTTGTTCAGAGCTACACTGATGTCACAGCAGCTGTTACACTGCCTGGCTAAACAAGAAAGATTACAGACTTGGAGTAAGTTACTGTCTGAAAAACTCTTTGGAAATTTTAGTACTTAAGTTGTTAGTTACGATAGCTTAATGTGATACAGGGAATACTTTAGCCTGAGACAGACACCAGTTACTTACAAAACAAAAATTTGGGCAGCAAAATCTTTCATTTGCCCAGCTGAAATATTTTCCACACACAGAACCTGGTCTATGCATTAGCTTCTGATTTTAAATGGTTAATACTGGCAGGATCCCTGCTTTTTGTACACCAAGGTAACCAATTAGCAGCAACAATTACAAACCTCTTGGCCTGTAAATACTATATCAAGTTTCTACATGCAAATAGAGACAAATTAGGTCTCACTTTATCTTGAAATTGTATCCTTTCACTGGTGTTAACAGAAAGCAGTCAGCCATCACAGTCTTCTCCCCCAGTGCGTTCAATTAAGTAGCTTACCTGTATGATTTCAAAAAAACCTTTCCTCCTCAGTGCTCTGCTATAAAATGATTCTATTAAACCAAGTCTCCAATATTTCTGAAGATTAATAAGCACTTTGCAAAGAACAGTGGTAACAGCCCAAGTGGTATTTCTCTCTCACCCTGCTGCTTGTTAACAAAAGCCAGGTCTAACACTTTTCAGCTACTCAGGGACACAACAAACATATGATGAACTGGATGGATGTCATCATCTCCACTGCCTTTAGTGTTCAGATTCAGCAGCTGTAGGACAGGGCTCCTACAAACCTCACTGCTTAGAGTTCATATCAGTGCTTTCACACACCTGATTTAGAAATCTAAACACTTTCAATACTGTTCCCCACTGTGCTGCAAGCCTTGGCCCCTAACCAGCAAGGAAAGGAGCACTACAGTGCCTCAAGCAAATAAAACTTAGGCCAGATGTACACCCCGTCCCTACTGATGTGTCTGAAGGGCAACAATGGAGCTAGGAATTGGAAACCAACACACAATCTGTTATTAGTACACACCTTTGAACTTTATTTGAACTTTTAACAATACTCTCTCCTGTTCAGTTAATTGCCAGGGAGCTTTAAAAAGCTTCTGTTTTAATTATGAAGTCTCTTTTAATTACAAAGTCTGGAGCCATGTGGCATCTCAGTTTATGATTACAATTCCTAGGAGTTCACATGCCAACATCTTGGTAAAGTCTGGGCCTCCAAGACAATAACAAAAGCATAGAGCAAGGGACTTTAAATCATTATTTGAGATAATAATGCTCAAGTAAAAGTGTAACTGACACAACACTGAATCAATTCAAACTCGAGAATTTCCTATAATTTTTAGCCCTTCAGTGCATTCCAAAGAAAACAGGAGTCCTTCTGTAGAGCAGCTGTGGCCTGGAAATAAGTTCAGTCCTTCAATGAGGTTAAAGCTTTATTTATAGAAAGTTGACTGCATTAATTGCAGCAATATTTGCATTGTATTTGAACTCAGCACTAACAGGTTAATATTTACAATTAGATAACACATAAACCAAAACAAACTGAATACAGCCAATCTTAAGAGCAGAAAGACAGACATACAAATGACAGACTTAAGAGTAAAAGTAATAACAATTATTTCACTCAGGATGATTAGTCCAAAGGTCTATTTCTTAATCAGATTAGCAGGAAGAGTGGATTTGTCCAAATCATCAAAATATGGATGGTTCAAGGCCATTTTGCCAGAAATCCTTTTTGCAGGATCATAAATTAACATTTTCTGGAAGAAAAAAAAAATCACATTTACTTCCTCATGAAATGTGAGCTAAAATCATGTTAAATTAACAGATATTTAACCATAAAATTAAAGTACAAAGACATTTTCCCCCTTTGTTCTGTGCTCTCCTAGTTGGAGGTTATTTCCCCTACAAGTCAGTAGTAGTACACAACATCTCAAAAAATGAATAATCCCATTTACCCCCCTGTTCAGTGACCAAGCCCTTGCCTGTGTCTGGGTATGACATCCACTGAACTAAATCCAGAACTAGGCAACAAGCAGCAATAATTGTCTCAGATTCTCACTGAGGCAAATTAATAAGCTTTAGGCTGGTAAAGCCCTAAATGTTTTAAGGACAAGTGGTCTGACACTTGTTTTGTTACTGACATTGAGCAAAGTGATGTCAAATGGCTTCTGCTCAGGCTGGTGACTTTACTATTAAAATAAGAGAATGCTCACTCAGTTTCAAAATCCAAATTGGAAAGTAGACTACAAGCAGGTAGAACTGAAGAAAACGGTTAAAGCCTGAGTCTCTGCAGTAAAATTCTTCAACTGAATACCTCAATAAAGGCAATGAGAGCAAAAAGAGGGGGTGTCACAGCCATTAAAATAAACCCTAGAAGTTTCTAAATCAGGAGGAAATTTTTCTAGCCATTAAAAAAAAAAAAGTATCTAGAGCTTCTATCATGCAAAGGGTCAAAAAAAGAATGAAGCATTCAGCAGTTTTATACTAGACCCAAAACAAGCAAAGTCTTATTTCTCCTTACTGAAGGACAGACCATTTCAAATTCAAGTAATCAGGATTCCACCAGCTGCCTCTCCCCTGTCAGCACAACAAATCTGTCTTCCACAACAAAACTTAACCAGTCTTACTCTGCCCAGTATTCAGTCTTGACATTTAATTATCTTTACACTTCATTCTACAGGGAGTCTTCCAGGTTGATTTAAACCTCTGAATTTGCATTTGTATTCTCTGGACTTCTGCCAAATGCAATGCTGCCTCTAGATTTAACCTTGCATGTCCAATTTTACCTTGTGGCAGGTTCCCATTACCTATACCTAGAACAGTGTCCTGTAGTTAATTCTGATATCAAAGGTTCTCTCAAAATTGATTCAAAGAGGGAAATTTCTCTGAAAAATGGATGCTGTGACACTGCACCACAAGTGATGGAGCAAGAGAAGGAAACTTCTCTGAGCAGTCTAGAGCATTAGTTTTCCCTGGCACCTACTGTTCTGATAATTTAAAATTTTGAGGACACCCAGCAAGTTCTTTGAAATGCTGGCCATAGAAGTCATGTAGCTTCTGAAGGTCTTAAACTCACAACCTCACTCATGCAATTTGAATTACACATTTTTGTGTTAACACATTTTCAAAAACAGCTCCTTTAATTTTTTTCTATAGACTGTTGGAGAGGTATGTAAACATTGAAACATTTTTATTGACATATCTGAGCTTGTGCTCTAGAATAAACTATTTAGTTTTGTTGCCTTTAAAGTTATATTATGGCTTTAAAAGGCTTAAAAGTGCCATAGGAAACTTAAAGGGATTCCAGTCAGGAATACCACTGTCACCAGGCACTAATAGGAAATTAAAATGTTAACATTAAGGCAGAACTGTAAAAGACTTTAGAGAATTTAATATGCTTTGAGACTAGAATTATGCTAACACCATGAAGAACACCATTAATTCTTTTTTTTTTTGCCTTTGTTAGCAGTAGCCCCAACCATTGGCTTCACACAATGAAGCCTCACCTAAGCTCAGATAAGCCCTTGGCAGATCCTTTTCATACAACTGTTTCAACAAGATTCTCCTGCCTGTTCCTTTGATTTTAGTTTGTAAATACAGTCAGCAACAATTATTTCAAACTGATTTAATAAACCCCTGATGCTGTCAGGGGTCTTATCTCTATAAGACAACTGTGCTGCAAGGTTCAGAGCTATCCAGGACAACTACATGTTCAACAAATGCTCAGGCTGTCAGTGTGAACTGGGACTCTGTCCCCTCAAAAAAATTGAGAAATTGTGATGATTTGAGCTTTTTGAGTAACACTGCTTCATTCAGAGTATTCTGCCCTATTAGCAATAGGGGTAATGAATAGTTTTGTGACTGCTTACAGCCATGAGCCAGGTACACAGGTAGTGCTGTACAACAGGGTTCTGAAGTGTCAGCTTGTCTTGAGACAGAGCACCCAACCCACACCCCCATCTGTAGGTCTGCACTGTACAAATGCAGCTTTAGACCAGCCAAAGGACAACCAAGGTACATTATTTTACCTCAGGACACCTAACAGATGACCTAAATTAGCCCTCAGTGGCAGCACATGAGCTGGAAGAGCACTAAATGGAAAAGACTGATGAAGAGCTTGCCAATTAAAAGCCTGATGTGGCAGTACAACTGCCTGGCCACAGAACTAAAGGAAACTCACACTAGACATAAAAGATACTGATTAAAAGTTAATGCATCACAGCCAAAAATACTTAACTCCAGATTTAAAGGCAATTGAGACAGACACTACAGACAGACTTGAACTAAGTTTCTTGTCCCAGCTAATCAATACATTCAGCTGTTTCTATCCTTGTTTATTCAGTTTAGCCATCAAAGAAGTTTAACTAAGATGAGCCCACCAAGTTTAAACCACATGCTACCATAAAATAAACATTTCCAACTGGCTCAGCAGTCACACAGCCACATCACAACTGAAACTGGCAGCAGAAAGGTGAAAGCTACTTTATGAGCAGAAGTGTTCATTTAAACCTCTTTGTAAAGACTCATCCTCACTTTCAAGTTGTACCTGGCTTATTATTATAAAAAAGCTGAGGCATAATTGCTTCATGTGAAATATAGTCTGGCATTACTTGTGAAAGGAGTGAATGTCACACAACGTGTCAGTTCTACAAGGATGAAGGCTCATACCACTGCTGATAGCTTGAAGATGTCCACATTTTCCTTCCAGCCATGACTGATGAGTACAGTTTTGTGTATTCTGGAGTATTTCAAACAGCCCACTCAGATTCTTAATCAGCAGTTTAGGACAGACTACTTACAGCCAGCAGATCAAGTCCGTCTTTATCCAAGTTTTTGACATGTGTTTCGAGGCTGACAGGTTTCCATTTTGGGAATGTGTTTTTATAGTCTTGCAGGGATTCCACCTCAGGCCATACCTCGTTGTTGGGAGTCCCTAAAGCTCTGTGCAAGCATAAGCAATTTAGTCTGAAATCTGTTATGTGCTATTATGCTTTTAATTACACACTACTGTTGTGTAGTGCCACACAGCTAGCAAGGAAACGTTCAGCCTTACATACCTGAAGATTCTGAAGATCTGGTCAATCTCTGAATCCCCATGGAAAAGTGGCTTTTTAGTTGCCAGCTCAGCAAATATGGTTCCTATGCTCCAGATATCTACAGGAGTAGAGTAACGAGCAGATCCCAGCAGCACTTCTGGAGACCTGTACCACAGTGTTACTACCTGTGGAACAAGGAAAGGTTGAGTTTGTGGAATCAGGTCTTTTAACTGACTGCAGGATAAATGGCTCATTTGTTATTAAGTAGCATTCACTGTTTTTTTTTTCTAAAAATAGCCAGTACTCTGAGTTTTAGTGGAAGTGTAATACTGGTTTCAAACTTCATGTGTGGACAAAGCAACTCCAATAGTTGCAACTCCAACTTGCAATAGCTTCTACTTCAAAAAAAGCAGCTGCCTGCACAACTTCCCTAAGAGCAGGAATCCTTTGGCACCCAGCCACAAAACCCCTCAAACCTGAGTGCTTTGCAAAGCAAAAACACCTTTATGAGACAGTGAGCAACAAGTTTGAGTCCATCTGACTCACTCCGAGTGGGATTCATAAAATGTTTTGGAACCTTGGAGTGAAGCCAAAATCAAAGAAGTGAAAAATGAAACAGAACTTTTTCATAGTTTTGTTAGCTTATAGCTTGAAAAAAATGATTTTTTTTATCTGTTTCAGAATCAGTTCTTAGCAGGAAGCAAGTACACACTATCCAAACCAGCAGAGGTATGTCCCAACTCACTTCATGCGTGTAGACCCGCACTGGAATTCCAAAGGCTCGAGCCAGTCCAAAATCTGCCAGTTTAATCACTCCCTTGTCATCTATCAGGAGGTTCTGAGGTTTCAAGTCTCTGTGCAGAACTCTTCTTGAGTGGCAGAAGACAATACCTTGCAAAATTTGGTACAGATAACTCTAGAAAGGATGAGGTGAGAGGAAAGAAACAAAGGAGTTACCTTTAGTACATGTCAGTGTACACAAAGGTGTTCCCTTCATTAGCTCTCCCCACAGCAGCAGGAAATGGGGATCCAAAGCATTGCAGATATTGAGTGAATATCAATCCAAAAGCTACACAATTTAATTCTGAAGATTAGTTTAAGGCAGTTTAATCTCAGTAATGAAAAGATTTTCAAGTGGTATTTGAAAGCAAAACTCACATTCATCTTATTATCTACGGCTGCTTATTTAACCTTTCATTTCTCCTCAAGGAGTTAATTATACTGAAAATAAGAGCTGCTTATGGTTTAGTAGATCATCATTAAATTCCTTCTTAGGTTAAGAAATTGTCCTCATTACCTTAACACGTGAACGCTCCAAATACTGGCCAGATGGAATACTATCCAAATATTTCTTGAGATCCATGGAAAGGAATTCAAAGACAAGGTACAGTCTTGAATCCTGCATGAGAACATCCTGAAGACTAAAAATTGAGTATACAATTACTTCACTGCAATATGCATGCACTCCCATTTCTTTTCTTAACAGGGATACAAGCTGATATTTCCAGGCTTCTATTATGGAAGTCTTAAAAGACTTCAAACAACAGGCTAAGTGAGTTATACTGTCATCTGGAAAATCAAGTGTATCTGAAGTAGTGTCAAACTGAGATAAAAGCCTATATGCTTCCTCTAAAACTTATGTTCTCTCAAGTCAGACACAGGAGTCTGAAGAAAACACTCCTGCCATTAAAAAAAACCCACCTGTGGGTGTTGGTGCCTAGCTTCTCTTTGAAGCTGGCTTGTCACAGCAGAGCCTGAATTACTAGAAACTTAAGGGAACATTTAATAGGAATTTAATAGACACAGTGGGATTTGCACACAATTTTAGGGATCTTCTTCATCCTTATTGGAGTGTAAGGGTTCCTAAACCCAAACAGACATACATTGAGACACTATCTGGCTGGAACCTGGCCACTTTTAAGGCACATTAAAGATCAAGTATTTTGCTGCATCAAAGAGCAAGCATGCTGGGGGAAGACAGTGGCTGCAATCATTTTTACACGTCAAGCAGTCACTGATGGAAATTTCACTCACAGCTCAGGTGTGCCAGCTATGACAGCATCAGAACACATCTAAATTCCTGCTACAGAACAGTAGGGAGAACACTTAAGTCAAATGGCCTATTCCAAGGTGGTAAATAAACTTCTGAGACTGCCTGAAGTAACAGCTACAGCCAGTTTTCATAAGGTATGCCTCCATTCTCACAATAATATCTCAGAGTTTACAGAAATTTCTAAATTAACAAAAATTTGTTAGATTCCTAGAACGAAAAGAGGCAGCATGAGGAAGGCTTAATTAGAAAACTGGTATAAACATGGAATTTAACATATCTGCTGCAAAGCAGACATTGCATTAAACGGAGAGGTTCCCACCTTACTAGATGAGTGGGAAAATAATTTATGATCTGATGGAACCTAGTGCTCCTCCAAGAGTTTAGCTAAATACCAGTATATGCATACCAGACTATATTGGGATGATTCAGCTCTTTTAATAAAGAAATTTCTCGGATAGCAGTACTTGGAACACCTTCCTCCTCACTTTCTAGACGTATTTTCTTCATTGCAACCACTTGGCCTGTGGTTTTGTGACGACCTTTATACACAACACCATAGGTACCTGAACAAAAAGACAGTGAAACACATACAGGAAGTACCAGCTTCAGGTACAAATAATATTGTAAACACAAGCTGCTAACATAGGAAAAGTCCTTACAAATGGAGTATTGGTTTAAATTACAAATTACTACTTAGCTGTGGAGTTTACCTGAGCAATATTTTTGTTTGTTTAAAGCATGCCACTCATGAAGTGTAGCATTTGTTAGGACAGGGCACTTAGAAGGCTAAGTGTGAAAGGCTACATTTGGAAGATGTAGTTATAAAATCGGCTACTATTTGAGTTTCAAGTTGATTAACTTTCAGTCAAGATTATTATAAAGGATTGTGATTTTGCCATTGATACATTATATTAAAATGCTAAAGGTTTAGCTGCAAATGGAAGTAGTGCTCCTTCTGCAGTCTGAGATCCAGCCATCCATGGGTGCGAGCTGTAGAAATATCTCTGGCACAATGCTCAGTGCAGGAGAGAGGCTAGTGCTGTGGGTCTCAGCAGAAGCTGAAATTGGAACCAAGAGTAAATCTCAAATCAATCCATCTTAATTATCAGTGCTCACAGAAGTAGAATCCTCAAACCAAGACAGTGCAAGCCTTCTCTTTTTGCCCTTCTTGAACCATTACTCCCTCACATGTAGCCCAAACTAGTTTAGTTCAAAAAGATCCACGCACAAGGCTTTGGTTACAAAGCTTTGTTGCAAGATCCAAGCACACATAATGCTATTGCCTCAGAGTGGGCAATGGTACTTCAAATTTTCAAGTCTACATAAGGCCTTATATAGTGTGTGATAAAACACACTGACTTCTACAGGGAACACAGGCTGGACTTCCAGTAACAGGGGGGTTGTGACTAACACCTGCATTGAAGCCATCTTCTTAGTGCCTCAATGTGAAGTAAATGTTAAAATTTCACTTCTCCACAGAGCTTTGCTATCTTGCTTTCCTTTGACACCCACACTGCCCATAGATCATCAGAGCAGAAGAATCCAGAAAATACCACTCCCTACCTGCAGCTCCAAGCAAAACAACACATCGCACAACTTTAGGGGCAGCTTGGAAGTTCACATTCAGAGAAATGGGGGAGCTTCCTAAACTGTAAGCTGGTTTCAGGACTCAGAACATACTTCTCCCTTCTCCCTTTTGGAGATGGCTAACGTTACACCATTAGCCATCAAAATGAAGGCAGATACTTTTCAACACTGGTCAGCTGTTTTTAAAAAGACCATGGCACTTTCACAAAAAAAGGGCAGGCTGGAAGGTTTTACAGATATAGATAAGTACCACAGTAATTAAGCTACAAGCTTATTTAGCCACTTGGTTGAATCTCAGTGTTTCCTGTAACAGGCAGAGTGCACAGATGTTCTGGGACGCTTTATAGCTCAAACTGTGGAGCATTTAAAAGCTCACTGCTCCCCATACTTACCTTCCCCAATCTTCTCTATTTTTGTGTAATCATCCATTGCTGTGGTTATCCCTGAAATGGACAGGAAAAAAGAAACAGAAAATGAGGGTGAATAGTTGCTGTCCTGAGCACAGACAAGTCACTGAACCTATGCCAAGTCTTTAGAAGCATTTTGTGCCTCACAAAATTAAGATATAATGTAAACCACTTAACTGTTCTCATCAACAAAAACACAGAACATATTTATTCCGAATTCCAGCTAGAAAAACTATACCCCCCAAGGTATGAATGGACAACGATTCCAAGGAGGAAAAAAAAATTTTAAAAAGCTTTGAAGAAAGCCCCTCCAGGGAACTGGAAAAAGCGCAGCCTAGTTCTCATTTTTACCTAACCACTCAAGAAGAAGGAGCTAGAAGCAGGCAGGAACGCCGCTGTGGCACCGGGTGTTGGCCGCGCCGCGGGACTCGGCCCCGGGCGGAGCGCCCCGCACAGCGGCACCGCAGCTCCGGGGGCTCCGGACGCCGAGCGGAGCCGTTACCTCCGGGCCCGGGGGGCTGCGGGCAGGGCGGGCACCATCCGCCGGCGCCGCTCGCTGCGGCCCAGCCCCCGCCCCGCTCCCGGTCGG
>QUSF01000014.1:14439069-14602155 GCA_003676055.1 Chloebia gouldiae | reverse complement strand
AGAGAAATGCTGAGCGGTAGGGCGCGGCAAGCTGAGGGTGAACCCGACGTCTTCTTGTTTCACGGACAGCGCGAGTTGGGGCAGCCTGGCCGGGCGGGTGGGTCGTTCCGCGTAGCCCTAAGCCGGTGACACGGGGGCGCTGGGTCACGGTCATGGTCCATGGTCCCGCCTCTCTGCTCATGCAGGGCCGTCCCAGAACACACGGCACAGGCTCCAGATGGTTCAGGAATATCTCCGGCGAGTAAGAATGCACATCCTCTGCGGGCAATCTGTGCCAGTGCTCGGTCACCGCACAGTCAAGTTGCGCTTCGTGGAACTCCTGCGCATTAGCTCCTGCCCATTCCTCTGGTGCCATTGCTGCTCCCAAGGAGCAGCGCCTGGTCCCTGCAGCCAGGGACGGTGTTCCCTCTCCGCTGTCTCTGCTCCAGGTTGGACAGCCCCAGCTCCTTCAGCCTTTCCTCCTAGGAGAGATGCTCCAGTTTCTTGATCAACTTTATATCTCTTCACTGGACCCTGGGTACCAATGGAATAACACTTTGGGCTTTGTTGGCATGGTTTGGGGCGTATAATTGTGTTTGGACCAGGCTAGGCGTTGGCTGCAGCTTCTTCTTTTAATCAAGTCTGTTACATTTGGATGCTGCAGTTTCTCCTTTTAATCAAGTCTGTTAGATTTGGATCCTATGGCCAGTCAGACCATAAATTCATTATTTCTAGCTGCATGGGCACGGATGTGGGTAGTGCTGCTGTGGCCTTGGGAGCTGCTTTTAAGGCATGTGCTTTAATGAAAGGTCATTGGGTAACTTAATTCCCCAGAAGCTGGGATGTGTGTCTGTAGGCAAATTAAAGTTCTGCATCCCTCCTCCCAGATTAAGAAAGATTAGTCTCTGTGCTATCCCAGCTTCTGAAAGAAGGGTTGGGGATGTAACTGGAGAGGCACCTGTGGGCCTTGCTCAGTGAGCACTCTGCCAGCTGCAGCCTTCCTCCACTGGTACCCAGGAAAGTGGTGCTACAGTACACGAATTAACAAAAAGCCTGGGAAAATATTCCACACAAATTTTGTTACTGAGAAACTGAAATGCTAAATAGATTAGCCAAGGTCACGTGTTTCTAGTATTACAAGTCTTTCCCCTGCAGGACAGCTCCACTGTGGATTCTGTGGTGCTGCTGACCCACTCTAGCACCTATTTATCGTCAGCACTGGCAGTCCTGGACCAACAGCTTCTGTGGAAACCTACAGTCCCTGCAGGGGGGAGACACAGGCACCTCTTCACACTGCTGAGGTTACTGCCTTTTTTAATTACTTCGTTGCACTGGTTTACAGCATTTTTGAAGGATGGTTTTGCTGCTTGCCTGAAATGTAAGCAGGGCAGGGCGCTGCAAACAAAAACGTGCAGCTTCTCCCTTAAAGCATTTCTTTGGGATGGCGATTCCAGGAAGCAGGGCTATTTATGGTACACTTCCTTCTTCTCATCCCTACCCCATGGCAAAGGCAGGAGGCAGCCCGTCCAGCTCCTCCCCCTGAGTGTGTTTCAGGGGTAAAACCCCTCCGCTTTCCCCTCCCTCCTGGGGAATTTTTGTGTCTGCCCGCGACTCTCTGTTTACCTTGAATCCTGTATTCCCACCACTGGCTCGGGATTTACCTGCCTAGAACAAGGCTTTTGTATATCTGGGAAATTCCATACGGGGAACATGGCTTGTGCAATCTTGTGCAATTCATAAGAAAAAAACCTGATGTGCTCTGCCCTGCACAGTGACAGAAGATTTCTACCCCGTGTGTGTAACAAGTCCAAAGCAGCCAGGGCAGTGTGGGCACAGCAGTGCCCATGGATCAGACAGAGCGTAGGACACATCCCTCAGGCCTGGCTCTGCACCTCTGGGGAGTTGTTTTCTATTGCCAGCACAGGGCTGGAGCTACTGCTGCTGGACCAGCCCTTGCCTAGGGATGTTAGGTAGGTTGCCAAAGTCCAACTTTCCCTTTAGAGGAAAAGAAAACATTTCTCGCAAGTCCCAGACATATGGTAACCCTAGTTAATTCACAGGGGTTGGTGGTGGTATCATAATCATACAGTACCATAAATTATATTAAAATACAGAGATGTAATATAAAATGTACTGTGTCTGAAAGCACTGAATACACTGATCTGAATTTTCTTGAAAGCGAGATCTTTTTTTCTAGCTTTAGTTTAAATATACATAAGAATTTCTTAGCTGCTCACAAATTATTATTTCTTAGAAATATAAATTTCTTAGTGTCCTTCCAGCTGGACACTAACTGTTCATTCTCAGAGCACTCGCTGAATTTTCAAACTCTTTGAGAATACGTCTTTTTCCTTACATCCCATTGTGTCATGGGCTCTGAGTGGGAAAGACCAGGAGGCACCAGGAGGAAAGCTGGTTAAAGAGCAGCTCTCTCTTGTAAAGGAACCCCACTTGTTTTCACATGTGAGGGGACTTTTCCATGAGCCAGCTGCACACAGCACTGTGATCTGTTTGAGGCTGTTGGTCACCCCCTTGGTCAGCACCTAGGGGGACAAGTTTAGCCTTTTCTGAGACCTTTAGGAAAGTTCTGGAAGGTGAATGGCTTTGAGATCCCTCTGACAGCTGTTGCACTGGAAGCCCCAAATCTGCTGCCTTTGTGTCAGCTCTTGCACCTCAGGGCCCAGGCTGTGCTGGCTAAATCAGGCAAGCAATCAGGGACATTATTTTGCTGTAGTCTCCACGCTGGGTGTGCTGGTGGCCATGCCAACCCCTCAGAGCAGTGGAGGGTGCAGTTGTGTGCCCTGGTTTCCTCCAGCAGCAGCAGAGGCTGCCTTGCCCTCTGCCTCTGGCTTAGGAGCCAAATGCATGTAAGTATAGACTCGACATGGCATTAATTTGTCAAACATCTGTCTGGCACTTACCTTGTGTTTTCCTCACTCTTGTTGTCTGTATATCCTTCATGCTTATCTCAGTTGATCATTGCTTTGGATGTGGCAGGAGCTAATGATGCTGCTTGAGACAAGCAATACAATTGCATTTGCAGTGACTTCTGTGTTTGAAGGGATTTACTGTTCTGCTTGAAAGAGCAGCAGCAGTGAGCCTGCTGACAACTGAGTCACAGATGGATGCATGTGGGAATCCCTAGGACTGCTGCTCCCCTTCACAGCAAAACACAGTGAAATGCAGAGCTGAGGGAAAACTCCAAGGCAAACAACAAAAGAAGCTTGACAACACCATGTTAATTACATCTTATTTATATAAAAGACAAAGGGGCACATATATTACAACCTTTTTGGCATCCCAGACTTCCCTTTGCCTGAACTGCAGTGCTGTTTGTGCAAGGCACATGGGATCAGACCGACAGTGCCGAGCTGGGATTATGGCATTACAGTTGTATTCACAGCTGAGAACCCAGCGTAATGCTCTGAACAGCTCCTTCTCTGCTGAGTAGAGGGCAGCTGCAAGAGTCAGTATCATCTTGTCTTCCGTATATTAATCATATTCTCCTCAGCAATAACTTCACTGTAAGGAAGAGAAAAAGTGTGTTCTGTCTTTTACATAATGATGGGATTAAAAAGGTCAACTGGTTTGTGAATATTAATGAGAATATCTAAAATAGGTTGTGTTCACCTATCTGCTTGAAAGCAGATAAGTGCAAACATTGATTGGCTTATTTTAACATTTATTTAAACTCGACGATTATTTTAGGATGACAAATGCAAAAGTATAGTAGGAGAGATGTACCACTTAGGAATGCAAGGTAATATTAGAGGGATAGTACCTCCAGTACATATCTCAGATGATACATTTAACCTGTTAAATCTCTCATTATGCAGGACAGTTCCCACTATCATGAAACATGGAGAACTTCTCTGCTGCTCTCCTTCTGCATTAGCATTTTGATAGGATGTCAGAAAACAAAAGCTACGGAGAACTGTTTAAAAATCAAACAAAATGATGGAATCTGCTTAGAAAAAAAAATTATCAATATCTCCTTACAGCATTAATATAAATATTTTAAATGCACTTAAAGTACTTGAATTTAGGTTAAAATTATTTAAAGGTTGTTTTTTGTAACATGCACTAAATCACTTTACCTGAAAATCCCAAATATTGATATGATTGCAATAATGAAAATATCATAAACCATCTCTTCATTTCAAATAAAGAGATATTGTAGCTAGAAGAACTGGTTATTCATGGTCACTGGTTATTCATGTGTTTGTAACTTCCTGGAGGAAAACTCAGCTGAAAATCAAGGAAAGTTTTACAATGAACACTGCAGCACAAAAAGAAGAGTGAGGAGAGAGTGTGAGAACCCTGTGGGAGGGAGGAGAGGGGTGCACAGAGTCCCTGCTGAGCCTATTGGGAGTGGCTTCCAGGGGCTGAAATCTTCTCCCAGCTCTGCTTTGCCAAACTCCTTTCCCACAGTAGGGAATGCTCCACTGTCACTGTGGAACTTCCTTCATCGTGGGACATACAGCTGGTTTCATAAAAACCTTTAGAGAAATACCTACAGATGTCCAACCTGGATTTTATTTTAATAACTGAAATTAAATGAGAAAGGTGAACAGCATGTATGTATTAAACCTGGGGCAGAGGAAAAAAAAAAGTTGTGTTTTTTTTTTTTTCCTTTGGAGCATCTGGGCAAAAAGCCAAGCTCCACCAAAATCTTTGACAAAACTCCCATTAACTTCACTCTTGACCCCAGGTCAGGTGGCTGGTTCCTGATCTTAGTTTTTGCATTTCACTTACCTTGTGATTCAGGAATAAAAATGGTAGAACCCAATAAACTGCTTTAAAACTTCTGTTTGGGTGCCTGAGAGCAGGGGAGGTGCAGCCAAAGTCACACTTGGAGCTCCCTCAGCCTGGATGGCTGGAGGGGGCTGGTTTTGAGGTAGGTGTGGAGGGCTGGGTAGCAGCACATCCCTTCAGGGAACAAGGCACAAACCCAGCCCTGGGCAGCAGCACATCCCTCCAGAGAACAAGGCACAAACCCCGACGCTGTGCACAAACCTTAGGCCCTGTCTTCAGCAGCAGTGCAACTCAACCAGCAACATTCCTCACCTGGAGACACTTACATTAAAAATCTCTTTCCTGTAATGGCTGTTTCATTTCAACACGTAATACTCCTTTTTTCCAAGTTACCTCAGGTTTTAGCTGTTTATCCTTTTTCATCTTATAACAACCACCCACTACTGTGCTCGATCAGATCAAATGCACTGCAAAAGCATATTTAAATTCCAAACCTCTGTCAGGGAAGCCTGACCTGAAACTTCTCCTGAAGTAAGGGAAGTCAACTTTTCTTTCCCCCCAGGTATCATTCCTGCTGCCAAAAAAATAGCTGTACTCTTCCAGGTGGGAGTGTAGATGAGACAAATGAGGTTATAAGCCTGTGGAAACACAATATGGATTTACATGTACACATCACACTTTAAATATTCCTCCTCCTAGCAATTGTAAGAGTAGACTTAAAAACCACTTTTCATTTCAAGTAAAACTTTTTTTATTTTCCCCTTAAGGTGTTATTTTCTTTCTCAATCTGCAAATCCCATTTAAGTCTCTCTAACTGTCCTTCCCAAGGAGCAATGGAAGGTGGTATGCCGTGATGGTGTAATCCATGAGTTGTACAAAACCAGTGTATGACCCAGGCACAGATCTGCTGATTGCCACTGCCCATCAGTGGATGTGACCAGCCTTGCTTCATGCTTGCTTTTAGCCAACAAGGAGCTTGTGATCCTTTTCCCCCATCTCCTCTGGCTCCCAGTTCTCCAAGTGTGCTGAGGAAATGAGTCACATTCAAAACAAGAGGGATAAAAACATTCTGGGGAATTGCCTTCTCCATGCGAGACACAGCCAAGTTCTTCGGTTAAATATTTTTATTTGGCTCTGTATACAAAGAAAAAAGTTTACAGGAGAGAAGGAGTGACAAGCAATTAGTTACACAGTATCCAAAGATGTATAAACACCTATAGTCAGTTTATGCATCTGGGTACGTGTTTCGTAAATTGCACCTACAGCATTAAGGCCCACGGTAGGACAACTAGCTGGATTAAACTGTTATCAGCAATATTTCTAGGTAAATTAGTTCTTAACAGCATTTGTTGTGTTTCATCATTACAAATAGGTTCTAATTAAAACAGGAAAAGGGGTTGATGCACCAAGACCGCCTGTGAGAAGTAATGATAGGATAAAGTAATTTAAGTCAAAACTAAAGTAATCTCAATTCCTTTTACAATACTTTCACAATTTTGCGCTGTGATAAAACACGTTTTAATGAGGTTGATTAAAACATTTTTTAAACTGAGAAAAAGTACAAGCAGAACTAACTGCTGCTTGATCACGGTGGAATCTCACCTGTGAGGTTTGCACAGCCCTCATCTTGTGCTGGGGGGAGGGAGGGAAGGAAATCTGGGCTGACTCCCCCAGGCTCGAGCGCGTTCCGAGGGAATACCAGCTAATCATTCTCCGCAGGTGCAGCTCCCGACGGCCGAGCGGCTTGCATTCGCATTACAGCGAATACACCACACCTGTGGCACTCCCGATGGAAAAACCAGCGAGAACGGCGGGACGGAGCTCATCAGCGCCCAGCGCGAGGATCTGGTTGGCTTTGCAGTTTTGTTTAACAAACTTCAGCTGGCCTTTCCCCCATCACGCCGCGGGCAGAGCAGAGCCGAGCCGCCGTGTCCAGGCGAGCTGCGGTGCAGGTACGGGCGGCTGAGGGGGCTCCGCGGCTCTCCGGAGCTCTCTGGCAGCGGCCGCTGTCGGGGTTTTCCAGCGGGACGGACTTGGGGACGCTGCCCCCGCCCTGTGGCACCTCCAGGCACGGGGCGGGACGGGGCGGCGGTGCCGGTGGCGGAGCAGCGCGCCCGCCCCCGTGCCCTGCCCGCCGCGGGAGGAGAGGCGGCGGGCCGGCCCCACCTGCGGGGGCGGCGGCGCGGGCAGCGCGGCCCGGCGCCGGGGTGAGCCCGGGACGGCTGGGCGAGGTGAGGAGCGCGGCCGGGGAGCGCCGCAACATGGCCTCCTCCTCCTCCTCCTGCTCCTTCCCCTCGCGGTCCGCGGCGCGGGGCGGCAGGGACCAGGTGAGCGCGCAGCCCTCGGGCGGGAGACCGGCGGCTCTTTCTGCTTTTCTTTCTTCTCCCTCCGTCTTTCTCCCTCCCTCCTCCTCCTCCCCGCTGCCGCCGGCGCTCTGGGTCAGCGCGGGGTGAGCGCCCGCAGCAGCGAGCGGCGGCTCCGGGAGGGGAGCGCGCTGTGCCCGCGCCCGCCCAGGTGCGAGGCTGCGGCCGGGAGCGCCTTCCCGTGATGGCCGCTCTGCCTCTGCCCGCGGCCAAACCTCTCCCAAAACAACGCGCGACCCCCCCACGTCAGTGCCCCGCTCTGCTGGAATGTGGCGTTTTGGGGCGCAGGTGTGTCGTTTGTGCTTTGAGCGTCTGCCTTGCGTTTCACACCTCGGGCATGAGGCAGCGATGTGCTTGTGGGACGGAGGCTGAAAAGCCACCCAGGTAAGGGCTGGAGGCTCCCACAGCCCTACCCGGGCTGCCGTCCCCGGTGTGCGGGTCGCTTCACGTCCCAGCGGGGACATGCACAGCAAGCCGCCTCCAGCGCTGCTGCAGGGCAGGTGAGGAGAAGATGCTGTTGAAGGCTTCGCTTCACCGTGGCACAAGCGGCCACAGGAATCGTTTTTCTCCCTGGCCTTCCCTCCTCCGCAGCGGATAGAGCGAGGCCCCAGGGTCAGGTGAAGGAGCTTTGCTGCCCTGGTCTGTCTCCCCCAGGTATTCGATGTGACCACTCTGTTTATCGCTCTCACAAATGCTGCCTTGTGTAGTGAGTGAGTGCACTTGTCCCACACTCTTCCTACTAAACACAAATGGGAGTTAAAATCCATTTTAGCTCTGAAGATTTGTGTTCCTCAGGGCAAAGAAAGCGTATATTACTGGCAAAATGACACTACTTCTACTAGAAGTAAGTTTAGTAAAAAATGATTGGGAAAGCATGATAACTGAATTATCTCTCACCCCCCCCCCCCCCCCCCCTTTTTTTTTTTTTTGGGCTATGTGCCCAGAACTCTTGAAACTAAAACTGAAAACTTTCAAGATTAAAGTTATAATTAATCAAGGCTGAATAAGCTTCATTCTTTGTGGTTTGTTTTTTTCTTTTTTTCTTCCCTGAAGTTGGTATCTTTTGAATCATTAAACTTTCCTGCTTTTAATACCACTTTTGCTACTACTTGAAACTCTTAACTGGACACAGAAGATGAAATATTATCTGTTTTACTGTAGATTGTTATGTTTTCTCATATTTCTCCCTCAAATCTGTGTGGTGTTCGTGCTTTGAAATGGAATGTAAATTAACACCCCAGGAGGACTGATCAGCTAGAAAAAAGTCTCTGCTGTGGCAGTCAGGTCCTCTAAGTTCTGGTTGGGCAAGATGCTGTTCCCGCTGTTCCCCCAGCACCTCTTCTTTTTGTGAGCCCTGTGTTTTCAAGGAGAGTCCCTGAACAAGAAGACAGTGCTCCTTACTGTGGTGTCAGAGCTCCAGGCATTTTTGCCTCTCTTTCATCAATTGTCTCAAGGATAAAGAAAGAAAATACGACCTTGTGTGTTCACAAAGTGGGTAGCTTAAAACTTTACTCTCTGAAAGGTTTGTAACCTCGCCTGGGCTGGAAGTGTTGAGTTCTTAAGTGACTGTTCTCAGTCTCCAAATTGTGTGTGTTACAATGTTGGGCTTGGAGTAACCTCTGGATCAGCAGAGACTCAGCTTTGTCCTCTGATCCTTCAGGCCATCAGGGCAGTGTGTTTCTCATTGGTTTGAGAAGACTCTTAGATCAGGCTCTAAACTTTCAGGGTGTTTCTGTGTAGTGGGTATGTAAGGTGCTCACATCTTGAGACACTGTCAGTGCTCAGTGTTGGAAATGGGGATGTGCTTTGACACAGTCAGTGTTTGTTAGCGAGTTCCTTACAGAAATATTCCTGCCACCATTAATCTGTCTCTCATTTCTCTGGGAGCTGACTTATGCTCATTGCATGATTTTTGTTCCAAATGGTACTGTGCTGTCATATGTGCTGTTACTCTCTTGATGCCTGCCAGAGGATGAGGTTGGGGATTTCCATTATTGAAAAACTGTCACCTCTTCTGTCTTTTCCAGATCCTAATTTATTGCTCATGTTGTTTTTGGAGATAATGAGGTCTGTCTGTTATAATGCACTGATTTGCAAAATCATGTGAATAATTGTGTGTCGCTAAATATTTTCTTTTTTTTTTAAGAAGCTAGTTACAGTTTTTCCTAAGACAGTTTCCAGGCTTTGCAAAGCCAAAATTGTTAATGGCATAAGAAAAAATAATTTGTTATTCAAGGTTGTTTATAGTCCTACAATACTTTGCTGTTGATTATTTGGGTGGCCCTTTAGTCTTTATTTCACTTCAGTGTTTTCTAAAATGTTTTGTTGAAAAGCTTGTGTTTCTAAAACGTGACAGGAAGACTAGAATGTACTTTCTTGTTTTAGTTAGTTTTGTTAGTTTCTTGTTTTAGTTCTTTTGTTTTGACAGCTCTTGGCCTCAGCACCACGGGCACTATTAAAGTCAATGGCTAGAAGTTAATTATGCTTGTAGGTCACCTACAGTGCCGTGCTTTGCTCTGAAGTGTTTTTATTTGATATACTTAAGGTACTGGAAAATTTTGGGATTGTCTGTGACTTGGAAGAGATTTTTGAACTTCAGAAATTGAAAACTTTTATGCTTTTTGCCACTTAACTTTAAACTGGTGTTTGTGGAAAGAGAGGAGACAGTGGTCAAGTTGTTGGGCAGAGGGAGGAAAAAATCCAAATGCAGTTCAAATATGACAGCCATGTTGTTATCACATAAATAATAACAGTAAAAGTAAATAATTTACTGCTAAAGTGGAAAGCTTATTTCACAGAGTAAGCTTTTAAGTGTGATCTGTGAGACTGCAAGTCCAATCATAGCTGCTCTGAAAAACAATAATACATGCAAATGTTATTCAGTCATTGAAAACTCTAGGGAAAATGGCAGTTTTTCAGTTAAAAAAAAAACAAACAAAAACCAACTTAATCAATCTTCCCAAACCCCTCTCTGTGTAGCATACAGATCAGGCCACATAAGTCTCAGTTCTAGACAGTTGTTCAACACAGGCAAATTCCTGTCCTTGTTGTTTACTCTGGTTTTATCCTATGTTTTTATCAGCTTATTTTTTGATTTTTTTTTCTCCGCTCCAAACTTTTGGAGTTCTGTTCTTATGTACACTGTTTCTCAAAATTCAGTGCTCTTGACACCATGTAAAAACTATTGACATACTAATCCAGTCAATGATTGCTATTAAAAGTTATTTTTGCCACTCTCTGTTGGCTGGAGTGGGACTATTTCCTGTATACATTAGGTTTTGTGATAAGCTGTTGACAATGGAACTTGTGCTCCTGCTGGCATGGCTCTTGGTATGACAAAATAAGACCTGGAATTTTGCATTAATTCTGACAAAAGCATGGTTTTACAATCTTTAATCAGCTAAAGTTTCATTATCTCTTTGAGGGAGTTTTACTCTAGGCCTAAGGAAGATTTTTTTTTTCTTAACTTTAACAGCTGGTGGCACTTGTTAGCTTTTTCCAGAGGCATGGAGTGATGATGAATCAGAGGCTTGAGGGTAATACTTTCTATTTCTGTCAGTTCTGTTGCTTGACTTCTGATATGTAGTGTTAAATAGCTATTTATGATGCTGACATGCCTAAGAAGGAGAGTTTTGAAGCTTGAATGTTCCGAAACAAATCCTTCAAAATAGTTTTAAGCATATTTTTACTTTAATTTGATAAAGCTAGTTTGGATTCCATTCTTCTCTGAAAAAGTTTTGTAATTGGTGAAAAATTGGGAAAGGAAATGTTCTGTGTGGTGTGGTTTTTTTTGGTTTTTTTTTTTTAATGTAGGGATGAGGAGGAAGAGTAGTAGGAACTGTTACTCTCATTCTGTAGTTGCTAAGTGCCAGAACTTTGCTACTCTTTTGATGAGTTTCATGTGCTGCCTGCTGGTTGGTTCTGGTCACTTTTGCCCTCTCAGCTGTTGGATTACATCAGCGTGCACATAAAATGCATAGAAAATAATAGCTGCTTGCACTGTGTGTTTCTGCTGCCCTTGCCACGGGGATGCAGTCACAGGCTCTGTAATGCTGAGGAGGATGAAGAGGACAGCAAAGAAAATTGCTTCAATAAAGTATTTATTAGTGTGATTGTGACAGCCTGAGAAGCCTCACTCTGCTGGTGTCAGTCGTTGCCTCGCTGCTCATGTGATGGTTGTGCACTCCTAGAGTCTTGCCCAGCTTTGGGATCCTCTTGAGCAGAACCCACCCCATTTAGTGTTGGAGCAGTGGCTGTTCTTTCTTCTCTACTCCCCTGGGATATCCCACAAAAATGAATCTATTATTAGCTACTTGATTAGATTGTAATTTCTTAGTTTAAATGCACTTAAAGCTTCACTTCCCACTGCCTCTTTGGCAAGGAAAGGGCACTGTACTTCAATCACCTTTTAAAATTCAGGAAGTTGTTCTCTTCCAAGGGCATTCTGAGGTTGGTGCCCTTCAGAGGAGAAATTCTGCAAACTTTCCATATAATATCTGGAGTATGCATCATAACTTTATCAGGAGGCCTTATTGATCCTATCTGATCATGACTTGGAAAAAGCTGTGAGCTAATGAAAGGAGTCTTGCATGGCAAAACCATGAGTATTTCCTTTTGCCCTATGTTCCACTGATGAAGCAAGGCCTGGCTGAGCTTCTGCACTGCACTAATAACTCTGTTATTACTGAAAACAGGCTGTGATGACAGCTCCTTTTAATAGGAGAATCTGAAGTAACATTCTGCAATGACAGAGGAGTTGATGGCATGTGAATGTTGTAGGAGAGCTGGTTTCTTAGCAGAGACTTTATGAAGACTGGGTTTTTAGGTTTTAAAACCTCTGATTTTTTCCATCTGTTTTGGAAAATACTTTTAAAGGAATTTTAATAAAGGTAATTTTCAGATGACATGCACAGAACAGGTGTGAGCTAGTTTTATGATCTGCACATGCTGTTGGTACTAGTACCATAATTTAAGAATGTGTGCACTTTAAAGAAAGGAATATGGAATTTCTAGGTTCCATGACAATTATTTTGCTCTATTAAAAAGCAGAAATTAACACACCCTGACCTCATCACCAGTAGAAGCTCCTCTGCTTTTATTTCTGTGGAGTCAGAATTTCTCCCTGTTCCTGTATTGCGGGTGCTGATGATGTAGTTTGTGAGGAATTCCTTAGCACTAGGAAGATGTTCAAGCAGCTGTCTGTTTTTTTTCTGAATTTAAAGTTTAGAAGTCTGAAGCTGTCTGTGGTGGGAAACCTCCATTTTCAAGGAAATATTATGCAAACAGCTCTAACTTGGTTTTGACCTAGTTTACAAATCTCTAGATTTTGTTGCATGTGTCTCACTCTTAGAAGATTATCTGCTTTTCTGTTTCTTGCCCTATTTTGGGTTTTTTTTGGGTGGGGGGAGGGTATGGGTGTGTATGGGGATGATTTTATTTAAGCTCTCCTTTCCATCCTGTAATTTCAGACTTGTTTCTGTCCATTTAATAGTTTAGTGCTGCCTTGGCCAACATAGTGGTTTCTGTGCAGATTCAGTTTCCTCAGAACATCTGTTCAGCTCTAGGTCGAAGAAAACTCATTTTGAGGTTGCTGAACTTAGCTGAGCAAAGAACTCCTGGTCACACCACAGAAGGGATCTGACAGTGCTGAAAAATGATCATTACTCGTTAGCCTTATCTCACTGAGATAACTGATCTATATGTGAACCCACAGGTGATTTTAAAAGCACAAAAGTCAGGCTCCTGGGAGGTGCAGGTGTGGCTTATTGAGGAGAATTAATTTAAGCCATTAGAATATTCCTTGTTTCTTTATAACTCTCCTCTTCTTTGGGAACTTTCTGTTTCTGTTGTGGAGGAATCCCAAGAAACTGATTCCTTTTGCTCTGCAGAACTGACCCTTTTATGGAGGTGTTTTAGGGATGGATGTGTGATGTTGGGTGAGGAGGTAAAGGATGATTTGTCTGCGTGGTGAGGGGGGAGTGTGCAAGATTGAGTGATGCCAGTGCTCTTTAAATTGTGTCTTTGTGGTAGAGTAGAACACTGGAAACTGAGCAGAAGGGGTGAGTCAGCTGGTCTTCTGTTTTTGCAATCAATACTGCATTCAGGGAGACCAAAAAGGCATCTAGTAAGTATTCTATAGTATTATAAAGTAACATATACTAGTTATCATGTGATGGGTGGTAAGGGAGAGGTTAATTAACTTGCCCAAACAAGGAATAGTACTGACTTTATCATAATCTTTCAAGGGAACACTAGAGGAATGAATAAATTTGGTAACTTTCTCAAAACTTAAAAATGATTCATTACTTACCCTCTAGTGACCACAGTGCTGTTCTGTAAAGGCAAATAGCTCATTGGCAAACCTCTAAATAAAAAGAGGGGGACTCTGTATGAGTATTTTTGTATTTTATTCAAACAGATAAATTGCTTTGTGTTGTATTTTGGTAGGTTTGGTTTTTGTAGATATCCTAGGCCATTTCTGTAAGTCAAGATCAATAGAGATTACAGTTCAGGCACAGTAATTGTGTTATTACCCCTATCTTTACTCATATGACTGCATGGTGCAACATCCCAGATACATTAACTGGTACACGTATCACCCGGAACTGTGGAGCAAGTTATCTTTAAAGTGTGGTAAGATAATGGAAAACAAAAATAGAATATGTTCTTAACAGCCTCTTACAACACCTAACTGAGAATATTACATACACCTATGCTTGGTCTCTTGAAGCTGTTGGAGATTTTAGGCATAATAGCTACAAAGAGATTGTGTTCAAATTTCACCAGACTTTAAATTAGTGAAAGTAATGACTTGTGCCACAGACATGACCCCGTTGTGCAGGTGAAGGATCTATAAGTGTGATTCAGTGTTTTAAATCTCCAATAGCAGAACCAATTTCCTTTCATATTCCTCTCTATATCTGGATTCTGCTTGCTCCTGTTCAAAGAATATTGCAGAGAGAGCACATATGCATTTGTCTGAGAAGGCAAATAATTTCACAGGTCATGACTTTGCAAATGCATGAGACAGCCTTACTCTGTGATAGGAGCCTTTGTTGGGAGCTAGTAACAGTGAAGAAGGAAAAGGCCAGAGCCTCCTGAATGGCATCCACCACGTAAACATCTGCCATGTAAAACAGCAGCAAGCAGTGCAGGGCCTCAGCTTTTACAGCTGGGGTCATTTGCAGCTCACAAGGCTGATCCTGGGGCTTGCTTGGTCTTACTGCTTTTGTCCCCAGCTGGGAGCTCAACCTGTGCCTTCAACATCTCATTCAGGTGCCTTACTTCCAATTACTCTTTACACAGCAGATAACTTTCTCTTCCATCTTATTTAATTGGTTTGCTTATTTTATTTTTCTGCTTCCCTCTCTTGGTGCCTCAAATCTCCTGCTGAACTCTGTTGATCCTTGCAATCTTCTGCAAAAAACCCCATTTATTTTCCTCCATGCCTGTTATAACTCTGTGAAGATTTTAACTCAGTAAGGTATTCTTGCTCTTGGAGTTTTTGCTTTATCTTTCAACTGATAGAGGCTAAACTTTGCAGCCTTTAGTTATTTTGGTGTTGTGGCTCACAGCACATTTCTGAGAAATGTTTTGTTGCTGGGGACTGAAAGCTGGGGAGAGAAGGGGCTATAGGATTGTTGTGGCAGGGAGCAGAGCAGGTGCTTTGGCTACCTGGTTTCACTGCTGCAGAAAGTGTTATGTAAATAGGTTGAGCCTTGCCTCTGATTTCTGTGATGTAATGTTTCATAAATAAGCACTGTGGTGTTGGAAACCCAGGTGTCAGAGGCAGTAAGCCAAACACATTGAGAAACAATGGGACAAGTCTGAAGAGTGATATATTTTTCTAGCAGTCCTCCTGTAGAAGCTAATCCTGCATTCTAGGGAAATTCATTGGAAGCAACATCTTCCTGGAAGGGAATGAAAAATTGTGACACGTTCACCTGCACCTGGTTTAGTGTTTGGAAAAGCCTGGGCCTAGCAATAAGAAGTTTGGTAAGTTCCAAATGAGGCTATTTTTATCAAGTCTCGTGGATAATAGCAATGCTTCAATATAAAGATAAGATATACAGTCTGCTGTTCTAATTGAATCATAAATCAAACGGGTCCAAGAAAAAAAGAAAGAATGCAGATGCATCACTCTGTGTCAGCTCAGCATACCTTCCTGTGGGTGGCCTGTGTTTCTTTTCACGGGCTCCATTCCTGCAAAGCTGCTTTGTGATCTCAGCCTGATGTGGGTCAAAAGGGGAAGATTGTTAACATTCCTCCTGCCCCTCTCCATCACCATCAGCAGCTCTCAGTGGATATCAGAGAGAGGACAGTGGAATTCTGTGCTGCTTCTAACTGCTCTTCCAAGTATTTCTGTCTCTTACCTGGGCAGTAACCTAGCTCCCAATTTTGGATGATTATTACAAATTGTCATTTAGTAATTACATTGCTGGCATACTAGCCTTTTCATATTTTATTTGCATTCATGTGCCTATCATGCTGTCTGTGATATAAAAAAGCTAAACAAACAGCTTTTGTCCAAGAAACCATAATTCTAGGTAGTGTTCTCTGTTACTGCTCTCTAAGAGCTGTTTTGTCCTTGGCTGGCACCTTGAATGCTATTGTTCATGTGGCTCTTTCTCTCCACTTTAATAATGGTGCTGTATTTGCTTTTATAGTGAATTTTGGTTTTACAGCGTAGAAACAACTGTATTTTTTGGCTGAATTTAAACTGCTTTCCAAGTGCCATGTACTTAGTTCTGGAAATGAATTCCACTGGATTGTTATAAGGAGTTTAGAATGGCTCATTACAGTGATACAAGTAGGAAACAACATGGCTCTGAAGTGATTAAGGGCTTCTCATTTGTATTGCATTTGTTCCAACCATCATAACTCTAATGAAGTGCATGTCTCTCTCTTCCAGTCTCTTTCTCTTGTCTTTAATGTGTCCATCTTCCTAAAGAATTTGTCAAAGAATGTGGTGTTGTCAAACAGTGTTCCCTTGATCAAACTGGAGCAAAGGAAAATACAATACTCAGTAGTGATCTATAGCTTGAAAAGTGAATGCACAAAGATCATTAACCTCACACTGAGCTCAGATATATTCCCTGCTGGGAGGGGATATTCTAAATATGGTTATAATAAAAGTTTAATGTTAGGGAGAAAGAAGTTTAGAAATAATTTTATAGTTTTATGTCCCCACTATAGATAATCTATACTGAAGATGAGTAGGTGTAAAAAGATGCTGCTAAGTAAGAGCAAGCCCTACATTTAATGTTTAATGTTTCTTTTATACCCTGTTTTCCCTACAGTTAAACACAGTGTACTCTAATGAAAGAGGCTAAAGAATGATAATTTTATTTAGTCAGCCACATGGTATGTGTAACTGGACTGTGACATTTAGGAACAAAAATCAGTGTCATTCAGACTGCTCCATCTCTGGGTGCAGTAAGTGGATGGGTCCAGATGAGCAAAACTCATTGGAATATCTAATCAGCAGCAAGTGCTTTTCTTAAAGATGGAAAGGCCACTTTTACAACTGCTAGTTGTAAAAAAATTAGTTGAATTTGAAAATGGATCCGGAGATTTGTTTCATTTTACTACCAGTTAAATCAATTAAGAGAAGTGATGGTCTTGGACACCTGTAATTTTATCTGCTTATTTTGGTGCCAGTTCCAAATGCTGCAGGTGATTTTGGCAGTTCAGCATGATAATCATGGTAAGCCTTCTGTATGATTATCTGAATAACACTTGAATAGTAGTGTAAATAAACCACTCAAAAACTGCGTTTTAGTATGCAAAACTCCTTTGTTCTTGTTTCTATCAGTTGTTGCTGATGTCACTGACCCACATCCAGCTGCAGTAGTTGCTCAGTGCCCTTGCTAGGGTTTTGGCCAGTTAAAATTACGTACAGTACTCTTCAGCACAACTCTTTAAGCACCTTGGATATAAGTTGTGTATTTTAAAGTATTATGTAGAAACGAGTTTGACCTTCCTGTAACTGTATCCATGCATTATATTGATTTTCTGGTAGCAAATACTATTAAAATAACAATAGTGGAACAGTTAAGAAACGGTAATTGACATTCCCATGACTGTCAGAAAGGATGAACAGAAAAGGTGTGACTGCTGCTGTGTGATCGTGTTCAGCAGTTTGAGTACACCCTCTGCTAGCACTTCTGTCAGGGCCAGGTGCTCAGTTGCTGCTTTTGTCAAGGTCCATCCCCTGCAAATGCTGTGTGGAGGATTTATTGATCACCCTTGCTGTGTGTGATGCAGGTGTTTCTGTTCTCCCTGTATGTACAAATGTGTTTGTGTGCGATTGCAATGAATCTGGAACAGAAAACTGGTCATTGCAAAACAGTCTCTGATTTAATGAACCATGCCAAAAAAAGCTGGGGCTCAAAATCCTGCTGACATGGATAGAAACCCTGAAGCTGATTATGGATGCAGGAATGGCTCTCTTTGCAACTGACATTAGAGTAACCTCTACTTCAGCATCAATTTATTGTTATTTTTCATAGTGATTAGGTAGATGATGGTAAAACTTGCAGTGCTTGTTGTTCTCTGTTTGAGTAAAAGTTGTTCTCTGTTTGAAAACTGATTTTGTGGTGTTCAAATATCTGTTAGTAAATGGCTGTAATTAATACCTACAGAAGGACTATCCAAGAATGTATTATACTCAGAATCCTCCAGTTTCTAGTGAAATGTAATACTTTCATTCTAGTGGAACGAGCTGTATTCCAAGCCCATTGATTTGTCTTCCAAGGGGGGGAAAAAAAAAAAAACAAAACCAAAAAAACCCCACCCAAAATATGAACAAACCTCCAAACACCAGTGGAAATCAATGTTTCATTTTTGTTTTGAGATCTCAATAATTTTCCCCATTTGTGCTACAGGGAGCTCTTGAATCCTACGGTGAGTTCTCTGCTTTTTGGGACTGCTGGATGCTCTGAAGTCTTGTTCTGACTGCTAAACCAGGGAGAATCATCCTTAGCAATGATATTGGATTTACTTCAAAACCTAATTTTTTCCCTAAAAACCGGGGGTGAAAAAACATTTTCTGCTCTTGGGGATTTGTGCTAATGTTGTCAGTCACTCATCTGAAATTTATTTCTTCTTGGCTGTTTTTAATTGTGATTATTTCTCTCTTGGCACTTGTCAACACAAATGTCTGTCACTGCATTTTTGGGTTTTTAGTGCTGTACCCTGTGTAACCAACCAGGCAGCCCAACCTGACATGAGGACGTAGATTTTAAGATGAAGAAATGCACAGCACATCTCTGGGTGCAGTAAGTGTTTAGAGCCAAGTGTGCAGAACTCACTGTAATATCTAATCATGAGCAAATGCTTTTGTTAAAAATGGAAAAAATTACAACTGCTAGTTGTAAAAAATTAGTTTAATTTGAAAATGGATCCAGAGATTAGTTTCATTTTATTGCCAGTTAAATCAATTAAGAGCAAAGAAATTAGGTAGCAATTGCTTAATCTTTTTTAATGTACATCTGAATGTGGTATAAGGATATTTTAATCTGTATTCAATCTCATTCATTCATTTTGAAATATTGTAGTTTATTTTTAAATAATGATTGCCGTAAACAACAATTAATCTAAATAACAATTGTTAAATAAATACAGTGCTGCAATAATTTTTCTCATTTCCCTATCCCCCGCTACAGCTTCTGGAAGGAAAAAACTCTATGTGAAAACTGATGTTTTGATGCTAGTCAACAGTAAAACTCCCATTTATCTGCTTTCATTTCTTTGACATGGCTAACTTCTAATAAATGAGCTCCCTGCTCTTCAACTGAGACTCAGTGAAGTGTATATTTTTGTTTCATAATCACATCTACGTGATTAGCCAAGTAGAAAACTGCATACTCAGTAGAAAAAAAGAAATTAAAGAGGGTAACATTGTAATAACAATCTTCCCTAGATTGTAGTAAAATGGTTTGAAATAGAAGAAACGTATTTCATGACATATTTTAGGGCTAGTAGAAAGTTCTTTAATTTGCATTTATATACAGATAATTTTTCTCCTGTGCTTAATTGAGCAAGTGAAAATAAGTCTTTACATTCAGAACATCTATAATGTCTGGGGACTTTTGCTCAGGTTCTTGTTTGGAAATCTTCTAACTGTATAAACTTCAAATATCTTAGGTATTCTTTCCCTTTGGGGCTCATTCTTTTGAGAAAGTGAGCAAGCAGATAGAGATTTGAGAAGCATATTCTGTGCTGGTCAGTTCATAATGTTCATAAACTGTGGACTGAAATCGTGTCTTGCAGAACTGTGAGGTCCCTGAGAGTGGGGGATGGAATAAGTTGTTTCAGGAGCTGTGTGAATAGTCATGTACCCTGAAGACCTTCTGAGCTAAGAAAATTCTGTAAGCTGTATTTCTCTTTTCAATTTTATTTGCAGGCTAATTTCTTCTGGAGATGTGGGCTATATTTTTATATAAAAATTAAATTACCACAATTTCTTGCATATAAGAAATCAAATATGGAATATCAACTGCAAATATAATATCAACAAGCATTTTGCAGGACTCAGTCTTTAGGGAAAACCACAAAAACATTATAGGACAACTGCCCCCTCAGAGCTGTTGCCTTTTTTAACCTGATTTTATGATCCAAGTTTACTACTTTGCTTCCTGAATGGCTATTCAGAGTCAGGACTGGATGTTTAATTTTACACTGAAATTAATGAAGTCTGGATTACTTTCTACCCTTCCACTGCAGTGCCCTTCAGTACAACATTTTTGTTTACTCCCTGATAAAAAAAATGGAGAGTAAAAGACTTTTCTACCCAATTTATACTATCATTGTGCTGCTTTTCTTGCTTTTGACTGTATTTCAGGATAATGCCTGGGCTTACTTATGCTCTCTATTGGACTGTAGCACCTGATGAATTATTGTTCAGAACAGGCATGTAGTCCTGCATTAGAGGCAGAAATCAGTAGCACTGTTCTGAATGGGAGTCAGTCTTCTTGGGAGACTCAGTGCAAGGTGCAGAAAACTGAGCTGAAGCCTTAAAGCTGAAACGAAAACAAAAATCTTGCGTTGGGTTTACTTTGTAAAAAATAGGTCTGTAAATCAGTTACTTCAAGGAAACTTGACTCAGCTAAGTATTTTAGGTGTGAAAAATTCTGTTTTTATTATGAGACTCTCTCCATTGCAGAATGAAAGAACTTACCTCTTTTTTCCCCAAAGCATTCATACTTTCAAAGGTTTAACAGCTACAGGATTAGGAAATTACACATTCCTTTTATTGTTTTTTGCTGCTGTGGGTTTTGTTGGTTATTGAGGATGCATAAAAATTGTTTCATGTGAGCTCTGTGGAGGTTGTTGAACCAGTGTCAACATTCAGCTAAATCATTGTTTAGCCTTGCAATTGTTTCTTTTGGGGAGGAATTGCAGGTGGGAGGTAAAAAGTTCAGTGTAATTATTTCTCTAGTGTGTTGGAAACAAGCTCTATGCCTATTGTATGCACTTGCCTCTGAAGTATAAACAGTTTATGCTGTAGGAATGTTTTGGGAAAGCAGGGAAGGTATTGGAGGAAGGGTGTGATTTGTAGCTATTTAAGCTTCTGCATTTAGTCAAAGGGGAGCTATTATTTAATTTTCACTTACATTTAATTGATTTAGCTCCAAGCTTAGATCAATCTGTGCCTGGGTTTAGCTCCAGTGCATGGGATCTGATATGCAAAGCACTTTTGCTTGCCCAGTGCCCCACAGAGGCTGAAGCTGTACAGGTCTGAAGAGCTCTGGTGGCAGCATAGCTCATGTGCAGGGAGGTCGGTGAGGGAAAGCTGTGAACCTCCCTGGTGTCTGCTTCCATTCCTGTTGCCTGTGTCCAGCTGATTTGCTGTTTCCCCAACATCTGGCTGCTGTCATCAGCTGGGCTGGGAAGGCAGCAGGCACAGACAGAGGCACCTCTGGTGAGAGGCAGAGGAGAGAGGAGGGCACAGAATGCTGAGTTACTGTGACCTGCTGTCCTATTTCTCATTTTCACAGCCTCTGCTGGCTGGTAAGAACTCTAGCAGGAGCTGACAGCTGCAAGAAGTAAGGCAGAAGTAGTGAGCAAAGCCAAGTATGGGAAGAAGTCTGAAACTGCCCATGGTGGCTCTGCTAACAGAATGTAATCATCTGGGGATAGCTGGTTGAGAAGACAAAGATCTCAGGCAAATAATTTATATACTTTCATCTGCCAAGTGTGTTACTGTATGACCTATTAAATACATAACTCTGCAATGAGCTGACAGAATGTTTTTGGTGAAAGAATGTACTTCTCATCTGGATTTCCCTGCACTGGTAATCCTTTCTGTCAGTATCTCTCTACTGACTCTCAAGACATTTTGAACTTCTTGGCTGCTATTGATTAAATTTGACAAAGCAGAAATAGTTCAAAGCTAGTTTTCCACAAGCTTCTTGAAAATAGGTGCACAGACAAATTCACATTCCCAGTTCATGCACTGTAGTGTGGGCTTAGCTGTGTTACCACACAGCAAAGAATCTAAGCTGGGATGGGGAGCAGGCAGGCTAAGTTCCAGTGCTTACAAAATGACTTGCTTAATGGTGTCACATGCCCATTAAACAGCTTTGCCACCAGCCTTTGTTAAAGTTTACCAAAAATGAAGCTGAGATCCAGCTTGGAGACCGCTCAAAGATGTGGAACATGTTTAAGAAGCCCAAGAGGGTGTCTTGTTCCCTTTATGTTATATAGTTAGTAGGACCATGGGCCCAGCAGGTATACACTTCTCATCCTTATAAAAATAGGGTTGTGACATAGGCAGGCAGTCCTAAAATGTTTAAAAAACAAAATCATGGAATCCTCATGGTCTAACCTGTGGAATTGTCTTCAGTAGCTCTGCCACTGTAGGACCTGAGTCAGTCCTGCCTGTGGTCTCGTTTATCTCCTTATCTGCCTGTGGACCTCCTTATCTTGGGAGCTGCCAGACTGTGGAGCAAGTGTCTGGGGGTCAGCTCTTGGGGCTTCCTGATGCTTGCCTTTCCTTGCCAATTTCTGCCTGCTTTCTCTTTCTTTATTTCTTTTTGTTATTTTGATTATATGTGTCTGTGTGTCAAGGAGAAGGATAAATTAACCAGAATAATGTTCTGAAACCAAAGATACTTTCATAAAACAGCAAGTGTTTCTTTTTTTCTGCATACAGTTTTAGAAAGAACAAGAGTTTCTTCTTGCCTTTTAGGTGTACATTCTTGTTGTAACTTACAACTTAGGGTAAGAGTTTCTGCCTCTGGCAATTTCAGTTCCACTCACATACTCAATCTCCCAGCTGTTTGCTTTTTACAAACTGAAATGGCCAATTTGCATAAGGCTAGTCCATACTGGATCTACCTAGTAGATCATGATGATGCCAAAATTTAGTTACTTGGTTAAAGGATCATTTTAAATTGTATTGATAGCCTTTCTATTGAACAGATGTTTCTATACTCATTTTAAGTATTCTTAAAATTCTCATCTAATTACCTAATATCTTAAAAAGTTCATTAACTTTGCCCGTAGCCTGAGTTTCATTCCTCTGTAGCCTTACAGACTTGCTAGGCACCATCTTCATTGCAATTACCTTTGTCATCTTTGCTACCACTGGGAAAAAGTTATATAGAAAAAGAAAAAAAAAGAAAAAAACAGAGTGGATACTTTTAACTTTTATTTGCAATTTCTTAGTTCAGTCCTCAAAAAAAAAAAAAAGAATAATAGATTAGCACTGAAGCAGTGGGTGTGGCAGAGAGTCTGCTTTCACTTGAGTCTGAACCTGAGCTCCCTGGGCAAGAGAATAGGGAAGAAGAGTAGTTTTGCATTATTTGTTCTTAAAATAAACATGGATTTGAATATATCAAGGGCATGTGAAGCATTCAGAAAAGAATAAGGAAGAAAAACCCTTTCCTTTTACAGTCAGTTCTCAGTAAGTGATGTATTAAAACTGCAGTGTTGGATCAGAACACTGTCTCTGCATAGACAAGAACATGTAAGGATGATGGTTGCAGACACTTAGGCTAATTATATATTCTATTTCATAACATGTGCATTCATGTATCATGTTGTGTATAGTTCAAAAGTGTTCCAGTTGTTAAATGTTTGATGTGAAAGTAAGGAGTAATAATTTTTCTGTGCCACTTTTTGGTAGGATCTGAACTGATAGATTTGCAGCCAGCATTTTCTCCTTTGCGTGTCACTTTTTATAAATGGAAAATTAATAAATAAATTACTCTTTGTACTTAACTCATAAACTTGTATGTGGAATCTGACCTATAGATTTAGGGATATATTTAGATCTTAGTCTAGTTCCCAAATATAGCTATTCTATAGAATTGGTTTTTGTTGTTCAAACATGCTAAGAAATTGGGTTAGAGTTGACTGCATGAATATCTTGTGGTGGTGGCTTCAATGGTGCTCTCAATTCTGATAGCAGTTCTTCATGGAACTGCTGAAGGTCTTCCAGCTTCCCAAACCTCCAAATGTCAATGATTCTTCAGTGTCTTGGTATTAGCCTGGAGGCTAACTATTGTTGTTTTGCAATGCTATTGCAAAACAGAAGTTTGTTGGTTTAGTATAAGAAGGCTCTTAGAATTGTGAAATAAAAAAAAAAAAAAATTCACTTTTCATAATGGTAATGACTGAGCTTAGTCCTGTTATGTGATATATATTTCAATTCATATGCCCCAAACCATATTCCCTCTTGTAAGAGCCATGAATTGCATCAATGATATTGTTATTCAGAGGACTTAATTTTGCTAGAAAAAGTATTTAACTTGTGCATTTTGAAATTATTTTCCAAATACTCATAAGTATTTGCTTGCTCATCATCACCACAGATTATATCAGTTCTCTGCAGGAAATTTGTTCATGTGGTGATTGACACTTTTTTTTTCCTCCTAGAGAGAAGGATGTTATTAAATGCATGGGAACTTCGCAAGAGGTTTTTTCCTAGAACAGGAAATTTCTCATTAGATCCTCCAGGATTCTGCCCACTGAGAAAATATGAAGAAAATATACAACTCAATTATTAATGAGAAACTGGGGATCTCTAATACTTGTTACTAGGAGCAATACTAATGTCAGCAGTAGGAAAAGGTGGCTGTCCTGCCAAGCTTATATTTTCATGCTTCCACCTGTGATTGCACACCAATAGCAAGTACAGTGTTCTCCATGTGCAGTGCAGTAACTTGATGTTTATTTAGTGAACCATGAGACATCAAGGCAGAAAATTTTGGGTTTAGACTTCGTAATACTTCAAAATTACTACTTCAGGGGTCATCACATCAACCTGTAGTGGTCTGCACTGAATGGGGTTTGTAGTCTAAAAGCATATCTGAGAGAATAATTATGTTGTAAAGCATAATCTTATACTATGGGACTTAGAAATGAGAAGGATCTTGGAGAATGGCAACCAGTAAGAACACTTTTACAGCAGCAGGGATGTGGAATTGATCTGAAGGTATTAATGTTCATCACCTGTCCTTGTGCTTTTAGACATTCAGCCCTCTGTCTGGTATGTGCTGCACAATCACAGCAACAAAGCTTACTGCATAATGACAGTGGGTGTTGTATTTTTAACCTTCACAGAAAGCAGTCTGTCAGTCCTCCCTAGGTGACCTGACTGAATTAGTAAATCTACTTTTATAATCAATTTGCTAATGGTGATTTGCTATTGTTTTGTTGAGGGTGGGGTGTGGGAATGGGAGCAACAAAGGTGATCAGAGAGAGGGTGTTTCATTTATAGCCTTTTAATGGTGTAATTAAAACATGCTGACTCTAGTCTTTTGTGCTATTTTTTAGATGAAAGATGTTTTCTCCGAATCATGGGAAGGTCTCTGGATAGGCTTGTAAAACTGATGGTGACCAAGAGCTTCAAATGGCTTAGCAGGCTCAGAGCCCATGTCAAAACCAGGGAATAGAACTGGGGACCATCCAGCAGCTGCTGGATGTGATGGCTCTTGTGCCATGTGTGGCTTTCCCCCCTGGCAGGAGTATGTGTGGAGCACTATTTTCCATAGAAACATGAACGTTTGTAGCTACAGATGTGTGTGTTAAATCAGTGCTTCTAGGCAGCAGCAGATTTGGAGTGCATATGTCCTTTCACCTTTCTGCCAATGTGCAGGAAGGCTTGGTGCAAACCAGAATTACAGGATTTTGGCACACACTTGGGAAGTTTTCAGTCTGTGCTGTAGGCCTGATGCTTTCTGCAGAGCACAAGGCTTCTCAGAGCCCACACCAGTGAGGGAGAACATGTGGAGTTGGGCTGCTCTGAAAGCTTTGTGCTGCCTTGCATTGCCAGAGCCCATGTGGGACAGCAAGATGTGCTTACCACAATTGTGTTCCAGATATTGTTACCCCTTAATAATTTTATAATAATGCTTGAAAAAAGGTGGGGCTATTTTTTGTTTGTTTGTTTTGGGTCTTTTTGTTGTTGTGTTTTGTTGTTTTTATTTTTTTTCTGTAGAGCTCTGAAGTTTCTTTTTTGAATTACATTGGTAACTCCCCTTTTCATTGCCAGAAATCAAGCTTATTTCTTGTTTTACTCCTTCACAACACTTTCACCTCTGTTTCTTTCTATGCCTGCTGTCAGTATCAGAGTGTCCTGTTAGCATTGTTGCTGCTTAAGTACTACCTCTAAATTTTGCTCCATGGACTCAGACCATTTTTGGGAGTGGAGGAAGGAAGGTACTTTAATTTCCTGCATATTTGCTAGAAGCAATCACCCATTCTATCACTCTCTTCCCAGCAATCATTGTATGAGAATTTTGCCACATTTCACTGATTCAGGTCACGCAGAGTAGCTACAGAGATGTATATCTGTTTCCAGACAAATACTGGAATACAGTCTGGGCACTGTGTCCCAGTTATTAGTTACACTTTTTGTTTTATTTCAAGCACTCTAGCTTTATTTTTTCCTGCAAGACATTAATCTTTCTGTGAATAGTTTACTGAGACATCAAAAAACCATGCATGACTCATGGCCTTTGTCAGTATTTGGTGGATCTGAAGAAAAAACTAGAAACGGGAGTGACCAAATTCAAATTTATCCTCCAAGTCCTGACTTTACTGTTTCTCCCTTTGCCTCTGACTATTTTACAACTTATTCATCAAGCATGTGCTACAAACTCCTTCCATTCGTGGTCGTGTTGAAGAAGCTGCACCTCTGTGCCTCCCTGCAAGGCTCTGAATTGTTAGTTGCCAGTTAATGTTTCCCACACCTTCTCCCTGGAGTCTGTGCCCAAGTGTTACAAATGACTCTTAGAGTGTCAGGGGACAGCTGTAATATTTTGTTAAATATCACTCATATTATGGGATGTTGCACAGCAGATTTTTATCTCTGTATGGTGGCAATGGTAGATGCTTACCTCAAAACAAATATCCTGGAGCTGGGTGACATATACTGAGAAAGGAAAAGAAGCCAGAGTCCTGGAGCTGTTGTGGGTGGGTGGTGTTAGTAATTCTAGTGGAAGTGTTTTAGCAGTAGTAATTTCAAGATATAAAAAGAAAAAGTCTCATATAAACTTGCATAACCTTTGGCTTTTATAATCTGTCAGGAGGAAGAGGAAACTGCACAAGGTTTTTAGTGTGTGAAATGGCTTTCTCCTTTTCTCTTCTCCCACCTTCATCAGTCAGTTTAACAAAAGATAACACCTTATTGCTGGAGCTTATAGCTACATAATGACTCTGAAGCTGGTATAGCTGGGAAGTGAATGAAAAGCGTAGGGGAAAGAATTCATTGAAAAAGTGAAAACATTACGCAGCGAAATGAACAATGAGCCATTGTCACTGACACGCTTGGGCAGAGCTTTTGTATCGCCGAGCTCCCGAGCGAGCCTCGAGGGGCGAGTGGCGCGGAGGTCCCGGTGTTTGCCCGGGGGCTTCTCGGTTCTTCGGGAGCGGCCACTTGGCCCCGCTGCCAGCCCAGCCCTGCCTCGGGGCAGGGCCAGCAGCAGCCCTGGAGCGGCCACCAGATGGCACCGGGGCCCCACCGATGGCCGTGGCCACCCGAGTGTGCCGGAGCATCCACCGGCTGCTCCCGCTGCCTCTGGGCATTGCGGACACCGCTGCGCTCCAGAGGCGCTCCTTGCTCACCGAGTACTTTAGGGAGGGCACAGTCCCGAAAGCCACTGAGTCGCTATTACACAGTCAGGAAATTCCTTTTGGGTTGTCACAGATTTTGTGAGGATTTTTTATTTTCCTTTTTCTTTTTTGACCCTGCTCAAAAAGAGGCTATGCTTTTATACTGGCTGTTGTTTTACAGAACGTCTTGTCAAAAAAAGTAATGAGATTGCTGTTCTGGTTTAAAGCCTTTCTCCTGAAGGCTGTTATCATGTATGATCTGGAAGTGCTTTGCTGAACAGGATAGTTCTGTGCTCGGAAAGGTTGAAGCTTTGTGTTATCGCCTGTGATTTCCTCTGCATGCATTTAAACAAGGACGCCTGGAAATGAATGCTTTTTATCTGAAATGCAGAACTAATAGACTCTTCATGTCCTAGTGGATAGGGAGATGCTGAGTGAAACACTGGAGACAGTAAAGCACATCTGCCCCTGCCCAAAGATGCCCCTTTCTCTCCCTCTTTCTTCTGAGAACTTTCAGTTTGTGTGTGTTGCTCTTGCCTGACTGTCTTGGTGGAAGGTGGATACCCTAAGCTGCAATGAAAAAAGCCCTTCTAAATGCTTTTCCTTTCATTTTTGCTCTACGGATGGTGCTAAGTCAGGGCAGTAGGAGCTCTTTGTTCTGTCTGCAGTGTGTTATGTATGGCTCCCCAGCTTGCCTTTCTCTGGAAATTGATCCTTCCTTTCAGCATTTAATCAGTTTAGCAGGTTCAAGTGCCATCACTCACGTTTATGACTGTTCTCTGAAGCAACACAGCTATTCAATATCTATAGTGTTGGGGGGCTGAGGGGGGGAAGTGAGAGGTTATTGCAAGCTAAGTATATTAACTGAGAAAAGGGATTTAGGAAAAAAAAAAAAAACATGAGGAAGGTGTTGATTTTTTTTTTTCCACAAGGAAACACAAAGTAATAGCATGGGAAGGATTAAGAGGATTTAAGGCTCTAATAACCTAAACTGACTGGGGTGGATCTTAATGTGTATTTCTTAGATAGGACTTATGGGACTTGCCATATTTTCCAGGAGATGAAACCTTTTTAATTGTCAGTTATATAGGGAGGAATTTATTTGGTTTATTTGGCAAATGGCATCTTGTTGCTGTGCTTACCTTGCCTTGCTTGCCTGGCTGCCATCATTGGCCATGCTGCCAGTCTTTCCTGAACAAGATGGATCCTTGTATTTTTCACAGTGCTGCAGAGGTGTCATCACCTCACTGTCACACTGCAAGTCCATTCCACATCTGCAACACTGGTTTTCTGTGTGCATATTGCTGCATTTGCTATTGAAAGAAAATCAAATGCAGGTATGCAACCAGCCCCCCAGTCCCAGTCATGCTGAAATTATTGTTTTGTCTTGGGACAGCTTATTCATAGACACAGCGTTCATCACTCAGTGCTTGTCCCAGCACTGGCTTTTTCTAAGTAGGAATTGCCCCTGCTGGCTACAGATCAATTAAATTCTGTATTTCTCTTGGTAGGATATACTGTTGAACCACCTGTCATGTCCCCTTACCTAATACAAAACAGTCCCAAAGAAAGAGGAGCGCAAGAGAGAGAGTGAAAAATACCAGCTTGGGGGGAAAAAAACCCAAAAGCAACAAATGACAACCCAAAATATTAATGGAAAAATAGGGTTTGAATAAAAAAGTAGTCTTTTCCATGCATGCTTAGATAGGCTGTTTTTAATCTTGAAATTTAATGCAAATGTGCTTTTCCTGTCTTTGTAATCAGCTCCTGTTAAAACTGGATTGCTGTGCTGACAGAAGAAATGCTGAGCTGTGTGTTGGGCTCTGTAGTATTTAAAGGAATTAAAATAGTTGAAAATTAATAATTGGAATCAGTCCTGTGCAAACAGATTAGATTCAAGATGACAAATCTTGTAATGATGAGTTTTATCGCAAAACTAATGCAAGTTCTGCTCCTCTCTGAGAAATTTTTTTGCTTGAAGATCCACTATGGGCTGTGTTTGTTTTTTGAATGTGTTAATCTGCACTGTGCTAAAGAACTTAAAAAATAAGCTTGCTTTTTTTTTCTCTTTTTGTTCATGACTTAATTTGTATCAATTCAACTTTATGGAATAAAAGTGATAATTTATCCTGATAATATTTTTTTTTGTCCTTGAATACTCTTTAAAGTGACTAGATCTTAAATTCAGTGCCAAGGCCATGGCCTGCATTTTCTGTTGCTTTTTTATCTCACACCTTTTCCTCAGGTGTTTCCAAACATGCCAGTTAACACTGAATTGCAATTTACTGAAAACTCTTAATGTGATTATGGCCAGTGCTTGCTTAATCTGATAACTCTGAATGTGATGGTTTTGGTTTAATATTGTGTTTGTATATGTGTAATCAGAACATTGTGGCCTCAGCCAGCAGCATTTGGAAGTAGAAGAGGGATTTGCCAGGGATTAGTCCAGGTTAGTCTCATGTGCTAGGTTGTACTGCTGCTGAGATGTTTCTGTTCTGTAACGCTTTGGCCTCAGATGTAGTCATAGAGTCATGAAATAATTTAAGCTGGAAAAGATCCTTAAGATCATCAAGTCCACAAAACCATATCCCAAACAGTTCTTTTTCCCTTAGTGCTGACCTCTGTGCTCTGTCATTGAGGAAATGCAGCAGTTTACACCTGGAAGATGGCTATTATCACAGATCATGGATGTTAAGGGAGAGAAGAAAATAAATTTTATGCTTACTAATGCTTTCTTGATTTTTTTTTTGTGTTTTTGAGGAGGAGTTCATGCAAGGAGACTTACAACCTAATAAACTTCTATAGCCTAATAAAACCAAATAATAAGACATGAGGAAAAATCTCAGATAGGATTTATTACCTTTGGTTTCTGAACTGCTGGTGTGAGCTGAATCCTGGCACTTGTGATCCCTGGGACCTAAAATTTTGCTGTCTCTGGGTGTGACTTATCACACAGAGTGTTTTTGGGACAAGCAGCACTGGCTTTCCAGCTGGTGCTGCCTCTTTTTAAATGATAGGAGGTTTCTGGCAGGATGCCTGAAAATATCTTAGACTTTGATAATCTGTGTAAAATATCTAGAAAGTGTTCTGAAATATATCTGTAGAGAGAGCACTTAAAAAAAGGCACCAGATGTCACTTAACTGATGATTTTTTTCACTTTTAATGCCAACATTTTGTTCTGATGTGTAACTTGCTGTAGTGCATCATTTTTCTGTAAACAAATAAATGTAAAAACACTGCACATGGATTGAGTTTCTGGAACATTCCTGTAAAGTAATAAGCATCTCTTGTCAAGAGCCTTTTCTGAAATACCAAGGCAATGCTTTCTGCTGCCTTCACAACACGAGCTGCAGTAGCTGCCATCTGGAGAATAGATCCATGCTCAGTACAGGGTTCTGCAGAGGGTAGGAAGCCCCTTTTTGGTGGACACAGCCCAGACAAAGCACTGTGTGCAGGCAACTGTTCCATCATGAGCTGGCAGTAGTGTTCATGTGCATGGCAATGCTCACGTGGGGCGTGTTGATACAGATGTTTCTGTTGTTGTTTGTGGGGTTGAACTTCACCCGCAGCCTTGCCTTGAAATAGGATTTTCCATTTATGCTGCTGCCACATAATTTTTTACACTCTGAGATATTGCCCCATATGTGGTGTTTTGCAGGGTGCCAAAACCCGTCCAATCTCACATAGGAAGCGTACAAATATATTTATAGCTTTTGTTATAAATGATACATGAAATATTTGGTCTCCAGACATCTTGTCTTTAGCTTCCCGTTGCCATGGGCACTCATTAGTATTCCAGGGAGGCCTGGTTGTCATGGCAAAGTGTGTAGTTGTACTGTGTTCCCATGGCAACCTCCACCATTAGGTACCTTGAGCAGCTCTGCTAGCAAATCTGTTTGGGTAAATCTAAGATGATCTCAGGGTAGCATTAATGTTTTAAATAACATTGCCATCGTGTCCCGAGGTGATTCTCGCTGCAGATGTGTTTGGTGTGTTGGGTTATGGCTGTTGGGCCAGCGCTGTGTCAGGCTGCAGGAGGATTGTTTTCACAGAGCAGCACCGAGGGATAACTTGACCTCTAAAGAGGTTAAAACAAAATCGTGGTGTTGAGAATGTTTACATTTTTCACATGTTCCTGCCTGTGTCTGGATTTGAGCTTGCAGCTCCTTCCGTGAATGACCTTGAGCAGTAACCACATTCCTGTGTATGTACATCCCAGTGCATCTGAGAATTGTGCTCCTCAAACGTAATTTTTTTTCTTATAGGGAAGAGAAAGCAAATTACCCTCTGGCATACAGCTTGCTGTGGTTTTTTTAGGGACCAAGGTGGTACTGCTGGTGTGGAACAGCACTGCAGGTGGTTAGCTTTGGATCAGGGAAGTTTTCTAGCCACTGATGGAGAATCTGTTCTGATGCTGGGAGCTGTTTAGAGAAGTGACAGACAAATTAACATCTGTCAGTTCCTTGCTAATGACAGGTTGTTTACTTGTCTCAAATTTTGTTCTCCATTAGTACATTTCTTGGTTTATGTAATGTACACAGTCAAGGAACTGGTGAAAAATCTTTTCTTGTAAATGCTGTGAAAGATGTGGAGTGCTACACATTTGGAAGGGGAATATGCCTGTGGAGCCTCTTTAGATGGGACAGTTAAGGAGATGTCCTTCCAGGTTCTTCTTTCAGTCATAGAAAAATACACAGCTGGATGGGATGTAGAAACCTGTCCAATTTGAAAAATCAAAAACTGAAAATGCAGTGTCCTGAAAAGTGGTGACGTGACACATCTGTGAGGATTTCATTCTCTATTGCCATAGAGCACAAGGCTCCTGCAGCCTTAGAGGGGGTTAATTCTGTCATGGTTCTGATGGTGTATTTGTTGTGTTTAGCAGATAAAAATGGTGACTTAAAGATCTTAAGCTGAATCAAATTCTTTAAAGATTTAAACACTCAAAATTACTTCATCAAGTCATATTCCTTTTTTTTTTCTTTAAATTGGTAGAGTGGGTTTGTACAGATCCCTTGGCCTCCTTCCTAACTGAATTTAGAATTTCAGATGTTTCTTGGAGTCTTTTCTGTAAGCTGTTTCACTTTTCAAATGTCTGTGCTGAAAAAGACTTTTTTTATACCCTTACTTAGAGAACACCATGAAATTAAATGTGAATTGATAATCAAATGACTGAATTTGTTTTCAAGCAATGCTGTCTTGTAACACACTAAAAGCTGAGAGTCAGGAAGGCCAAGGCTTTTTGTATTTCCTATGTTTCTTGAGATTGGGTTTGGCTTCCAGCTGAGCCAGACAGCCTGGCCTGAATCACACCAGTCCTCCTGAAAATGCTATCTCACAGCACCCTCAAACTTGATTAAGAGCAGTATGCTTGAAGTGCTTGGATAAAAATAAACAAACCACTGTGAGAGGGGGAAGAGAATGTACTTTTATTTTATAATTATGCTAATCCATTTAAAAAATATCTTCAGCTTGAAGTTTTGTTTGCAGCGGCTTGAGATTCTCTTGTGATAAGCAGCTGCTATCTTTGTTTAATAATTGTAATTTGTATGTGGGTGTAGCAGCAGTTAAAACACATGGCTCCTTTGCATCAATGAAGATGGGCATTTGCAATGACCAGGTCAGGCTTTGCTTTTGTTCTGAATGCCATTGATTTTTTGTGGAGTCCTTTTTTTATTCTAGCTAGGATTTTTTTTTATAATAAACAGGAAAAAATTTAAAACACTGATTTATATTAAAAGGCAGGAAGTGGAGTATGAATAATCCACACAGTGAAGAGCTGTGCTAACATGAACAGACATTTAAGCTTCTTTAGATTTAGATATATATATATATAAAAATCTAGATCTGATCAGTTAAAAGTGATGGAAAGCTCGTTTTTATATATTTTCTTTTCTGTCTGTCACTTTCCCTCCTTTCCCTCCCAGTGCCTGGCAAACTAGTTTAAAGAAATGAATAGCTGCTGGAAATCAGGAAACAAGACTTTTACAGGAATTAAGACTTCAATAAATTGCCAGAATTGCACTGGAGTTGTGGGGGTTTTTAATTGGCATCACCTGTTGTAAGAATTTTGCTCTTCCTCTGCACCTTGCTGATACTGGGTGTGTGGGGCGTTTCTGAGTGTTTCTTCCTATCCTTTATTCCCAATTAGATTAAGAAGAGAGAGGATACAGGAGGAGAGTATAAAGCTGCTCAGTCATCCTCTTAGGTATCAAAACACAAAGCCCAAGAGGCACTTGTCTGTGACCTGCAGATTTGATGTTGTTTGTAAGATGAAAACACTGCTCAGGCTTAGAGTTTTCCTGAAGAGAGCTTCAGCAAGATTTTGTTTTCTGTCAGAAACACCAGAGGTATGCTCAGGCTCTGCCTGTGGAGGCCTTTCCCTGGAGCACTGAAATTAATGTGCAAAAGAAAAAGAGTCTAAAATAGCTGATATGATAACAAGAATGAGTTGTGCTTCAGCATGCATTCTAGTGCCCTTAACCTAACTTTGCAAGCAGAGCTGATGCTTGACTACTTGGAAATTTATTGTCTGTGATCTTTTGCAATGGTTATGTTTCTATAACCATTGCATAATTGAATAACCCAAGCTATTGCCTGGTAACTTGAAATTTTGAGTTTTGTTTTCTTCTGATGGACTGAAAAAAATATATTGGAAAAAAATCAGTCTTGAAATAGTGTTAGTCTGTAGGTGGTTCGTATGCATTTGATTTGAAGTGCTCACTCGGAGCATGAGCAGCTCTTAGGGAACGAGCCCGTTCTCTACCAGGGGAATATGAAAAGTTAAGTTTAAGTTACGTAACTTACACTTTTTGAACAGTCTCTCACGATGACTTTAGTTGTCTCTGCAGATGTCCATTGTTTGTTGGTAGCAATCAGCTGTGAAGGTGCCAGTGAATGCCAAGCCTGTCACAAGTGCAGAGTGTGAACACTTCCTATGCACCATTTATCCACTGCCAGTGTGGGCAAGAGTCTTGCTGCCAAGTGGGCTCATTGTGGCATTTCTTCATCAGTGAGATGTTAATGGATCTGTAAGTGTACTGAGCCTTGGTGGAATAACAGATGAGATCACTGAGTCTCCTCCTGGCCCGTCTGGGGACAGCAGAGTCCAGAGTGTGTCTGTTGGTTACTGCTGAAGAGAGGGAAGGGGCAGAGCTTCACTTGCATGATTTGAACTCCAAACTCTCCAAGTCATGGATGCAGCTGAAAGCTGTGTGTGAGCAGGGCAGGAGGGTTTGGCATTCAGCTGTGATGTGTTGGCTTGCTAAGCCATTTCCTGGGTTTTAGTTTGGCTTTTCTGAATTTTCTTTTTCTTCTTTCTCCTCACCAGTGAATGAACCATGGGCTTTATTCCTCTGATATCTAAGAAGATATTCCTGTTGATGAGAGTAGAGGGTTAATTGCATGACATTAGATATAGTCTGTTAATGTGCTATGTCAGCTGTTTCTTTTAATATAAATGTTAATTTTGCATGGGAGAGGGTGAAGGGATTTGGTAAAATAAATCTTATGCAACGATACCCATGGAATTTAATGTTTGCAATTCTTTCTGCTGTCCTAATATTGATGATACTCTCATACAAGTGCATTTTGAGTAGAAGTTAATTACTCTTCTGAAAAATATTGGAAGTAAATTGTGTGGCATGGGATGACTTTGATTTATTTTCACTGTTCTAAATGCTATAAGTCATAAGCTTTTAAAAATAGTGAGTCTGAATGTAAATATCCGGTATACTTACTGGGAACTTTCTGATTAGCTATTAATTAGCATACCAGTAGATTGCAATGAAATGTTAAACTGGAGGCTGAGCCTTCATGCAGGTCTGTAACTGAGCAAACATGCAGATTGTCTAATGCACACAGCACTTCTATACAAATTATTAATAATACAAAGGAAGGCAGCAGCTTCAGTCTTGAAAGAAGCTTTTATTTTTTGACTGAGCAATTAAATCCAAGACAAACAACCCAGACAACTTAAATCATACAACACTCTAGAAGTGTAGTCATGTTATATGTTAAATAAGAAGCATTTTATGCATTTATTGTTATGATACTATGAAAGAAGTTGCTCTTTGTCTTCATAATATTTTTAAGAGAAAATCCTTTTTGCTAGCTGATTATGCCATTTCATCAACAGTCTTAAAATATTAGTCATATTTTGAAAAGCCTTAATAAAATGCAAGTTAGAATCAGGTGTCAACAACCCTAAGTCCTGGCAAGTATATAGGTGTATCTAGGGGCACTTCAGATGGTTTGGTGGTCAACCAGTTGAGCACTCCTGAGACAGAAAATGTGTGGCCTGAACAAACCCAAGTTCTCATTTAGTCCTGGCTGGGGTGAGATTGAAAGTGTGTCTTGCACTGGAGTTAAAAACCATGAAGGAATTTCAAAGACTTCAGGCTCTGAGTTCTGTCAAGTGTTCTACTGCATACATATGGAGGAACAGAAAGGGCATTGAGACAAGTGTTGGGGGGTCTGTCATTAGTTATCGTGCAGTTATCTAGAGAGAGTTCCAAAAACAGGTGACTCATTTTCTGAATTTGCTCTGTATCTGCAGCAGCAGCATGCTCAGCAGTGGTGTTTGAGTGAGAATACTCTCATTTTGCAGTTGTGGCAGTAGCTGCAGACATGTGGCAGAGGAGCAATGCTTTGAAGCTGGTGTCCAGGACTCTCTGTGCCAAGGGCAGCCTTGGTAGGGTTGGCCTCTGCCATTCCAGCCAGTGGAGCTGTAGGATGTGCCTTCCAGGGCTGGGCTTTTAACCCTTTCTTAAGGCAGGCACAGATGCAGAGATCAACTGGAAGCAACAGTAATCTTGCAGGAGTGCTGCTTTAAAGCAGGGCTAAGCTGAATTGTGGGGGTGTCTCTACATCAATAAAGAGTATAATCAGGCGAGGGTGGCTTTTGTTGCTGAGGGAACCCTGAAACATGAAACTTTCTGTCTGGTAACATATGCTGTGGTGGCTCAGAGCAGTGTGAACGCAGCACTGTGTGGGGCAGCTGACCAAAGTGGACATAAACTCTGTGACCACATGGCTGGGAGACACTGGCACATCTTGAATGGGACAGCTCAAAAAGTAGAGGTTTTTGTTGTTACTGCATACTCTTTAAGTCTGTTTTCATCCAGAAGAGTGCTCTGTATAGAAAAACATTTTAAAATGGGAATAAGAAAGGGCTGTCATATGAAAATGTCCAGCTGTAGAACTTATGGTATTGGATGTGGCCTGCATTCACTCACTATTGTGCAATGCAATCTGTGTGGGAACCTAGAAATAGAAATATGAACATTGCCTCTACTTCGTAGTTGCAGAGAATTCTACTTTAGTCTAAGCGTTGGGCAATCGTGAAAGGAGATTGCTGCCTCTGGGAATTGAGCCCTTTATTCAAAATGTAGTTCAGCAGTTGAACTCAAGAGGAATATCCATTAGCTACCAGTAATAGCATTCATATCCCCTTTGCTGGCTTCCAGCTACTAAACAGCAAGATATTAAAATGCTATAAAAGCCTGTGTTGAAATGGGACCAAGTACATAATTTTAACATTTAAAATGTACCAGTTCTGAAGAGAAAGATCTCTTCAGAATTCATACATCAGCTGAAGGTTAGTTGCTGCTAACCTGGAGGGGAAGTACTCATCTTCTGTAGAATGTGCAGAGATTTTCAGGAAGATTTTCTAATATATCTATGTCTGTTTTCTCTGGCTACTTGTGTTAGTGAATAATGGGACTAACCTGAGCCCCCATGTGATTTCAGAACAGACTGAGTGGTGTGAGAGGGAGTATGTGACAGAAACCTGCACAGATTGCACAGATCCCAGCAAACACTGAATTCTGGACTCGGGTCTAGCTGGCTGGAGGTTTCTCATGCTTTTAATAATGCAGGTTTCAAAGGTACTGCAATTTCTCTTTATACCTTTCCAATCTTCTGCAGTGTTTCTTTCTTCAAGATCTTTGGAAATCAGTCATGAGTTCAGTGCTTTTAGCTGATCTTGAGCTGTAATTTGTTCTCAAATCTAACGTTCGGCTTGGTTTACAAAAAGCTGTAAGAACTGCCAAAGCAGCATATGTGAGTGACATGAACAGTATTGTAGTGAGCAGCCAGCTACACAACCAGCTTAATTCATCACTCACTATGGGAGAGTGACAGTTTAGCATATGGCCAGTCTCTTCAGATGCTGGTTCATTTCAAATATATTTAGGACTATTTAGTTCATCCATTTGGGAAATAGATTGGAGTTTTAAAGCAATTTCTCCTTCAGCTTTTTGGCTGGTCTTTGGTGGTGTTCAGATCTCAGAGTTAGAGCTGAATTAATGGTGGTGCTTTTATGTTTTAGGAGAATGGCAAAATGGAAACATGCATTATTCACTAGGGATTACAAAGACATCTTCAGGTACATTAAGGATGGCTTGTTGAGTGATCTGTGTAATATTTTGCATGACTAATATATTAGAGCCAGGTCAGTGTTTATAGAGGCAGAAACTATTGTTTGTTTAGAATTATAGCCATATAATTGTTGAAAAGGTTTATTATTTGTCTTTGTATTGAGAAGATTGTAATGAATTGTTCAACAATGCTATTTGACTTATATTATTTTGTTGATTAGTAAAAAGTTTTGTATTCAAATTAAATCTCGGGATAAAAACTCAGGACATGATGTGAAAATATTTTATTTTTCATTACTGGGGTTATTGTACATAACACATTCCTTTGGGAAAGGGAATACCCTGCACTACTTCTATTTTCATATGAATATAGAGACTTAGCTGATCTTTAGCTAGATAGTGCTAAAAGTAAGTACATTCTGAATTTCCATCATTTGAAGATAATCACTGTGTTCCTACTGTAAGAAAAACCAAAGGAAGTGTTGAGCTTAGTTTCTTAAAAGAGTTTTAAATAACTTTTTTAGAAGAGTAGTAGAAAGTGAGCAGTTCTAGGCAGTGTTCTCTGTGGGACTGTTTCTATAACAAAGTTAGGATTTTTCCTCAGATGATATTCAGTCTGGCCAATCAGTGACAGTAGAGCACGTTCTTACTCCAACTAAATTTTGCCACATTGCATGGTTTTTTTCACAATAAAAGCAGAGATGTGTCTGCAATTTAAAGCTTGGCTAAGTGTTTTGTAGTGGATATAGAAATTAAACACCTCACAGTGAGCAGCTATACTGTGGGAATGTATAAATACTATTTAAAAAACTCCAACACGACCAAAAAACAAACCACAAACTCCAGACAATTCCTGCAATTAAAAAAAAACCAAAACCTCTTTGCTTTTCATCTTAACAGCTGGGCTGATCAAATAGTCTCTGTGTATTTCAAATAGATTTAGGAGAGCAAGTAGAATAATGTTCTTTTCTAGAATCATGTTGGCATTCTTTTTTGATTCTTACATTTCCTTGTATTTTGAGCCGGAGAGTTGGAACAGATGGACTTCCATAAAAAGCTAGTGCTTCATTAGATTGGCAAGTTCAACTTCCTGCTTTTTCACCTGAGGAACTGAGCAGTTGGATAGTCCTAACTCTGTAGAGATCCAAGAATGGTTCTTGTGTCCTAGCTCCACGATATCTGCTTGGCCTCCTTCCCAACCCCTGCCAAGAAATTGTTTATGCAGTCATATTTCTGGCTGCTCTCCTTGTTGGAAAGCATTTGGTCAGGCACTGTGGGTGCTCAAATGCAAAGCACAGAGATGCTTAAAAGGAGAATGTGCTGCTGTCTCTATACTGTTGTGAGGCTTTTTTCCCCCTTTTGTGTTTTTTTTTCTCTATAGACTTGATCTTATAGATTCTTTGCCTCTTCGTAGGTTTTGGCAGAGCTGCAGGGATGTCACGCTCTCTTTGGTGCTGTGCAGGCACTTCCTTCTGCCTAGCATCTCAATATTTCACAACCTTTATTTTTTCTTTTCCTTTTTGAGGCACTTTATCTTTTGTCCTGTGACACTGCGTAGGTCTCTTCAGAAAAACGGAATGAACTGATTTACAGGACACACAGATTTAATTTTTTTTTTCATGTAGGACCCTGGTTTATGCCATATCTTCATGACACAATGAGATATCATCATTCAATGGGATGTGAAGCACTTACGGTGACATTAGTCAGCTGTGTGGTATATTTGTGCATTCATACTTCAGAGGCTGATGCTCCACACTGTATTTTCTGTAAGGTGTAGTGAGTGCATTCCTAGGATCTTTGCTGCAGAGTGCTCATGGCATTTGGATTGCTTCACAGTAGACCCTACTAATGTTATCTTTGCATTTAAGCACCATGTTTTTGTACTACTACAGAAGTTGTTCTGTCTACCAGTTTTAACTCTCTTCAGTCTAATTTCTTTATTTTTAGATATACCACAAATTCTACCATCCAGGAAACCCTAGAAAGGTAAACCTTAAAAATGCCACTTTTGTTAAAAAAAAGTTCTCAATGTCTAAACAGTCTTTGTTTTGGTTTTATCCTCAATGTACTGTTATAATGCTGAGCTTACCACTGGAAAAGTGGTGTTACGCAGTAAAATTTTTGATGCTGCCTGATCTTTTCGAGTACTTGTGGCGAATGTCTTTATCTACAGTCTTATACTTTTGTCCTCACTATTTTGGAGCCTCTTCTAATTAATCTGTGTTGCTGTTCTGTTCCACATCACAGATATTGCTTGGTTTATGTGAATAAAGAAGCAGCAGCTCTTCACATGAACCACATGGAAGACACTATTGTTTAGGAGAGTGTTTTTTACACACTTTGATATAACAAGAACATCCTGACTAAAGACCACTTGCCACAGAGTTTGCTTATTCTTGAACAAAAATCTTCTGTCAGTCATTTGAGCTGTGCTCACCTGTGGTTGAAAGCAGTTTTGTTCCATGTCCATGCTTAGAAAATAGCAGTCATAGAGTTTTATCATAGTGTTCAGCCATATCCTTATCAGTTGAATGTGCAACTATTCATCCCTTTGAAGAGAAATAAACATATGTTATACTCTTATGCCTAAGTGTTGGCATTTGAATAATTGTTCCCTTTCCCTCTAAAATACTGCCTGAAAAGTGTGTGAGAAACTTATAGTTGGCAAATGTGCAACTTCCTCCTTATTCCCTTGGATTTAGTCCAGTAATGTTCTGGTAGACACCACTTGCTCTTATGTCAGGTTTGAATAAGGTGAACAAAATTGCCAGATTCCAGGATGTTTTGGACAGGAATTTTCTCATTTTCTTTTCCCTCATCTGTTTGTTTGGGTTTTTTTTTTCCTTCTGCCTGGGTAGCATTTATCTTAGTTGATTCATTGGCAAATTAAAAGGCAAGACAGAGGGTGATTTACTGCACAGAGAATGAGGTGTCCTTCGAGGTATATTTCTCTGGTTTTGTACTGCAAGTGGACAGAAGTTGTCACACAAGTTGTCCTGGTTGCCACTGTCACCTACAGAAGCAAATGTGAGCACTGGGGCTGTGGGAGTCAGATGTTCACAGATTTGTGGCATCATCTGCTCAGGTGCTTATGCTGATTGCATATCTCAGCTTTGCCATTTTTCTCCGTAGGTGTGGAAATTGTTTAATAAAATAATTGCCTTTTGTTTTATTGAGGCATTTCTCTTCCTTAATAAAAGCATTTGGCAGAGCTGTCTCCTACTTATGCTTCAGATTTGCTGGACCTAGTGACATGTTTAAAGTATCAAGCAGGGCAACAAGCTTCAGTGGGCAAGTCTGTCACTCAATTTTCTGTGCTATGTTTTTATTTTGTGTTTTAAGTGTGAAGGTTTAGAAGTGCTCTGAATTTTGCTGTCACGAACACGTTGTATGTGGTCATCCAAACTTCTCTGAAACAGCTGAGAAGGATGAAGACTAGTCCTGCAGCTGCCACCATTTCAGAAGAAAAGAAACATTCTTGATCACTTGCAAACCTTCCAAGCAGCTGCACTCAGCTCTCACACTGACACTGTGACATGAACTGGTACAAACGTCTCTTGGCAACCCTGTTAGAACTTTAAAAGTGTCATAAATTTAAATAAGGCAGGAATATTACAGTGTGAACTGGAAAGGAATTGGAAGGAGTAACTGGCTGAAGCTGGCACTATTTGCCTTTAATCCCTTTTCCATGTTCTAACTGGGACAATCTCGGATACCTTCTGCTGAGCTGAATGCATGTAATGGAAGAAGTGTGGCTCTTGTTTTTAATCTTCTTGGAGACTGGAAGTCCCTTTGAATGCTTTGGAAATCTACTTCCCATGAGAAAGGAGGGAAGAAAGAGGAAAGCCTTTGTTAAACTTGACTTGGATTTTTTTAATGGTTTTGTGTTGGTTGGTTTGTTTGTTTGCCAAGGTTGATTGTATAATTGTTGGATTATGTGCAACAAAGCTTTTCAATTAAGGAAGCTGATTCTGGCTGTTGGCCTCGCACCTGCTGCAGAGCTGTGCAGTGAAATTGTGCTGCTGCTTCTCTGTTGTGTTGTGCTCACACAACCTGAACCTTGCATTGTCTATACTGAGGGAGGAAAGCAAGGATTTTCCAGCCAACAGCCAGAAATGTTCCTGCTTAGCAGTCATTTCTCTTCTTTTGCTTTCTGCTTGTCCCCTTGTAGCACCGACCGGGGGGACAACTGTCTGGTAATTATTTATAGTGGGAATCTCCAAGTGAAATGGCTGTCACTGGTCAGTATTTCTTCCTTGTGCCCACACTGTCACTGTGCACGAGGCCTGTGTTCATCCCAGGTTCTGCTGTAAAATTCAGTTCCCATTCTTGTTCCCTCGAGGGCTTAGAGTAGAAATTACTCCAGTATGTGAGTTACTGTATGTCTTAATAGCTGAGGGAAATAAATTTCCCTTTAAATTTCACTGACAGAAGTTTATGTTAACAAACTATTTTCAATTTTCTTGTGAGGAAAGTAATATGGAATATAAAACATTTTATAAATAAGGCAAAGCTTAAAAAATATGAAGACCTCACAAAATTGTGAAAAGAGCTAAAACCATTTTAGTTCTTTAAACTGTATGTTTTTAAACTGACAGTCTTTAAAAATGTAATTGCTTTCTCTTTGCCTGACATTAAGGATGTTCTTTTTGTTGTTGTTCAGAAGGTTATCTCTTACTTTTACACCTCTCTTGTCATGACTCAATGCAAATTCCAACATTTTACTTATTTCAAGAGCTTTGAACAAGCTGATGTTTGAGACGAAAGCTTTTTTTCTTCATTACTTAAATTACATATTTGTGTGGGATGAGAATCAGATGGCAGCATTTTAGAAATGTAGTTCACCACTTCAGTCTTTTGTGCCAGTTTTCTGTCTGGTCAAGGCTGTGATATAAGGGCTTGGAAATTAGAGTTGGCATCTGTAGGCCCCTCTGTTTAAAGCTGAATTGAGTTAATAGAAATAGCTAGAAATAAGGACTGGAAAAAACCAACCCAAAAAAAAAAAAACTGCAAGGCTGAGAGTTGGAAGACAGTGGCATGAGGTGGCTCTTGGGTAGTGGTGCACAGCGTGGTATGTCCAAAGCCATGGAAAATAAATGGGCCTTACAGAAACCCTGTAGAATGATTGAGCACTGTTAACCTTTATATGTTGTTTGCTGATCCAGGTATATGCACTGTCAGATCCTGGAATTTGGGAAATGCAAAAGTTGTTTTGTAGTTTTTTGGTGTTTTTTTTTTCTCTTCTTTTTTTAACCTTGAATGTAGCGGTTGTAAGAGTAACTGAGGAGTCTTTTGGAGACTCTGTTCAGGAATCTGTGGCATTAAAAAGCCCCACCAAAATAATTTTCAGGAAAATACAATGGCTTTAAAAACACAGTTTTTGTTTTTACACTTTTGCCATAGGATCTCTTATAGTTATGATCTGTGCCTGGGCAATAGATAGTCTCTCCTCGAAAATTATTTAAGTTTTAATGTCAACCAGTGGAAAGAAGAAAATTTCAGTGTTAGCATTGGTTCTCCAGCTGATAGTAAAACTGCTTCTGGCAGTGTGTACTTTATATTGCCTTTTTAGCTGTGTTCATACTTAGCCCTGATGGGCATCTGAGGTCTTTTGAGCTCCTTTATGAAAATAAAAATATAATGCAACTGTATAGCAAATGAATGGGTTTTGCCTTATATTTTGTGCTTATGGTTATTAGAAGTCCCAGAGGAGGCTATTATTAACACAGAGGGTATTTGCATGTTCCTGTACTTAAAAGCTACAATAAAGATTTTCAGTTGTAAAGTAAACATTTATTTTATAAAGTGCAAAGTTCTACTTGGAGCACTGCGATCAGAAGACAGGTTTGCAGGTAGAGTAGGGGCAATGTTAGGGATTTAGTTTTAAATAGCTGAGCCTCACTTGATGTAAAAAGAACAATTTACTTAAAAATGTTACAAAATTATATGTAAATCATATGTGAGAATTGGGACAGGTGGAGTAATTAGATGCAATTTGCTAGATGGTAAAGCAGGGAAATGTTCCACAGCTGTGAGTGTTTAAAAGCATTATCATAACTGTGAGTTCCAATTTAAGTTTTGTCTGCTGTGCAAATATGAAAACTCTTAACCATGGTGGGGAAGGAAGGTATTTTTTTTTTTCAGTGTTCAGGAGTATAAACCAGTGAGCTAGCACAGCTATTTCTGACAGTTGAATATTGCTTTAGCTGGTAACTTATTGTACACTGTTCCTTTCAGAACATTTTCATAAATACATAAATCATAAATTAATGGTTCTCAGGAAGACAGGCTGTTCTTTCAAGTTTCAGTTAGATCTGGTTTGTCTTACTTCATGCTGTCAGACAATCGTATATTAAATACAATCAAAAATTGCAAAGCCCCTTGGTAATTAAGTACCACAGAAATGTTGTAGTGGCCATCAATAACATCAGCAATCAGCAGAACCCTACCATTTATTTTTTCCTAGTATCTGTGACCTGTGGTTTGGGGTTTGTTTAACTTATTTGGCCTTTTGCAATTAAGTGTTTTCTATTGGTTGTTACTTTCTGTATTCCTGTATGATTTTTTTTTTCCAGTAGGGATAAAACCCCAAACCCAGTAGGAGTTGTTAGCACTTTCTGCCTTTCTTTCAGATTACCATTTTAAATTTTTCTCCTCTAATTACACGTAAGCTTTTTTATTTCCTAATGCAGCAATTTCATATGCAAAGTGCTGGGCAGGAGGTTTATATTCCAACATACTTTCCTGGCTTCTGAAGTGACAGGACAGAGTGATGCCCCAGCAGAAGATGGCAAAGCTTCTGGGCTGGCCTCCAAACTTCCATTATGTGATCACTTTGCTCTGTCTGGAGCACCTGTTGGAGAAGTAATAAGTGAAACCCCACTCCAAGCAGTGGCTTTTCACAGAAACAATCCTCAAGGACAGGGAAAGCCCTGCACTGTAACAAACCTTGGCTTTAGCAACGTAAGAGATCACCCAAGAGGGGGGAAGAGAACTGGTGAAGTTTGCCTGAAAAGTCAGGGGTGCCAGTCACTTCGAGGCAGTCTTTAGACAAGCAGATGACTTTGTACTTCATATGAATAGAAACTACCCTGAATTCTCACATCCTGCCAGCAGCAGAACTGCCTGCCTTCCTTGGAGTGGGAGACTGGGAACTCTTCTGTCAAAAACAGAGAGAAACTGCGTAACTTGTATTGCAATTTTTTTTTTTCAGTCAAGTCAGAATCATGAAAGGATTTAATTCCTTCCTATCATCCCTTGAGACAAAGCTGAGGAATGAGATTGCTGCTAATCCAAAAAGTATGAGAGATTGAAAAAATATTGTCCCAGAGAGGTTTAAAAGAGGATGAACTCAAAGCTTTGAAGCTCGTGAGGAGGAAATTCAAGCAGTAACTGAATTTGGTAGTTTGTGACCAAGAAGTGATGTATCATGGGGGGCAAGAAGGTCCAAGCTGCAGAAGGGCTGAACTGGCTAGAAGCAGCAATGTCAGAGACGCAATGGTTCCCTGTGTGGGGCTGGAAAAATATCATGGCTACTCTCCTTTATGCATATAATGTAATTGGGAACTTGTACAAAGGGAAAGATGGGCTTGTACTTCTAGAGAAATTCCACTGTCTGTGTTCAGTCTGATTACAATCAATCAACCATCTGATAAGCTGTTACAAAAAGTGATCAATGCATTCCATTTTGAAGTTGTTAAAAATACTGACAACTTGAAACAGTTTCTGCTAGCAAATTCTTGCACCTTGAAATGAAATAGTTATGTAAATTGGAACTGTTTTAGTGCTTTAAAGGTGTTGGATACACAGCATATGCTAAAAACTTTCACTTTTCTCTACATATGTTAATAATAATGATGTAGCCCTGAAGCATTTATGACCTCCCCTGGAGTTTTAGACTCAGGTGAACTTCACAAAATCAGTAAGTGATTTGATAAAGATTTTGAAAATGGGCACCTTAAGTATAACATTTCTGGCTAACGGTCAGTAAGTTAAACTGCCTTTCTGGCAACAAAATTATATAATAAAATATAAGGTACAAAATTGCTCTGAAGCACAAGGCCACAGGCAGATAGTGAAATATGAACCTTACTGATGCAGCTTATGGGAAGCTGTTCCTGGTACTGCCTCCTGTTACCAGAACACAGTTTTTGGTGTTGAAGGCACTTGAGGTCCTTCTTGCAGCAAGGAGATCCTGTAAGTGTGGCTGTATAAACAATGTGGAGATGGCATGTGGATAATGTGTAAGATTGTGTCATGAGGAAAAAACAGAGTTGTAAAGGTCTTTTAAACAGGAATGTTAGTTCATGTGGCACAGCAAAGTATCAAGAAAGCAGGAGTATTTTTCCTTCTGGTAATGATCCACTGCATTTTTAGGGCTTAACTAGTGCAGTGAGTGAAAAGTAACACTAAAGAAAATTGTTTCAAGGTCAATGTCACAATGTCAGAGCTTTCAGTCTTTTCTTGCTGTTGTTTCTCCGGCTTAGACCAGAAATATAAATTTAAACCAAATATTTAAAAGAAAATTTTGGCACCTCTTTTTTTTTTTTTTTTAATTTTTTTACAGTCAAGTTTACTGTTGAGGGTTTGCTTCTTTTGAGAACTTCCAGATAAATGACAATGAAGTTCAAAACAGTGCACAGAAATGAGAGAAATAGGGAAATAGGGAAACAAACATAAGAAGTTAAAGTTCACAATTGTTATAGTACAAATTGTATCAGTAGGTCTCCTTTAATACTCTGTCAGTTTTAGTTGTTGATAAATACAGAGAGGTTTCTTTTTTCTAAGGTGCTTTCATGGCTATAATAATTCACCTATTTTGAGCTTGAAAAACTTCACACTAATTTCTCATATTTAAAGTTTTAGAAAGGCAGTGTTTGTTTTGAGACATTTACACATGAAACTGAAAATTGACCAAATATCAACTTGTGATCCTGAAAGTCATTAGAGAAGGAGGCTGCTTATAATAGTGGAGGAAAATGAGCATTCTAGTTTGAATTAATAAAGAAAGATTGGGCAGCCCTAAAGGTTTATAAATGTTTTGGTTTTTCAAACTCAATCTCTGTTGGTGGTGTTGAAACCAATGCCAGTGTTCTTACTTATGCCATCATATGGATTACTTGAACCTGTGGATTGCAGGTTTTTAACAGCTATGGCTCGAAAGCAGCAGATTATACTCTCAAGTGCTCCAGACAACACTGTGACTTTTATTTGCTATGGCAAATGCTACTAAATATGATGATAAAATGCTCTTTGGAAACCAGCTGAGTTGATACTTCCAAGTATTCCATGTATGAATCTTTTTTGCTATGACTGAGGAGATGCAGCTGATGCTTGGCAGCTCTCCATACAGAAATGAGATGTTGGAACGCCCTTGGAGAGGTGGAGCAAGATAAGGATCCTGAGCTGGGGAGAAGGAAAGAGCTTTTTACCTCTCCAGACAGTTTCTTTAAGTTATCTGGGAGCCAGAGGTTGCTGTGCTGTTGCTGTCATACACTTCAGCAGACTCTTGACTTCCACTGGCACATCCAAGAGCTCAGATGATGTGTGTTGTCTTTGTATTAACTTTCCCTTTTTTTCTGCAAAAAAAGCATCTGTCCTTCCAGCAGATACTTAGGCCAGTACAATGGCTGAGACCCCTCATGGGAGTTTAGGGTGGGCTCTGGAAAAAATTCCCAAGGGAGGTTTATGTCCATAAATATTAGATGGTTATTCATAGATAATTTGTGACTACTGAAGAGTATTTGAGTAAATGTTTTGTACAGCAAAGAAAAATACAATTTAGAACCCTAGGGAAGAAGACTGGTTGAGTGAGATTGTAGCAGTGGATTGGTATTTCAAAAATGAACAGTCTTTTAGTTTAAATTTCTGGCCAGAAGTGCTTCCCTTTAAAATTTTTGTGCCTTGAGAGGGTAAAAACTTTTCTATATCCACTGAGTGTCTGGTGTTACCTGGTGTTTGCAGCAGAAATAGCCAAGTTTTCTTTAACCCTGCAAACCTGTTGAAACTGGAGGTTATTATCCCTTAATAGGACAGTAAATTGGCAGTAGGATTGTAAGGTAATGATCTTTTCCTATCTCAAATTTTGGCTAATGTAGTGTATCCTTTCAGGTATTTCCTAAAAGGAGTGTTGGAATCTTTTCAGAGTCTGTGGAGAGTCTGGAGTCCCAGCACTAAGGTTTTTGCATGTGTAATGCATCAATATTACTTGTTGTGAGTTTTGATTGCTGCCAATTAAATAATACAGTATCATGAAGGGTGCTTTTAAAATAAACCTTATCCTCCTCATCCCAGCTTCTTGGAGAGGTCTGAGTTGTGACTACTGGACTTTTGGATTCAAGGAACCTACTTTCATTTCTATTTTAATTCTCTGCCATCATTCACAAGGTTCTTTGACTCCTGTGATGGTCATTAATAGATTTTTAAGTGTTCCTCTACATTATAGTTACTGCATTTTTCATATTTGTACAAGTAAAGATTAATCTGAAGTGAAAATGAGCCTGAATTATTACAAAGAGCTGTTCAGCAGCAACAAGGGTTATTTGTTTTGTGTGGATAATGAGAGGAGAGCCCTTTTCCCCCAGGGACCAGCTTCTGCAATGTCATGCTGCACAATTTCTTTTCTTGCATGGCTCTCCAGCTCTGTGTTCAGCAGGTTACTGGAGTACTTGAAAGCGAGCAGTCCTGGGAGAGGAAAGGCTGCACATTAAAAGGGCAGCATACAAACTTATTTTTATCAGCCTGGCAACACCACCACCCTGAGCATCCCTTCCGAGTCGTGTGGCTGCTGCCATAGCTGCACTGTGTGATTCATGACAGCACTCTTGTGTTCTGTGCAGCACCTCCCTGGTCTCAGACAGACAAAGCTCTTTTCCTTTCCTTCAGTAATATAGAGAGAGACACTTAGGTTTACTTTCTCCCTCACCCTGTGCCCATAAAAAGCTGCTTTCCTTCACTTCAGCAGTTCTGCAGCGCCACTGTGAAAGTTGCAGATGTGGAGCTCTAGGCCTTAAGTGCATGTTGCATATTGCTTTGCATGCATAAGATGTGCATGCCATAATCACAAAGTGCATCTTAACATTTTAGCTGCTCCAGTGGAGGTTTCTTTTTCCTACTCGCCTTCCAGCTGATAAGAGGAATTGAAAAATATATTGGAGATTAAGCAAACATGCTGGTTATAGCCATTTTTCATTGACATTTTTTCTTTCAATTTTTTTTGGATTCTTCCAGATAATTTTTAAAATAATTTGTTTCTGCTTCTTTAGGATTTTGTGATTTCCAAAACCATTTAATCCTCATGGGGAGGGTTTCAGAATGTCAGTCCTCCCCAAGCTCAGCTCTACAGAGCTGAGCTGCTCTGTAACATTGCAGCTTGAGTATCTGGCGTTGAGCACGAGCCCTGTGCACTGGTTCCAGACAGGGATTGGCCTCTCTTGGTGTTCTGCAGATCCCACCCAGCCCCTCTCTCACTGCTCCTCCTCAATAGCAGGGGGGCAGGAACTAAGAGGGAAAAGTTTGTGGATGGAGGTAGAGGCAGGGAGGTCACTTGCCAATTACCATCATGGGCAAAAACACGAGTTGGGAAAGATTATTTTCTTGCTAAGATGGAAAATATGTATTATTTATGACCAATTTCATTATTTTTTGTTGCAGAAACCAGGCAAGAATAGAGTCATGTACAGCTTCCCCCCTCCTCAAATGCTTCACTGGTATTTTTGGTAGACTTTATTCCTTAGTCTGAGCTTAAAGGAAAGGCAGTTTTAGGTGGTGTTTCTCCATGGTTTGGTTTTTTAAAAATTTGTACGTTTTAATACAGAATCTTTTTGTGTAGTTCGAAGTTTGAGAAGATTCTTTGAAGTTCCGTAGACATAGAAAAATTTAATTAATTGGTGGTGTTTGTTTTAAATCTCTGTAATGCGTTTTAGGCACAAAGCTGTACATTGTTATAGTGTTGTAAATCAACTGATTGTAGGAAGAAACCCTTAATTTTCATTCAGGTCTGTTGAAACAAATATTTGACAGATCTTGATAGATGGACGTTGTCCCTTTTGAGCTGTGTGTAAATTAACTTCATAACTCCCAATTAAAAGTGTGTATTTTTAATGACAGGCACAGACCCAGGGCAGCCTCATATGATTGATTAATTGTTGTTTTTTGAAAAGAAAAACCTTACTTATTTTCATATTAGGAAGTGTTATATTTTGAAAAGAAAAATTTTACTTATTTTCATGTTGGGAAGAGGTGAAACATCAAACTACTTTTACTCTTTACATGAGATTTAAGAAAAAAAAAATCACTGAAGCTAAAAACATTTGTTGCTGTAGAGATTCTCTGGGACACCACAAATTATAGACATGGGGTGAGGAGAAAGTAAATGTAATAGTGTCTCTCTTTATATTACTGAGTGATGACATTTAGAGCATTTTGCTATTTGACCTCTTACACTCTCCTTCCAGTTTAGTCTCTCTTGTCTCTCCATTATCTGTGAATTTATTCCCAACCACAGATCTTCTAATGAGAGAAATCTAATCATGGTCAGCATACAGCCTGGAATGTAAATAGGATATGACCCATCATCTGGTGCTCTGTGAAATAATTATGGCCATCATTTCACCTATTTTTATGTGTGTTGTAGCTTGACCAAAAAAGCTAATGCTTTCATTGTTGGAGATGTTAAAAAACCCCAACAACAAACAAAACCTCCAAACCAATTATTAGTTTTTAATGAAAACAGCCTAACAGCCTTTTTAGGCACCTTTTCCTTCCTAAAACATGGAGCAGAAGAAACATATTGTATGAGAGGCAGGAGTGAAAATAACCCCTCTTTTTTTCTTTCCCTGCTCCCAAATGTTTTTTCCTTGGTTGTGTTTTTTGTCAGAATGCAAAATAACCAAAACATGTAAGGAAAATTTAATCTCTGGAGGGCAAAAATTCTAATTTGATAGTTTATATAAACTATTTACCTCAGGACTGTATTGTAGTATAGCTGTCTGTGCAAATATACACAGACTTCTATAGATAATATTGCAATAACTGTTAACAGTGTAGACTGGGTATCAGATTTGGGGGTTTTGTCTTTAAAAGGCACTTGGGCAAATGACTGTTAAACAGCTCCTATATATGCTTAAGGAACTGTTAGACCATAATATAGGCCCAATAGTCAGGAAGCTAGAAATAATTTTTTTATCCCCCAGTGGAAACTTCATTTATTAACTTAATTTAATGTTAAGCATTTTTCAGGTAGAGCTGTGACTTAGTACTTCTCTTGCAGTTTTAAATTTATGTTTACAACAGATACTTGGGATATTATGATTTAAATTAAAAGGTAAGAAATTAAGACATTGTCACCTAACCAAAATATCACAAGACCCATTTTTTTCTCTCTAATTAGGCAGAAATCTGCTAGATAGCTTACCGTGTTTTATGCTCCAAATGTGTTCCCAAAGTGGAGTTGCTCCAACGTTACTTTTCCCCCCCCATGTTTAAAAGAGCAGCTTTTCTTGCTGCTGTGATTTCATCAGTGAAATTTGGAGGAGCGTCTGGCTTAAAAAAAATCTTGCAGCCTGGGGCTTTAGAATCAAAGCTAAATTTGGGTTGTTCAGCACTTAATAGTTGAGTGAATTTGTGCATAATCTGTCATGGAGGCTTGTACCATTTCCCTGGCTGTCGCAATAAGCGCTGTCCTGGGGAGGGGGCTGCGCTGCGCCTGTGTGTGGAGCTGCTCCCTGCCCACCTTCCACTGCCCCACATGCCTGTCTCTTCTTGGGGTGGGTCTGAGAGGCTCTGAGCACAGATGAGCTGCTGTCTGACAAACAGCCTGGTGGAGCCCTGTGATGGCAGCAGCCCTGGCCAGCGGCGTGGTGGCACCGTGGCCAGGTGACACACACCTGCCCCTGGCAGTGCAGCCTGTGAAAACCAGCCCTGGGTGGTGTCCTCTTGCATCCCAAATGGAAACACGGGAAGCACCCTGTGCTGGCAGGCCAACCTCCAAGTCCTGCCAAGGTGCTGAAGGAAAGGGACATTCAAATTGTCTGAAATGTTGCTTTGTAGGGTGGGGTTTCTCCGCCCTGCGCTGTGCTCCTGTGGAGGTTTGTCCAAAATGGGCTGCTCTCGCTGCCATCCTTCCTCTGCAAGACTTTCCTGACAGCAATATGTGTGCTTAGGATAAAACTTGATATCTTAGCTTAGCAAAATGGTCTGTTTTTCTAAGCTTACACTTAAAAAAAGGTTTCTAAAAAAGAAGGTTTGAAAAAAAAAAAAAAGGTTTTGGAAAACACTACAGGAGTGAAATCAAAACCAGGATTTTTCGCAAAGTATCTCAGCTGGTAAATAAGAGTTTATAGAGCTTGGATATAAAGTATGTTCTCTTTATGTAACAGTGTTTTCAAATGCAGTCAGCAGAGAATTAACTGTGCTAACAAATTTTGCAGGACTTTTGTAATATGATTCTTTTTTCCTTATCTAATTTTTGGATTGGCATTCCCTTATTAATGGACTGGAGTTCTTGCAAATTTCAGCTACTGAAGGATGTTTTAAGGCAAACTGATTTACCCCCTGAAGGGAGTCAGGGAAGGAATTTCATCTCTTAGCTTGCTTTCTCCCTGAGCGTAACTTCCCAGCCACTCTGGGCTTCACTCCCAGACTCCCTTCAGTTCTGTCCTCAAGGGATGTTTGTCCTCGAGGCTCTTAAATTCAGTTAGCTAACATATGTTAAAGTAATCGTGAAGGCAAGACAGCTTGGTTTTGATTCATGTTAGCATCTGATGTTCATCCCTAGACTTAATACAAAAGTTCATTTTATCTTATTAATCTGAGTTGTTTAACCATTGCTTGCATTTAATTCTCAGTGAGCTTTTTAAAGGTGAGAATTAATCTTTTATCTAATATCAATATCTGTCCTCCTGAAGGAGTTGTAATTTCTTTTCTGCTTCTTTCCTTTCAGAGGAGTGTGCAGCTCTCTTCATCAAGAGTTTGGTCAGAGGGCTCTTATTTCTTTAGTTGATTTCTGCTTCTACCTGGAATATTGTTCCAGGACTGCCATTTAGAGGAAGGGAGGAGATAGTGGGGCAGATGTAACCCACAGCATGGAATTCTAGGCCAAGAAAATCTTCAGGCTGGTACTTCAGTCTGGAGTGGAGTGTGCCAGAACAGGGTATGGTGGCTAAGTCATAACCACCATTATATTCGCATAATCTTAGCCTGAAGATAAGGGGGTTTTGGGTTGTTTTTATGTTGACGTGGGATAATGAACTCTTTCACATGTGCAGCTTTACAAACAAGAGCAGACTGGTAAATAGGCCAGGTTAGATGTCTAGTGTAAGTTAATGAAGTCAGTCATGCCAATATTTAAATTGTGATTTTCTTAAGCTGCTGTTTTGCTCAAATTATGGATTTGGACAAGCAATCTAGACTGAGCTGAAAGCATTTTTCATAGCTTTTAATGTTTTCACAAAGTACTTCCTTTCATATTTGAAAGGAACATACACATTGTACATTGACTTTTGGTTTTAATTTTGTAAGAGAAAGAGGAGTCATGTTAATTTGCCTTCCACACTCAGCACAAATTCCATTTCTGTCTAGGTATTACTTGGTTTAACCTTGAGTTTTGGCTGATTTTAGTGTAGGATATTGCTTGAGGAAGCACTAAGCAGTCCATCTGCAAAGTGATCTTGCAGTTAACACTGAATGCCGTAAGTTTTTTTGTTAAATTAAGCTTGTGAGTTTCTGCATGTATTAGGAGCAAGCTGGCTTTTTGGCTGGCCTGCTTTCTCCATTCCGAGTCCTGCAGTTAGGCTTTGGAATTGCTTGGCTGTTTGAATCTGGGTTGTGTTCTGCTAAAGCAAGGAACTACCATAGCCATTCTTTTCAGATCTCATTGCAGGCGGTTACAAAACAGGTTCCCAATAACAAGTTGTGTCCCCCTCGCTTCTTGCATGCAAGTCACTCTCACTTATAAATAGAACTGTCCTGATAGACAGAACTTGGCCCATCCTCTCGTCCTCTTATGCGAGTTATTTTGATTTAAAAATAGAACTGTCCTAGAACTGATACGTATCCTGGAGGTTGGGAAAGTTCACTTCCAGGCAGTGCTGGGATTAAGCAGCAAGTTACAGGGAGCAGTGTGTGTGTTCTCATCACCCATCAAAAGATTTCAAAGCACAGCAGGATGAACTTCACTTTTCCAAGCTGCTGTGCATTTTCTTAGGGTTAGATTTCTGCATGTTGTTCTTTTGCTTAGCTTACCAAGTCATACACAAAATACACCAAAGTATGTGCACCTCCACAAAGAAGGAAACGTTGTGAGTGTTGGAAAGATGAAAATGCTTCTGTGAGCAAGGGCTACCTAGATAGTAGATAGGAGCTGTAATTTGTAATTTATTGAACTGCTGCTTTGATCATATCATTACTGCAGTGTCTTTAAACATATGTTTTTTCTGAATGCCAATGCTTCCTTAGCATATTTTAAGGTAATTCTTTCTGAATGCCAATGCTTCCTTAGCATATTTTAAGGTAATTCTGCCCTGGTGTTTGCTCTTAGGTTTTTTTTGCCTTTTTCTTTAAGCTTTGAGCTTTTCTTTAAATTTGCCTCGCCTTCTGTTGTTTCTTAAAAATAAAAGTTTTTTTTAAGTTTAGGTTTTTTGCTTGTGACACACTTTAATGTGCATAAGAGCCTTTTCTTGGGTGTTTGAAAATCTTAATTTTTCCAGGCAGTCTTGTTTGGCATTTCTCCTTCCATTTCAGTTGCCTTAGGCTTCTAAGTGCATTGAGCATGCCAGAAGCCTAGGAATGGAAGAAGAATAATCTGAATAATTTCCATAGTGTAATTTAGAGACAGACTGATGTCAGCAGTTGCTTGATAATAGTTTTACCATCAAAGTTAATTTGTGGCTCTGCAGAGGAATAAAGTTGAAAGGCATGACATGAAGAAGGAAAAATAATTTATTATTTTTTTTCCTTCCTACAAGCCTTTCCAAAGAAATCTGTTGTGTATTTCTATTAAGGACTCTAATACCTAGTACTTAGCTGCTTCTTTTGCCTTCTTACCTGGAGTATAAGAACTTGACAAATTTTTTGAGATAAGGAGTAAATGAAAAACAAGACCTCATAAAAGTGTCTAAATGTTGACAGATGAATGATTATTTCAAGTGGTAGAAGAGAGATTCATTACATTTCTTTTCAGCAGGGTTGCTATGGTTAGCTGAGCAATATGGGAGGAGAGGAGTGTGAGAGCTTTTTCTACCTCTCTGAGCATCTTGTGACTATAAAATTCTTCTATTGCTTATCTAGATTTTTTCCTTCACATTCTAAATATACCATTGCTTGGGAGATTACTCATTTTTGTTAAAATGAGAGAAAACATGAAAAATTAAAGGGGTTCTGAAGTAGGGCACTGATAATTCAATAACTTCTGTGCTACCCAAGTTATAGACAGGACGTGATGTGTAAAAAAAAAAAAAACTAAAAACCAGTTTCCATCTCATGGGCTGGACTTCGAGATACCCATTGGAATAAGAAAAGTTCAGTGGGAGCCTGTGATATTCCTCCATTGGCTGCCTGAGATCAGGGAATGGTTTCAATGTGTCAGCATCTGGCAACCAACAAGTTGCTCTGACTGTTTATAACATTTTAATTTACAGAGTAATACAAAATGTACTTCTATACATACAATTAGCCAAGCATGTCGCAAATTAGAGGCTTGCTTTTAGCTAGCTAATGTAAGGGATCGAAGCCTGAACTTATTTTTAGGAATACACAGTTAATTGTGCTTGAACTCTATCTATAGGGACTTAATTCAGAAAGCAATGTGTTGTCCAGGTGGATGCACACATAGTCTTGAAGAGAGGAGGTTTGCTTTGTACGTGCATTAAGGATGGGATGTTATTTTGATTGCTTAAGCATTGTTTTACCCGCTGTTAACCAGCAGAGAGCAGTTTAGTTTGTAACATAACATATAGATAAAGTGAAATTGGCAAAGGCTGGGGTACTTTTTTGTTCTTGGGGATGGCCATTAAAAACAAGCTGCGGGTGAAAATTAAATTCCTGTGCATTATCAACAGCGTTTGTGTTTTGTACCAAAATATTGTCTATCAGTATGAATTTCATTGTATGTCAGGGACTTAAATGAAGATTCAAGGTTAATTTTGGGCAGTGTTCTGACAGTGTTTATTGAAACTGTGCACTGTGTGAGGCTCAGTTCCTCAGAACACCAACCTTGCCAGGCTGAGGTGGGGAATGAACTCCCCGGTTTGGAGCCCCAGGGTCAGGTGATGCCAGTTTGTTTCCAGCCCTGTTGAGCACAAGGACTTGTTGCCAGCACACAGAAAACAGCTTCCATCTGATGGTGCTGTTGTGGTGGCTCACTGACATTCATTTGTAGGGAATGATCCAAGGAGAAAGCTTTCAGGCAAATAGCATTATGAATCAGTGCATTACATCTTCTTCTTTTCTTAGTCTGCGGTACGCGTGTTGTTTGTCGTGAGTGAAATGCTGCTGAAAGGAGGGTGAGGGGCGAGAAGATCTGAAAGAGGCAAGGCAGGAGGATCCTGATATGAACCTCAACCACCCCCAAAATGCATGTATTAATTGGTCGCTGCCTGTTTAAGGAAAACCTCAATATGCAAACAGCCAAATATCACCCCCACCCTGTAACCCCCCAGCAGAATAACAACACAGCAAACCCTCTCATTGTCACTTCTGCCAACAGCCTCTGATGTGACTGATTTCACCTCAGAAATGGGCAAACTAGCATTTTGCTACCTCAAGTCTGCAGTCCGAGCACAGAGGATGGGGCTGTCGCAGGATGTCTGATACCTGTTCCACCCTCTCACCTGCCCTGGAGGGGATCCTAAGGGGCAATGTGGGAATGTGTGGCTGTGCCTAAAGAGGTGCACAGCCTGAAATGTGGTCATGACGGCATTCAGACGTGTCGGATGGCTGCTGTCATGGCTGTTGGTAACCTGTGGGTTGTGTGTAATGCCTTAATGGGCACGGAGGGGAGAGAATTACTGCTCTGAACTCTCTGCCCTCTCCTGATTTATTTATTTTTATTTTTTTCCATGAGACTTGTAGGGAAGTAGCCAAAGCATTCAGCGGAGTAGGTGGCAGCATGTGGAAACATGATCTGTGACTTGCCCGTCGTGCACATACATGAGGCACGTAACACTTGTGTGAGAGCTGCCTTTGCAGGGACCCTGCAAATCCTGTCATAGGAACAGGCGAACAAGGGAGGAGCAAGCTCGCACAGGCAGGAATAGTTGTAAACGTGTGTTTTGCCGAAATGCTGTCGCTGCTTTTATGAGATGAATAATTAATATTGCAAAGCTTATTGTTCAGAGGGGCAATTTCCAGGTCCTTTGGATGGGGATATAGAGCTGTTGGAAACGTAAACCTCTCATCTAGCAATTTCTTCAGCAGCATGTTGTGCCTTTTATTGTTTGAATCTGCCTGGGAGTGGCTTTAAGATCCAGTAACCCGATCTTTTATCACTCTTGGAGGCTTCCTTTTCTGGTATGCCCTGATGCATTCAACACATGTCGGTATTGTAGGCGACCGGCAATCCGAGCGATTGGGGCTCACCGTCCGTGTCTGCGAGGAACGGCGAACCCTGCTCCGGTGAGCCGCTGTGAGAGCGGCCGCTCCTGCCGCCTCCCCATCAGCCCCGTCCGTGCGGGCTGGCGGCGCTCCGCAGCACCGGGCGGGGAAGCGTGGACGAGATCCTGTCTCGGGAGCGAAGACTGCTTAAGGAAGAGAGAGCAAAACGCCTTTGCTGTTCTTCAGACGATGGGACTGATGTGAGAACAGCCCGTTTCTCGCGGGGAAAGCAGAGCCAGGCTATGGGCGATTCCCGGCGGAGCAGGAGGAGCAGGGGCTGCCTTTAAAAGCAGTTATTCTGTTACTTGTCTGAGAAGCGTCAGCAGATGGACTTTGGTTTCAGCGCTGCGAGTACTTGAGTGGCTTTGCATGTTGGAATACAAGCAGTGATCTCTTTTATTCCCCTTCCCCTGTACATTTACCTGCTGAAAAAATGAGTGAGGAAGCAAAGGAGAAAAATGCTAAACCAGCTCACAGGAAAAAGAAAGGAAAAAAGGTAACTCCCTGTACAGACAGGCTGCTGTAATTGTGTTTTTGACTCATTTTGTGTTCGACCTATTTGCTTCTGGGTGTGGAGTGGCTTTGGTTTGATAATCTGTTTTGAATAAGGATGGTGGTAGAATCAGGATGGTTCTGTTTATGCTAGATGCTGATGGGTGTGTTCTTTGCTGGAATCAGTATTACCATTGCAACTCAGTTGTTTTGCATTATTTTAGTATTCCTGGCTTTAAATATAGGTTAGTTATAGAATTTCAATGTGATTATAGTTTTCATAGTGTATTCCAAACACAGGATTACAAATAAACATGTATCTGAATAAAGCCTTTTTCAAAGGAGAGACTGATAATCAACATGTGCTCATGTAAATGAATATTCTGGACATGGCTAAGAAGAACAAGTTTACAATCAGCATTAATCTTATGAAAGCTATATTTTTTTTGCTTTGTGTCACTTTGATCAGTTTTATATATTTTTGGGGCTTGAAAATATTGTGGTCAGTTAAATACTGGAATAAAATTGCAGTTTCAGTGAGACTGATTTCTCTTATGGCGTAAGCCTTTTGCCTGAAACTGTGCTTAAAAGGCAAATTTGATTATTACCTTCTGTGTTGCAGCTTTTTGCTTTCCTGATATCCATGTAATTTCTACCTCCCACATGGAAATGGATGATTTTCATGTGTTTATACTCAAAAAACAGATTGCTAAATCTAGGAAGTACACTTCTTCAGCTTTTTCTAGCTTGTTTTAAATATTAACTTGGTATCTTAATTTATAATGTGAATTCCCTTGACTGCTGTAGAAAAAGACATCTGAAAGGTTTATTATTGTTGCAGAGAATATATTCAGACTCCCACCCTTTATTTTCTGAGCATGTGTTTGCCTTCCTACCATGTGCAAGTGTATGACAACCTCATAGTTAATCCATTTCCTTGGTGAAGGATTCAGTACAGATTGTTGAAAAAGCAAATTAAACCATATTGGCCCTTCTATTCTCCCAGAATTGCAAAGAACAGCTTTGGAAGGAGGCATGGAAAGATATAATTGAAATCACTTTAATGGTAAATTAGGATACCTTCCTGACATATGTTTCTGTCAGGGATGATAGGTTGCCTCAGGATTAGGAGATACATTTGCAAGTAAATTCTGGGGTGGTTTTGAAATTTTCACTGTTACAATTTTACCATGTTACAGAAATAATTTTTATGGTGTCCAACAATGTGGGTATCGTTTTATAGCACACACTACTTTCCACAGCTGAAGCTCATACAGCTGATCCTAAAGGCTTCTAGAGGACCAACCCAACTGCCAACAAGACTGAGCAGCCCAGGGGATTTAGGATTAAGCAAACTTAGGAGTCTGCCATGCTATTCCGGCAATGGCTGGTCACAGGCTGTGTATGCTGTCACCTAGAAAAGGTGATGTTTCTGTGGTCACAGTCTGCTTGTGCTGTCACCTAGAAAAGGTGATGTTTCTGTGGTCACAGTCTGCTTGTGCTGTCACCTAGAAAAGGTGATGTTTCTGTGGTCACAGCTGCTCTGCCCAAATCGCCCCTCTGGTGACTCCAATGGTATCATTGGTCTCTGGGGGGAGGCTGGAGGAAACAAGGGGACACAATTACATTTGTGAGCTCCTGCTGTGAGTGAAGGACACAGCTCCAGAGCTCCGTGTCTTGGGAGGTGATGGCAAAGGCTCCCCTTGGTGCCTCGAGCCTTCGCCGCACGAGCTGCAGCCAGCGCCAGGGCGTGACTGCAGACCTTTGCCTTTCAGCAGGGAGTGGCTGCAGCTTCTCAAACCTGCAGCAAGTCATGTTCCCCTCCCCAGTTTGGTTTTTCCTTCGTGTAGTTGGAATCCTGGAGGCAGCTGGCATGTGCTGTGTTGGGCTGGAGCACGTCACTCGTGACTAGTTGCACGTTAAGGCTGCTTCCATGTCAGTGTTAGACACGGGCTTGACCCAGGTTGGCCTGATGGGAAGGGAGCTACTCTATTTTAAACAGGCAGCAATCATTTTTCTGGTCTTGGCAGAAATTTGCCCTTCTTTTCACAGTGTTTTTGGGGGACGGTTTTAAATGGTTTGTTTTGATTCAGAAGATGAATCCCTGAATGGCCAGTGAAGGTGCACTTGAAGATCATTACTGAGCTAAACATTTGTTAGATTAACAAATGGTATTTGGCTGTGAACTCCTGAGCCAGGTGAAAACTTAACTGGGTCTGTGGTTCCAGAGAGTTATGCCACCTGTCCATCCCAAAGAAGGTATCCTGAAATGGGTATTTCCTGCCTTCCTGTTCTCTTCAGATACTTCCTTTCCTGGCAGCTGTGCTTTCTCCATATTTAGTCTTTCCCTTGCCTTCTGTCTCATTTATCTCTAGAGTTGAGTGGTGGCAAGTCTTCCTTCTGCTCTTTGACTGCCGTTCATATCCCATTCCCTCTTCATCCACTCTTGGTTTTCCTGTTCTTACGCAATTTCAGAAATAAATATGCAGGAGGGGCAGCAAGGAAAAGGTCACACTGTTTGCTATAGGGAAAATGCAATCAGCAGTGTGTGTTCACATCTTCCAGAGGTATATGATTAGGTTGTACCTCAAAAATTAGCCTTCACCAGGCAAACAGGGTCTCACTTCTGAGCATAAAGACATGCAGTAGCTCTGCATTTAGAACAGATTGGCCAAAGGAATAGATTTTCAGCAAGTGTGCTGAAAATAAAGCATGGTGGGGAGGATAAAGATAAGAAACCACCCAGGAGGTGTCACTGAGATTTGTTATGAAGGATGGACAATTTAGATGAAAGCAGAGCAATACTTTGTTTTAGCACTGTGGTATTCAGTGGGGATACAGCTTTCAAAGGATGATGAAAGTATCACATCAATATTTATTGCTGAGGCTACACTGGACAGGATTAGCTCTGATGGAATAAGAAGCCTAATTAGTTTCTCTGCTTCATCCTTCAGGGTTCCTCCCTACCAGCAGCCTGTGCCTCTTGTGCCTGAGCTTCAGTTGTCCTGCAATTTCCAGCCACACTTTTACAGTGTCAGTGTTTTGAAGCTGCGAAGTTGAATCCCAAGGCATTATGGAGGGGCTTTATCCTGTATGTTTGTGTCATCACTTTCCAGTAAATTTTAGAATCTCGGTTATAGGAGAGCATGGAACTCAGCTGTCATTAGAGATGTAAGATATGCTTTGCTTTTCAACAAAAGAGTATTCTTTCTTCTTCCCCTTCTAAATGCAAGAATGAAATTAGCCATGAAAATTCCTTGGTCCTCTGAAGCTTTAAAAGATAATCAGAAGTGCAGGAATTAAAAAAAAATTAGACTAGCTCAAACTTCTGTAGTAATTTTTTTCCCCACTTCATTTCATGGTTATTTGCTGGGCATTAGTCACTTCTGATAGTGGGAAATTTCACACTAAATTTCACATTAAACTCTCACACAGGAAGCTTTGCTGAAAATGCTTATTTTTTGTTTTGAGGAATCTTTTGTTTCCCCTTCTTCCTCTGGCTCCTCCAGGATCTTTAGAAAACCAGCACAATTACTGTTGCCTCTCAGTTTATGTGTTGTGTAAATCAGTGATGGAAACTCCTACGAGAAACATGTAAATAGAGTTTCTTCTTAAAAGTACAGGGGAGAGCTCATGCTGACCTCTTAAGGTCATTCTAATCTGTTTATTAATTCACCTGTCTGCCTTGCTTTGTTGATCAATGTAGCATGATTTCAGCATTGTGTTCCTTTGCTTTCTATCAAAAATGAATGCCTTGTGCAGGGAAGAGCCAGCTGCTTATGCAGCAGGTGAAAAATCAGTGTTTGGGGTCAGGCTGCTTAGGGCAGCCAGCATTGTTTTTTGGACTAATAGGCAGTTTAGCTCAATCCACTTTTCTTGAGCCAACACCCTGGGCTCTCTGCACTGGGAACACACTTTGCAATCTCTGCCAGGGACATTTGCTCTGTCGTAGCTCCAAGGTTTGACTCAGCAGCATTAGTGGCAGTCTCCAGAGAGGACTCTTCCGTTGTGGCACAGTGCTGAAAGTCTGGTCTGCAGTGTCTCTTTGGATGAGAAAATTCAAGGGGCAGAAATTTCAATTTGTATGGGGACTGGTGCTGAGAGATCAGAGGCTCCTGGGTGTGGTGAGCTATTCCCCACTGCATCACCAGAGCTGTCCATGGCTCTGGTGGAGCTGGAGCAGGTCCCTTTCAAGCAAAGCCTGTCTCTCCTGAAAGAACATCACTGATTTCAGTGGAGCCAATATCAGGGGGCCTGAGCTCTTGGCGTTGGATAATGTTGTGGTCAAATGATTCCTCTCTGTTTGTATGGTGGCAGTGGATCCTCTGGTGCTCGTAATTCAGCACCTGTGGACGCCAGCTTTTGTCATGACGAGATGAGCAATCATGTTCTGTTTCTGAGATTTGTGGTGGTGTTGCACTTTTTTCAAAGCTGTCTTTTACCACCAGATTTGCAAGTGAGGTTGCTTCAGTTCCCATGCATGTTATTGTTGTCGGGGGACAGCATTCGCTGCTGTTTGCTCCCACTGGAGAAGAGCTCATTGCTAATGGTAAAGCAACTGCTCATGGTAGACTTTTCTGAATAGTTTTGTAGCTTTTAATTTATTCATAAAATTAACTTATTACATGGAGTGTAAATTGATTTCTAAATTTGGGTTGTTCCTGACAAGCTGAGAAATTAAAATCTGCTTAGATTTGTGAAGCAAAATGCAATTAGGCTCTATAAGGAAACCATATCTATTTTTGTCTTGGTAAATAAAGTTTATACTATGTTGTTAATTTCAAGTTTCTGTGGATGAGAGATGGTTCTTATAGATTTAATTTTAATTATATGGTGATAGTCTTAATCCTTAGTATGTCAATACATCCTATGCTGAAAATTGAATTTGGTGCATGATAAATAGGTTTGGGTTGGCCTTGCTTGCAAATTTCTACTTGTTCAACTTCAGCATTCCTTTTTAATGATGTTATAGATTTTTAACCTCACGTTTTCAGCAGATATATTGAAGAGGAAACAAAGCACAAAAAGCCCCTGGAACTTCTAGAAGATATTCCTCATTTGTATATTGAAATAGTAAATGTCCAGCAACAGTGGAATTGAGTAGTTTTCAGTCAGTATGACTGTTCTTAAACCTAATTGTTTTCTGAAACTTGAGGCTTTAAAATGGTTTTCCCTTGAATCAAATACATTTACATTTTCTTGTCATCTCAGTTTTCTGAACTGGCACAGAAAGATTAAAATGTATTGATTCCTGTCACTCTGACTGGAGTCACTTTGGTACATGGTAATACCTTTGTCTTTTATCATACTGAAACAAAAGAAAGCATATGTAATGGGAAGGTACAAATATTGCGGTTTTGAAAGTACCCATTTCAAATGTCTCTTTTTCCTGGAGAAAATACTTTAATTGACATTATCCAACTTCGGTAGTATTAGTCAGCAGCTCCTGGCCCCTGGGCATGTATGGTTCAGAAATTGTAGGGAGAGGTTGTTATAGACTATATGAAATGAAACAGCAGTGTCTGTTATGTTACTCATGTTTTAAACATAATTCACTTTGGCTAATTGGCACAACTTGTAACTTGAGTGACAATCCTTCCATCTTGCTGCTCAATTACCACTCCTGCTGAAAAAACAATGGTTTTGTTAACGTTCTTTTTTTTAACAGAGGCATCTTGCAGCTTGTGAGAGAGCATGAAACCTGAGTTAGATTACTGGATCGTGTGACACAAGTTCATCCCACAGTTTTGAACTTTTCCCAGAAAATTCATGTGTGAATAGTTCTTGTCTTTCTGATGGATAGGTCTAAGAAGTTGAAGCATAACTGGAAAAGTGCTTAAGTTGATTTCTTTTTTTTTCTCCTCTTCACCAAATTCTGCCCCTCTTGTGGCAATCTCCCCCTTGTTTCAATGAGCCCCATTTCCAGCTGTCGTAGGACCACTCACTTCCCTGTGCTACCTTCTTTCTAAGGAACATCTTCTCCCTTTTTGTCTTTAAATTTCTCTTTCAGCATCTCTTCACTGGGTTTCTGAGCTATTCCTTCCCTTGAATGACCCTGTCAGGACCCTCCATCAGGAAGTTGATGGCCTTGAGTCCAGGTGTGGGTTGAACCTGCTCTTGGTCTCAGCACTTCCCTCATGTAGCACTGCCCCTTTATAGTGGGTTTTCCCTCTCCAGGATGGAGCCTGTGTGTTTTCACACCTTCTGTCACCCACAGGACTGAGGCCCCTGAGCAGTCCATTTCCCTGGTGGTGCTTGCTGGGTGCAGGATGGCAGAGCAGCAGTGGGAAGTGTTCCAGCATGACTTGGGTCGTGACTGGAGGACTTCCAGTGTCTCCTATTCCATAAGCTGGGCACTTACTGTCCAGGGCAAGTTGTCTCCTTTGCAGTAAATTGTTTTAAGTACAATTAGGTTACAATTAGATTTGATTAAGAAAGTGGGTTTGGGCTGCAAGAGGCACAGTGGATCAGCTCCAGTTTCATCCTGCAGCTCTGCAGTCATCAGTGCGACAGGGACCAATATGAAAGTTTTTGTAACAGTCTTTATTAAACCCCTCTGTAAGCTTCAAATTATTTTGGATCATATGGAGACCTTTCCTTAGCTCCTGAATGGTCTCTGTTCTGTCTCCTTTTTCCAAACCCTGTGACTGATGCCGCCATAGAATTCAGTAGGTCCCAGTGATAGTGCCTAGGTAGGTCTGGTAGGTGTTGAAGTGCTTATCACAGTTATGTAATGGTTGTCACTTAAGCTAAAAATACTTTGATCAATCTGTCAATCACAGATTGAGAAAACTAACTACATCTGGGCATCCCCCTTTGAATTGCTAACAAGAGCCTGTATATCTGCATAACCCTGACTGAGCATGAGCTTGTTCCTCAGCCTCCTCACCTCATTTCCAGCTTGTGGAGGTGGTGTTGGAACCTGCAGCTTTCCTTCACCTCTGGCTGACTCCAGGTAGAGTAGGGGATGGTGCTGTGCTGAGTTCTAGGGTGTAGAGAGGCAACACCCTGCTGGGGGCGGGGAGCTACTTCTATCCCCTTCTTCTGCTGAAAATAGCAAGGTAGCTTAGCAAGGAAGAGGTAATTACAGAAGTAGGCAATTAATGAGTATAAGCTAAAAAAGTAGATGTTGCTGAGGCTCTCTGTTAATTTCACATGCTGAAAACAGAACACCGTGCCTGGCAGTTGGATCTTTCCCTTGTCAGAAAGGTTCACCTTCAGGATTTAAATCCTAATGCTGTATAAAAATATTTTATTAAATTGCTGTTAGGTCCTTATTTCAGGTGATCAAGCTTTTTGGTATCTGATCAAGTCTGTAATGTAATGAATTCTCATTGATCACTCTTCTAAAGACCTCAGACTTGGAGTATGCGTAATAGTAAGGTATTTTTACAGAAACAACAATTGCCACAATGTCTCCCAGTTATTTTGTAACTTGCTAATGGAGGTGCAGGTTGTTGCATTCTGTTGGGTGCCAGGTGCTGGCTCAGTTAGTTGAAATTATTTGCTGGATAAATGGCAACAGGCATGAACTTTCCTATCCCTTCTTTCCCAAACCAGCATGGGGCAAACTTGGCATTTTTCTCTTAGTATGAGGAATTAATTGGCTAGGTAGGGTAAAACTACACATGTATAGTTTATTTAGCATTTCTTTGCAATGTAAGGCACCCTGTGTCTTACTATGCCAGAATTAAATGCATAGCTAAGTATATTTAAGACGTTTAAGGTGTTACCATCAAAGACTTATTTCAGGTTTGTGCTCACAAGAGATTGTGTATGCTGAGAATTCTCTATGGTGCATTAGGAATTTGTGAATGTAAACAATGATTGATTTGTCTGAATAATTTTTTTAAGCATTTGCATTGAGAAAGGGAATGCTATAAAGAATATGTGGTGCTTCATATTCACCATTAAATCTATTTCATGATGTTTAAAACTGCTGTTTGATGGTAATAATGCTTTTTTGGGTAATAATGGCTTTATAACCATTATGTATTACTGAGGTGTGTGTGGCCTTCTTCTAGTTTGGTCTAAGTTTATATTTGTCAAACAGATGACTGCTAGCTGTGTTCTTCCTGGTTTGGGGTGTGTCATTCATGGAATAATCTGTAGTGAACAATTTTATCAATTTTGATCTTAATGAAATTACATGAAACCCAAAAGGTAAAAAGAATACCAACAGTAGGGTTTGGCTGTACTACCTGGTGTTTGTGTCATGTCCCCTAATGGTGTTTTTAAGTCACTCCTTAGGCAAGGAGTGGCTGATGCTTTTTTAACCAAGGTCCCATCAGAAATTTCTGTCAGTCAGTTTCCAAACTAGAAAGTAAGAATCTTTCTGAAAAGCTCTTGAACATGTTGATAAGACCCTTTTCATCTGAGTGATTCTAGTGTGCTGGGAGTTGCTAATTATCTTGGAATTTGTGTCAGAGGGGTGAATGGGAGAATCTGGGAAATGAGGGAAGTGATGGAGGAAGTGGAAGCAGAAGGTCCATCCCTGGTGGCATTTCCTTGGGCAGCAGCAGGAGAGGACACTCACCCTCTTGTGCTCATTTCCAGCCTTTTCCATTGGCTGGGGTGGTGCCTCCTAAGAGATATGGATGTACTGGTCTTGCAGCCTGTGAGAATAAACGGTGTTTGCTAAAGCACTCCAAACCAGGAGGTGCTGTACGTGATGAGGATGCATTTCATCCCGGTGGAGATGGCCCTCTCCAGGCAAAATCTCAGGGACATGTGAGGGATGTGAGTGAAGAAGCCTCAGGCAGAGTGCTTGGGGATGCACAGGTACTCTCCTCAGATGGGGCTAGTGCTGTGCAGATGACGCAGAGGGCTCTTTCCCTGCTACCTAAACAGACCTGTAATTTCATTTACTTAATTACTGTTGTGTGTGTTTGCTTGGGAGGCAGTATCACTACTAATTAGTAATTAATATTTGCAGTAGAATGCCAGGGTGGCGTTATCACAGGGGAAAGCCTTAGCAAATTGAGTGATGTCACTTGGAACAGCTTTCCAGCTGAAAATGTGTTACAGAAGATGGTCTGTGTAATTCTGGCAGCTGGTTCCACTCACATTCTATTGACTCTGAAGGACACATCACAGAGAGGGGTTTTATTTAATAGTCCTTTTATTTTAGTAAGCCAAAATATGGGGATGTCATCCCACCCTAAACCATGGTGAGATTTAGCTATTTCAGCCATTCAGGCACCACATATTCAAGCCTATTTGGTACAGAGTGGTTTCTCGTCACTTTTCTTGTCTAAATTCAGCTTTCAAACAAGTTTCATTTAGAGCATTTCTTGCTCTTCATGTGTGTTCATTGGATAAATCTTGTACAGCTCCTTCAAAAGAAGAAATGAATTAATGAATACAAATGACAATGGAAGCAGGTAACCTCTTTGCTTTTGTTACTACTATCCTGTACCGTGTTTCTTGTTAGAGCTCCTTCCACACCAGTTACATGCAAACTCCTGGCATTCCTTGCCACTTGGTAAGAAACAATTTTTTGTCATTAGGAACATCAGCTGAAATAGTTTTGGAAGGCAAAAATAAGAAAAAGTATTTCTTAGGTGAAATGAGTAAATAGCTTTGCTTTTGTAGCCAGAAGAGTCATTCTATCATTCATCATTCAGTCCCAGCTGAAAATGAAGCCATATATTATTTTAGAATGGATCCCTGGAGCATAAAAAGATATTATTGACCTTTTTTTAAGGAAAGAAGTATTGTGAGTATAAGTGTAATGATAGTTTTAAGTAACAAAAACCAGACAGGTAATGTGCATAATAAGGAAGATAGGATCTGAATCAAAGTGCAGCTTGAGTTAGGTGATTCAGGACTGCTTATTTTACATGAGAATAAAAAGGTATTTCAAGGTGGTACTCACAATATTGTAATTACCTACTAGCAAACTATTTGAGAGAAAAGATTCCCAAGCAGATATAGCAGCCTCGTGTTAAATATGGTTTATAGGGTTTTCAGTTTTGCTCTTTAAGCAGATTTCAGCAGCCACCTCTTTTTTTTTTTTAACATACAGTATGAGACAAATATTCTAAAAATATTAAAATTATATGGAGTATTAAAAAGATGTAAGAATTTTGTTATAGAACCCTATAACTGACTAAAGCACTAAATTTAGCAACTAAGTAACTCAATAAATGAAAGTATTTGAAGATCAACTGCTGGCAGTTAAAATAAAACCAAAGAGGATGTCTGTTCATCCACAGGTATAGATGAAACTGTCAGGAATATTGAGCTATTGTATTTGCAGTAAGGGCTATCCATGATTTGTTGGAAAGCAGAACTTTGGAAAGTGAAATAGTGGCCTGAAACACTCTAATTCATGATGCTATTAAAGAGAAATTGAAGAGAAAATCCAAGGCTGACTTTCAGAGTAACTCTCAAACAGGAGAATCACTTCTTTTATTGAATTTAGGAGTATAGTTATACTTGAGAACTGCAGCATTTTTTTTTTAACCCAGCCCTCAGATGTACCAATTTGAGCAGTCACATATGTAATTGTGTGCCCAGATTTGTGCTGACCCTGGTAACATTGCCACATCACTCGGCAACTTAGTATTGTAAAAAATAAAAATCAAGTTAAATGTCTGGAGACAGTAAAAATTCTTTCAGGACAGAGATTTGAAATTTTCTTTAAAAAGTTCCCAAGCCCCCGGAATAGGAGCCCAGGGGTGCTGAGTGAAGACTGTGGAGCAGCCCCAGCTGTGCATTACATGCAGGATGCAGGTTCGTTCTGCATTGCCCTCTAGCGTTGCCTTTAAAACAGAAACCAGAAGAACCCAAAACCCCCCAAATGCAACAAAACTGCCAAGTTATTGGCTTCCACCTTAGTATTTTCTCTTGCTGCACCAAACCTCTTATTCTTGATGTGATGTCTGTTGTGTAATGAGTTCAACTGCGTGCTTCTGTTCCCTGTTTACTTGGATGTAAAGTAAGTGTCCACAGCTACAAATATTCTACTTTTCCTTTCCAGGTATCTTTGTTATAGTCATGACTTGACTTCCTAATACAGGAATTTCCTGTCTCTCTCTGTGCCTTCTCCTTTCCTTTGTAATACATACACACACACATATTTAGCTGAAAATGGTGTCTTTCCTACTCCTTGTCATGTCTTAGGCTTTTCATTTATGAAAATCTATAGCTGTGTTAAATGAGAAGATGCCTTTACAATGGAATATTTCACTCTGAGCTGTACAGCCAGCCTTTGATTTCTGTATTCACTCATAATTCTGCTTTTAGGTGTTGGCTGAAATAAGATCTTGAAAACAAAATTAAGATGTGGCCACTCATCACTTTGTTTTTCACTTCTCTACACATACATATGTATTTTTAAGGAAGCTCCATTGTGGCAGAACTGACCCTAATGTCAAATTAAATGCAAAGCGGGCAGAGCCAGTTTGAAGGGGGCAGTCAGCAGCCCTTTGCAATGACCTTGGGAGTTAGAAAGCTCCTGTGGGCTGTAGCATCCAACTGTTTCCTGTACTGGAAACTCTGAGTGAGAAGAAAGTAGCACAGATTCTGCCTAATTTCTGGAGTGGGTGTTTTTATCATCAGATTGCAGAGCCTGGTATTTACACCTGATTGTAAACCATGGCTAAGCATGGCAAATTTTCTGGAAATTACATTTAATGGAAGGAACCTATGCACTTGATACTTGGTAGATTGCTTCCAGAGCATACCAGCAAACCTCAGTAGCAGTAAGAAAAAGGAGGTTAGCAATCTAGAAAAGTTTGAGTATGAGGCAGGCAAGCTGTCTGCCTTTAAAGAGATCTGCTGCTCTGTTTTTTGGCAGCTCATGCAGTGCAGGAGGAGCGGTGCTTTCCTGACCTGTAAAGCTGCTGGCTGTGACTCCAGCTGCTGTTGAGGGCACTGTGGAAAGGGAGGACTAGCCAGCTACTAGTCCTTGGGTCTTTTGAGGTCCTTGTCACTTATTAAAATGACCAAGAACAGTTTGGTGGGATGGAGCAGATGGACAAAAGCCAGCTGTTCTCACAGTGCTCACCTTGCTTTTGTTTTGCTTTCTCTTCTTTAGGTCTTCCACGTGCTTTAAGTTCTATCATTTGTTTTATAGTATACTCCAAAATAGAAGGGGAAATCTACTTGCAAAGGATGTGGCTAAAGAATGGTCAGCATATGTCTTACAGATATTTTGGCCTCAGTCATACCATAGACACCAATAGATTTCAGGTACTGCTGGATGAGTTTGCTGTATTATAGTATTGTCAGTGCTTTAAAGTATATGTAAAATATATTCACAGTAATAGTAAGATTGCTTACAGCAAATTTAGGAATAAATTTATGTATCACATCCTAGCTCTTTTTCTCACCTTTTAAATTTACTCTGAGCATCCTGAGAAATCAAAATGACAGGGTTACCAGTGGTACTGAAATAGTGTCCTTTTCTCTTCTTGTTCAAGTCTCTGTAGGGCACCCTGAAAGGACAGCAAATTTCAGCAAACAGTAGGAATATGTTTTGTTACTAAAGTCAGCATCACTTTTGTAGTAATTTGAGTTTTATTTAGGGGTGGTTGCCTTTTTTTACCCTTTTTTTCAATCTTGACAGGAATACTGATTTTCATTGAGCAAAGTTGATAAAAACAGGAGTTCATGGTCTTTCTGAAATAGGAACTAAGCAGGGACATGTCATCCTTTTTGTCTGTCCATTTTTCAGAAGTCCTTGTAAGTTTGGAAACAAGAAAAAGGATTTATATAGGGGCAAAAAGATGCTGTGGGGTATTTGTACAGTCAGTCTAATGAGGAGTGCTGGAAATATGAGGGGGAGAACCACACTGTACTTGAATTTAGGCATTTTCCTCTTATTCAGAATATAATCTCTTTAATTGCAAACCCACTCAATAAATACACAATAACACTTTGCCTGTGAGATTGTAAAATATGGTTGGAGGGCTTTGTCAAATTCAGTTACTGTTTTGTCTTCTGATGTTTGTTACTCGTGCTTGAGGCTATTCCACAGCTGTGAGGGACAGGACTAGTTCTAAAATAGGAAACAAAATGTTAATCTGTGCGGGGCTGGACTGTAGTGCAAAATGTCAAAAAAGACTATTAACTACTGTTTAAGATTTGGAACTCTAAAGGTATGACAGTTTAGAAGTCTGATGAAAGAAGAGTATGCAATAATTTTTCTGAAGGTTACCTTAATACAATGAAGGAAAACATCCAGATCTGAGCAGAATGAATCCAGGTCTGTAAAACAGGTTGTTGAAAGTGAGCACCCAAAGCTTTTCCTTACACCTGCCAGCACATTTCCTGTTAAAGCCCTGGAATTAGTCCAGGAGTTGTCCTGACTCCTTTTATTTTACTCCTGTAGCAAGGATTAATAGACTTTTTGTCTAAAGCCAACATTTTCAGAAGGCAAACTAGGAGCAGAGATTAGAGAGCGCTCCAGTTCTGAAGTGTTGAGCACTCAGCAGCTTCACTGAAGAGTGGGAGTTGCTTGTCTGTTCAGCAGTTTTAAAATCAGGCTACTTGTTTGGCCTGACTTAGCCTGTGATTTTTTTTTAATGCATTACAGCACACTTCTGTGAATGACTATTAACAATGCCATTATGCAATTCTTTGCCATTCATAATGATAGGCATGCTGCAGGGTGCATGCTGAGATAAACCCCACAAAACTAGGAACAGGTTTATAATTAGAGAGGGGGGAAGGGGAGAGAAAGTTATTTGGAACATATTTTCGCTTTGTCTTTATTTCTGAAAATGTGTGATATGTCCATCTGGAGCTGAACAATATCTGTGCTCAGTTGGTTGGGAAGAGAATGATGGAATGTTCTGACAAATCCTCTTCTCAAGGCAGCTCCTATCCCAGGAGTAGCTCTTCCATTACTTGGTTGTAGCAGTCATACTCTCATGAACTGAATCTAGGTCTCTGTTGCAGTTAAGAGCTGGTCATGCACAGGGGGGAGGCTGAACTAAACAGTCATAGTGTTGTCTTGATTTTTCTCTTCAGAAATTTTAGCAATTTTTTAAAAGTATTTCACCACTGTTACATTAGGTTTTGTAAGTGTTTTACAGTTCATCTCATCACTGGGGTGTGTATTTCAGCAGAAAGAATAGTGCCTCAGAGACCTGGATATTTAGTGTACAAAGTGTATTTTTAAAATCTACCCCAAGTACTGCTTATCTGAACTATTCCCTCTTTATAATCATGAAGCTGAATGTATAATGAGATGAGACTGAGAGAGAAAAAACCCCAGTTAGTTCTGTGGACTAATTAGGGGCCAAGAATGCAAGTGGCCCTTTTATTTTAGGACTGTTCAGAAGTGAGAGGCTTTTTGTATTAGTTCTGCATGTTTCTTAAGTTAATAACTTCCTGATGCTGCATTAGTGACAGCTGCATATGAGTGTGTGGTTTATACTGGGGGCGATGAGGGCTGACAGTGTTCAGGAGAGTGCAAGTTGAACTTTTAGTGCACTGTGATCTTTACCCCAATATTTAAGTGATCGCCCCTTGTGCTGGGTTAGTTACAGCTGTCAAAGTTTAAAAGTGGTGCCATGTCAGAATGTTTGAGGAGTTTTCCATTGCTTTTGAGGCTGAGGCAGTGGTGAGGCTCTGATAGTGGAGCAGGATGGACTCTCCAGGGCAACTTGGGCCTTGTGGAGATTCCCTTAAGGGCATGACATAGAGAAATCCTGATTTCTTCCTGGTCAGAATTCTTGTTTCCTTACAGCCAGTGTGCAGAATAGCCATGTGAAATGGTACCAGGCCCTCAACCCTTGTGTCTAAACTGAAGCCATGAGGAGATGAAAACATGAAGGAGATTGTTATAGGATTGAGACTGTCTTGAAATTTTATGTAGTCTGATTAATTTTATCCTTAGGAAATGAACACCCTGGTGGGATTTTAAAATAACCTTTGGATTTTTTCATTAAGTTAATGCGTATTAATTCATGGCAGAATTAATCATATCTTGATTCATATTGTACACTGCTTGGATTTAGTCACTAATGCAGAAATTGAAGTGGTCCAAAAGAGAAATGTCATATTGCTCAATATTGTTACACATTTCTTCTAAGAACAGGTTTCCATATAATGGTAGTATGATGCAAATAAACACATCATTCTTAGTCCTTTATCAAATAATTCAAGGAAAAATGAGTCTTTATTGCTAACCAGGAACACATCTAGCATATTACACCCTCAAGAATAAAAGAAATCCTGAGCTGTTATTCTGTGATTCATGAGGCAATCTGTCCTTTCTTTGCATTCTTGAAAAAAAGAAAAAAAGTCAAAATCAAGCATAACACCCCACCCTGAAAAACTCAGAACAAGAATTGGATGGAGTGGGCACCTGGATTTCAAACTTTTCTTCAGAAGGATGTTGTTCATGGAAATCATGGGATTGTGAGGAAAGTATAGAAGAACTGAGTCTTTATTTGCATCTGATTGCATTGTTACCTGTAAAAAGCATTACCAAATCCAAACCTTAGGCAGCTGTCATACTCCCATTGCAGAAATGTGACTACCATTCCAGCAGGGAAATGAATGCAACATCCACAGTTCACAGAATGAGCTTTTTAACTATTATTATATATAATAATAATAATATTTGTGCCACTGATGCAAAAATAAATATGCTTTGGGTAATATGTACGGCATGTAACTTAAAGTACAGCATTTTGTGTTCTCTCATCTAGCTTCAGTGTTTGTTAGTATTTGAGGCTTTTGCAGTTTTGGGGGGTTTGAGGTTTTGTGCGACCTTTGCACTTCACCTAAATTGAACAGAAGCTGTTACAAGTCTGTCCTTGCAAAAAAATCAACGTTGAGAAGAATGTTGTCAGTGATTTGGGGCGGGAACAGAAGGGAAGGACAAAAAAGGAGATTTGGGGCATCTGCCTTGAAAGTGGGTTATCATCTATACCAGACAAGTCGTTGTCTGTCATCTATATTTATTGCAGTGAAAAGTGGATACATGCTGCTTCCAAACCCAAATTTGCCATTCACTTCCTTTGTACTCGTTCTGAATGGATACAAACTGTGACCAGATCTACCAGGCACACAAGGGTTGGCACCTCAGTCCTGGTGTTTGCTGCCCTGATGATGGGGCTGTCAGGAAACAAGTACTCATAAAAGCAGAGGCAAGGTCCTGAGAGGGTACAACATTTCAAGGCAAGCCATAATTGTTTGTAAAGTAAAAATATCTAGAAATTAAATATGTTTGTGGGGGGGTTATTCATCACTGTAATTTTACTTTCATTTCCTTTTTATAGTTGTGTTCAGTGGAAATTAACGGGGCAGTAAAACCCTTTACAACAATTTTGCTGCAGTATTTATGTACCTTCATATCTAAATTGTCCATTGAAGTTAAAAGCAGAAATTCAGCCATGAATAGAGAACAGCCGCTAAGAAATCTGTGGAGTTTCCCTTGCAGCTTTTTGGTTCTCTAAACTCCGAGAAAATAGTAGCTTGCTGATAGCCTGGACCTCTTGTGACTTGTAAACATGATATGAGGTGCATAACAACAGTGAGTTTGCACTCAGCTGGTGGCTCATCCGGTGAGGATTTACATTTTTGACTGATCTCCAGCACTTCCGTTGCCTCCCGGGGACAGGGGTGTGCATCTGAGGCACTGCAGGCTACAGGCAGAGGTGGTAACCACAGTGCACAACTCAGTTGCTCTTTACAGATGTTATATTTTTAGTATATTCCAACGGTTTGTTGGATTCCTAAATAGTGCTTAGTGAGTTATGGTAGTTTTGGGGAATTATGTGAGTCATGTACTTGCACGTCCGTGTTTAGAATTGCTGTATATTCATTCTGTCTCATAAGAGTTCTTCATAACTTTTCTTAAATGACTACTTAGCTAAGCCCCAAGTGGCTTTTAATTTAAAGTATTTTGTAACCCTAAGAGGAATTTAAGGACAGGAATCCATTTTGGTTGGCTATGACAGCTTTGTGTTGATTATTGCTAGAAAATGTATGCATCTCCCTGCTGAACAAATGATTGGCACTTCACTAATTTTAAGTAATTCAAATAATTACATCAAACAAATCTATTCAGTAGAGTGATACATTGCCAAGATAAGCATTAGCACTAATGGCTATCTCAGCAAAATCTTGTGTGGCAGGCAGCACAAAATGGCAGTGCTGGCAGCCCTTTTTGTGATGAATTACACTGTGAGAAATGAGGTCTGCGTGCTCATGGAGAAGCAAGAAAGGTGCATTCTATTTCAGTTGAAATGTGGGAATCAAAGCCCAGGTATAGAAAAGATCTCTCTCTGACAGTGGAATGTATTAACAGGACCTCAGCAATCCCTTTTGCAAATGTGCAGACCTGTGTAGGGCCACGGTGCTGAAGGCAAGGGGTGGCCAGAGGGGCTTGGCATTGGTCTGAGGCCTCAGCATGGGATTTGTAGCGTGCAAATATTCTCACCTCCTGGTACAGCCAGGAAGGCTGATGGTGGCTCCCTGGGGTTTGTGTCCCTCCTCTGACATGACCCTGAGAGGATGATCCTGAATGATCTTTGCTGTGCTCTGTAGCAGGGGATTGTTGTACAGGTACTCCATGTATGCCTGTCCTCACGCTGGCTAACTTTAGTACAGCTGAAGAACTGAAAATGAAAAATAGAGCAGGGTATTTTTTTAGGAATTTGAAGTATATTAGGGGAGTGTACAGATGGAAGCCTGGTCCCTTTGACATGGTGATATCAGCAGAACAATCCGTGTGAGCTGCCGGAAAGATGCAAGCTGGAGGGTGTGATTGAAGCCTGACCTTCCAGAGTGAGCTTAAAGGAGTATGTTCACCACAGAGTATAAACACAGCAGTTAACACTCTTATCTGCTCAGCTTGCTCTATATTGGAAACTTACCATAAAGCTTGAAAAGAATAATTTTTTTAAAAAATTACTTGTTTATTCATTGTAATTTATCTGTTTGTTTGTTTTGGCTACTAACTGTTGATTATTTATGTACATTTCAAGTAGCAAATATTTGGGGAAATACTATTTCAGTATAACAGCTAAATATAGACAAGTGTTTTTGCTAGAAGTAATAGCCACCAAAATAAATTATCTCATTGCACACAAATAGCAAATGTATGTGGTGTGTGATTGAATGCAAGATCAATCATGTTCATAGGAGTATATATCTTGTTTAGTAAGATATCTCTGTAGTGAGAAGGCCTTATTGTGTGGAGAAACCATGTTACAGAGCTCTTAGCTTTCTCTCTCCCTTTGCTCTGTATATATATTTTGAAAAGAGGACATTTACTTTAGGTTTTGATTCTTATTTTTTCAGCTGTTTGAAGTCTTTGGCTGAATTACCAATTATGTTACAGAAATGGAGGAAAATGTTCTCAGATACAAATGCTCTAGCTAACAGACACAGACACTTTGGCTATCCTGGTTACTATGGTGAGAGCTGAGGAGGATGCCTGTAGCACACCAGTGTTGTTCAGGCAGGCTGTTTTTAATTTCCTGGGATTGCTTACAAGCTGTAATATTAATCTATTTGTATCCTCTTTCAGCACTTCCTTTGCTTTGCAGTGTAAGCCCCTTAATATAGATAGGCTGGAGAAGAGCAGCTTTGCCCTCCTTGCTGCCTGCCTGAGGTGCCCGGTGTGGCAGGAGAGCAGGGAAGGATGACCTCATGTGCTGCAGGCAGGAAGCAGAGCTGATTAGCCTGCTCCAGAGATGCCAGTGCAGGGTGTGACTGGGTTTTATAAATCTGCTGAGGAACATTTGCTTCTCTGGGTGAGATGACCACAGAAACATGTATAGGACAAAAAAAAAAAAAAAAAAAAAAGCCTGAGCACATATTCATCAATGTTTGGTCGCCTATTGGTATGAGCACATGATAATTCCTTCCACATTACATGATAGGGAATCTCCATTCTATTCTGGGCTCCTGAAGTCAAATGTCATCCCCCCCCATCCTTTCCCCCACCATGCTGAAATGTTTTTCACAAAACAGAATAATCCTCATGACAGATCTCAAAGGAAGCCCACCTCAATAAAGTGTTGAAATTCTGTACTTAATGGACAATCTGCTGATTCAGCACAGAGATTTGAAGCTTTTGGCTGGTGACTGGGAGATGTGAAGGTTCACATTCCCTCGTGGAGAGAAAAATGAGTGCTTGTCTTTCTCAAATCCACACAAGTAGGACGTGGAGCTGTAAGGCCAAAGGCAGACAAGGCAAGAAGAGCATGTCAGTATGGCATGATGATTATTTTTCCAGCTGAATTACTTGTCAAATTTGAAATGCATCTGTAATCAGGCTGAAACAGCATTTTCAAATAAGATTGCTGTATATTGGATAAATATTTGCATAAATTATTTCTGATGGCGTGGTATATATAGCATTATTGCCTCTGTGGAAATAAGCATATTTAGCATCACTGACTGAATGTTACTAAAGCATGATCTTCTGAATGCTTTCATGGCACTATTTTCTTCGTTATACTTTTTAGCAAATTCACCAAAGGACCATTTTATTTTAGTAATGATAGTAAAAGCAACTAACACCAAAGTGAAAAATAAGTGCCTTGGTTATTTGTTGAATAAGAGCTTAAATATCACAGATTTGAGCGAGCTAGCTTGCCATCTTGAGTCTCCTAGCACAAATCTGTGTTTGCAAGATTGGACTGTCAGATAGAGGTGATAGGGCACCGAAATGGAAATAAGGCAGATTTCCTAGGAGAACAGAGGAAGGAAAAATGACAACAGAACAGAACACAGGAAGTCTAAAGTAGCAGGGCATAGACAGGGTTTGAGAATCAGGGGAATACAGGAGTGACAAGAGGGCTCTGATCAGCAAGAGGAAGCTTAGAGATGATGTGGTAGCAATAAAAACTGTCCAGTTTGCAATCAGAGAGGTAAAGCAGTGGGCACACAAACCAAGATTTATAAATTATTAACAGATTTTCATCCTATTCACCTTAATGTGAAATAAAGGATGCTGCTTGCTACCTTACTGAGTAGTACACCTCATGCACAGGATTTGCTGACTGGCTACCAGAGCCTTGTAAAGGGGCCATTGGTAAATGTGGATAATTGATAAATGTCCCTGTACTGCTGCAGCAAAGGACATTATTCCATGTGTTTGACTTAATCTGCATTGCCTGACTGAGATAACACAGTAACAAATAGCCAAACTAAAATCAGGTTTTTTTCTGCAATTCCAGTGCTCCACAGTTTCGAGTACCTTGCTTGTGCTGTGTCCTCAAAGCCTTGGGTAGTTTAGAGTTTCTGTAGTACTCCTTGTTTTACTGTGAATCACAAATGGAGCTGGGAATAAACCCAAGAAGGATCAATATAACCAACCAGCAGTGATGCTTCATGATTAGCAGCTTGAAAGCTAGTACACAATATTGTAGGTGATGTATTTCAGAGCTTGTAGCAAAGTTGTTTCCTGTATTGGAGGTCTCAGTCCAATGTTATTAATGCAGTTTACTGACCTGAAGGTAAACTAGTGAAATGTAAAACATTTTTCCAAAGTGGTTAGTCTTTAATAGGGTTGCAAGAGTTTACTCTGTAAGTAGTTGATTGTGTATTTGTACTCTAGCAAGGATAGAATTTTAGCAGAAGCAAACCCCTTCTAATATCGATGTCACCATTTCAATCCAGTGAAGTCTGCAATAATCAGGCTGAGCTGGGCAAGTGAAAGTGTAACAGAGTGGAAAGAAAGCTGGTCAAGGGGGTTTCTGCCTGTTACCTAACTGCAGCAACACAGAGTGAGGCCAGCCAGCAAGGCTTCTCAAGCACTGATGTGTTTCATAGCATGAGCTATCAAAAACTCACACCATCTCAGGATTAGCAGCCAAAAAAAGCTGCTGCATGTAATCAGGGTGTATTTAGTTACCTTGCTATATCCCTGCTATGGCAGGTTGATACTTGAATTCATGCTGCCTGGTTTTGCCTTTGTTGGCTTCTCGTGTGGGTTCCACCATTTCTAAGACAGTGCCACTGATGGGATTAAGCCTGGATGTTAGCTATGGGGAGCCTCACTGGCATCTCACAAATCAATCTGGAAATACTAGAAGATGATGTTTTCAGAGGGAAGAAAAACAAAAAATGTGCAATTCTTCAATTTCTTCAGCGCACTCCTTCCCTTTGCATTTTCTTTCACTTTCAGTGGAATTTTTAAGGAAAAAAAAAAACATTTTTAAACCAACCTCAGGATAATCTGTGTTCACTTCCTCAGATGCATGAGATAATGAGCACATTTTTCTCTGGACCAGGGTGAGATAGGTCTATTTTGCTGCTGAAAAATGGCAGTGGGGGAAACACTGACTGTTGTGGTAGTTACTCTTAGAACTCTTTTATTCATGAGTTCAAATTTATGCAAATAAGGACTTAGGACTGGAAGCTTCTGCATGAAATCATTGATGCCAAGTCATCAGTGCTTGTTTTGTCCTTTTTAAGACTCTGCACCATGTATCTGTCATTGAGTTTTATACTGGAAGTATGGGAGAAGCATAGCTGATGGTAAACACATTTATCTGATGAGCTAAATCAATGGCATCCACTTAACTGGCACAGATGTGCTAATAAGCATGGGTTGCCGTAGATTTTGCAGATTTTATGTATAGTTTTGAAGCTTTTTTTTGTGGCTAATACTTATGTATTTTCTTATTTAAAAGAATTGGGTATATTAACACTGGAAGCACTTTGGAAATGACTGGCTTTCTGTGGAGGTGTGCAAGTGTGGAAATATAGGAGAGGATGGAAAGTAATTTTCTTCTCTCTGACTGATAATTTGTCAGATGCAAAGGCTTCAAAGAAGACCCTGCTCACTGGAAGCAGAATCTGCTGCTTTCTCTTGATATGAAGAGCAGTTAGTGTGAAAACTTTCACACTGCTGTTGTTCTGTATGCCATGAACTCAATATAGGGAGAAACACATGGCAGTGTTTGTGTATTCAGTAACAATTTGCCCATCTTCTCACTCCTCTGCCTCACTTCTTCCATTCGTTGCTCTCCAGTATTGCACACAATTTCAATGAAGTTTTAATGTAACACCTCTCTTCCTTCAATGTAAAGGTACTGTTTTTCAGTACAGTTCCTAGAAGAGGTTTGAGGACTTAAATAGCAGCTTGGCCTCTTTTTCCATTGCCATGTCTCAGAGCATGCCACTCAATCTGAGAGGCAGCATTTTGGGTGCAGGAAGCTAATCTTAGCCTTCCTCTTTAGGGAAAGTGGCTCCTCTCTCCAGCCACATGTGGATTGGGAACAGTCCCCAAGTGGCTGACGAGCCAGAACTCAAAGGCATGTGATGCTGTAGGCACGAAGGCTGCTGAGGAACAGGAATTACCAAGTCTGAGGTGCAAACCTCGCTGGGGCTCTCTGAGGCACTGGTGTGAGGTGGGGAGGGCTGGCAGGGCTGTGCTGTCAGCAGGAGTGGCTGCCTGCCCAAAGGTGCCTCCTGCTCTCATGTTGGTTAGCTTTGAAAGGGCCCAGCTGTTTGCAGCCACCCATTCCCTAGGTTGAGCTGGTCAGTGCAGGCAGCATTTCAGGAATATTCAGTGTTAGAGATAACACTTCCCCCCAGCTCAATCCCACTCTGTCCCTGTGTGGTCTCACTGGGTTTGGGGCTCCAGAACAGGAAGAAGATGGGAGGAGAAGAAGATCCTGGGGTATTTAGTCAGTTACTGGTTCTCTGCTGGTGTTTCTGACATGATTTCTAAAAGATCAGCTTAACTCACAAATGTTCTCCCTCTTTTGGTTCCACAAGCCACTAGGATTTGGGAATGGGTTTCTCCATCTGTGCTGTGCAGTAGGGTGAGGGGAGATGAGGGATTTGCAGCCTCATAGCAGCAGGGCTGTGTTCCTGCCCGAGATGGAAATGAAAGCATTTTTGTCTCCACTTTCAGTATGAGGGGATGACGGGCAGAGAGGGAATGCAGACTTCCAGCTAACACTGGAAAATGTTCCTAATAGAGAGGAGGAATATTTCCATTTTGTGTTCCAGTTAATTTTCAATCATGTCCAAACAAAATGAAGGAAGCTCAGAGAGGGTACAACAGTGAAAAAGCAATTGATGACAATCTAGGAAATTGAAAAATCCTATTCAGTTTTTGTCACCAGTTAAAGCTGAAACTTTTTAATTTGAAAAAGAAATAAAACATAGCTCTGATTTATCACTCCAATTACTTTTGCATTATTTCAGTTGATTTTAAAGCTGAGTGAAAAGGGAGGGGGCGTGGGGCACTGTCTCTGTTTACTGCACAGAAACACTTAGTTCTCTTAATGTGTTTAAATAAGCAATTACACTGTAGGGAAGGAATATAATGGCTTAATGCAAGCTGTCTTAGAGCTCCTTTAGTCTTTTCCTCTGTCTCTTGTGAGGAGATGAATTGCTGTTTTCTTTGCAGGAGGCATTCAGCCAGCCAAAACCTGTTAATTATTTGTTGTCTTGGTTATCTTTTGCATACACGCCACTCACTGGACAGTCATCATGAAATATTGAATGTCAATGCAGGATGTTTGTAGGATGCCTTTGGGAGGAGAGAATGGTGTGCTTATAGTGAGAAAGCAGTCAAGAAAGGAAAGACAGTCTGAAAAATAACAACCTTCAGTTTCAGTTGCTGTTTTGAGACACTGAAGGGCCTGAGCTGAGAAATTCCTATGTAGTAAAGTTCAATTGAAAGTTGGCTTTTAATAGTAGTAAAGAATCCACAATTATCCCCAGAGGTCTTTTATGCTGCATTCTGCATGAGGTAAGGACCTGGTCCTTGTCTTCAACCTTTTTACCATTGAAATGATAAGAATATGGGGAGCAAATTATGTGTTTAAGAGAACATAACCACGATGGTTCCATTTTGTCTCTAAATTTTACTGTTTAAATATTTGTCTTAGGCACAGAAGGCACAAGTTTGGAAGGCCTGTTAGGATGGAGGCAGTAATAATAGTAACAAAAAGAAAACCTGTCTGTGGAGATCCCAGGGGTCAGGAGGAGCAAATGGTGTGCCAGCTGCTGGAAGGGCTTGGAGTTCAGCATCAACTGAGCATGGTAGCACTGGTATGATCCTGGTGTTTTGAAAGGCTGAGAGCAGTTCTGTTTCCTCTGAAAGGCTGAGGGTCTTTGAAGGGACTCTGGAGGATGAAGAGGCTCACTGGATATTTTTATTTTTCTCCTGATCTGTTGTGCAGTTTCTAGGCAAATGTGTGCTCCTGCTTACCCAGTAGACCTTGACCTGATGTCCAGAGCCCCTGGGGAAGCTCTAAGCTCTCTGTCAGCAGTGAGGATGGAAATAAATGGGAGACAGAAACTTTGCCCATATTGTCATTGCTGTAGCTTTTCATATGAAATCTTACATTACCCCTAGCTGAATTGAATTCTGGCTATAAGCTGAAAAGCAAGCTGTTTCACAAGCTGTGATCAGCGAACCAATAGCTATTAGGAGAATGGAAGTAAGTTCTTAAAGCAGTGACACTTTCTTCTTTCCTGTAAATAATTGGAGTTGACTGCTGCGGTGGTATCCTGGTGTTTGTTTCTATGCAAGCCTTTTGCCAGGTCTCTCTAGAAGCAGCACAGCCTGGGTTTGATATATACAGCCACACTTCTTGACCATGCTGTGGAGCTTCCCAAATATCTTTGCAGCTTTCCAAAGAACAGTGTGACACTGGGGACTGAATCTGTGTGGCTTAATGATCTCTCTCAACTTTCACTATCTTCCTGTTCTCCTACTCTGAAGTAACTCATTTTTTAGGATTCTGTGAATGTGTGTCTGCACAGAGTGAGGTAAGCAGCTCTGTTCAGTCTGGCCTGGCTGCTGAAGTTGTAGTGTGGAAGTTTTGCAGCTATGCTGGTGAAGTGCTGCACCTGGAAGCTTTGTGTGGCTTTTAACTGTAACTTTCTATTCCACCACAGCTTCTGCCACTGGTTTCAAACCATACTTTTGGCAGAATACTTTCTCAAATCTGCCTGGTAGGTGACGGTGATGTGCTCTTTCTTGAGGTGGAGATCACTTGATTTGTGCAGAGCTCTTAACTGACTCGCTCAAATAAAATATATTTGCCAGTGGCACTGCACTGTCATGTGTGTCACCTTTTTCTAATGGTGCCAATGATACGAATCTCACCTGCAGAATGTTTGTATTGCTGAACTTGAATTGCTTGTTGTTCTTGTATGAAAAAAAAAAAACCTGTGTAACAGTCTAAGTAACTTGGAGAAAGAAACTACATAACCTAGCTGAGAACTGAGAGATGGAAACATGTTAGTCTACACAGAACCAATTACAGCAAAATGATGCAAAAAAAAAAAATCCACAGTGTTTTTCTCACCTGTGGGACTGTACATCATAGTTGAAAATAGGAGACCTAGATAAGTTGTTTTTCACAGTGGATTGCAAACTAGTTTATTTTTAAAGGACTTTGCTGGCAAAGTTATGGTAAAGGTGCTCCAAGTGAACGAAATTAAAATCCTGGTAAATTTCAGCGCTTTTCCAGAATTGCATTTTTCATTGCTATGTGTTCTGCTTTTATTAATAGTAAAGGTCAGTTCTTTGAAAAGCTCTTTAGGCAGGCTTGGTTTTGGTTTTTTCCCTACAAGTCCCTACAAAAGCAACTTCCAGCATGTAATACTCTTATTAGTCTAGTTCATCAATATTGCATATTGCCCTCCTGGATTTCCTACAGCAACCAAATAAATCCTTGCTTTCCTGTAGCTCATGAGTCCAGGTAACCATGGCAAAATACAGTCAATAGATGAGTTGCCCTGCTCTGAGTGTGCTGCACAATTGCCTTTGTGCCTTTGACAATAGCAAAGAAGCACAAGTTCTTTATTCCTTCATACCATCTCTGCAGGACTGTTGATGTGGATAAATGCTCAGAGCTGAATTCACCTTCTGGGGAACGTTTAGCAGGAAGATTCTTGTAAAGTCAGGTACAAAGATGTCCAGGTCTAATTTTGCAGGATTCTTAGATTGCTGTCTGCCTGAATTCAGCCCATTTTTTCTGTCTGATGCCTTTGTGTTTGAAGTGTCTGAGATGGGTAGAGCACCTGCCTTGGCTCCAGCTGCTTTCAGATGTTAGGGATAATACCTGGCAAATATTTCAGGCTCTTCCAGGGTCTGTAAAACACGTTTAACTTACCTGAAATTCATAATTTCATAGCACACAGAGCTAGGAAGAAACACGGTGATTAAACTCTTCCACAGCATGAGGCAGAGAATTGCATTCTGATTTTAGTCAGCTCCATCATTCGCAGTTCAACAGAAATATGTTTCTTCTGGAAGGGTGACTGATTTTGATTTTAAAATTCTGAAAGTATGTCTTATATTTTTTTAATCAGTCTCCTCTACAAAATAATGCCCTTAAGTGTCCATTGGGGGTGGGTTTTTTTGTGTTCTTGCATTACTGTAATTCATTATGATATGCTTATGTTTGCTGTTTAATCAGATTGACTTGGTATTTATTGAAATAATTGTGGGATATATAACACTTGTGAATGCCAGTTCCGTGAGGTGAAATTTGGTACTTCTAGATAAAGTGCCAAGAGTTGACTGGATGCCAAATAAGGTACAGTACTTCACAGAAAACAATGTCTGTGTTGTGATGAAAGGGTATTTTCTTTCATGAAATGAATATTGGATCAAAAGCAATTTCTTTGATTTTTTTTTCCTCAGCTGTGGAATTTGCTGGAATTGTACCAAAAGCAGTAGGAATTATTTTAGTGAAGAAAGCATTAAAACTACTCTACAGCTACTTACTGGTTTTCTGGCAAAACAAATAAACGAGAAAGTGTAGGAGGGAAAACTCTGACAAATGTGCAAAATTTATTTTAATCAAATTTTGGGCTGTGTTTTCTATCAGACTTCTCAGGTAAGTGTTGCTTTCAGTATGTGCAGCATTTGCCTGTGATTTTTGGAGAGCCCTTGATAATCCTTGCGCTGTGTTTTCAGTCTTTGCCTTTTAAATCTATGCCTAAGAGTTGCATAGTGAAAAGACATCAGGTTTCCTCAGGGACCTTTTGGGATTCAGCCCATATATGCAGGGATCATGTGGAAAATCTGATTCTAGCCACAGCTTTCTCTTCACTCTTTCCATTTAATGCAATCCTCATAACTTCCTCCTTTTAATTTTTTTTCCAAAATTCTGACCTAAAGATACCCATTCAAGAGCAAAGTGAAGAGAGAGACTGTGCATGGGGGATGTCTGTGATATGGTCAGATGATGAATTTCTGCTAAAATGCAAATTAATGCTCACTGTGTCAGAGATTTCACTGTGAAATAAGGTTTCTTTTTTCCCAATTTCTCATCATTTCAACTTGTTACAGCCTTGCATAAACTTAAGTTGGAGCCATTTGCAATTGCTGAAAAATTAAAACTCCAGGAGATAAGCACTACATTGGTTCTGGTTGTACATCTGTTTGTGTGGTGTGCCTTCACAGGATTTTGGGCAGAAAAAGTATTTCTTTTTAGCCAAAGGGTAAGGACAGGCACTTTGCTGCCCTGGTAGCTTGCTGTGAATTGGAATGAGTGCATTTTCTTATAGAAAAGCACTTGCTGACTTTTTTCCCCTGTCAATGGAGTTATATATATGGAGTGAGTTTCTCTTTTCAGGATTTATTAAGGTTTTTTTCTGGTTCTGTTGGTGTTGGGTTCTTTGTTTTTTTGTTGGGTGTTTTTGAGGCTTTTTTTTTCCTTTACCTTGACTACATCAGTCATGATCTACCTGTCCCTCTTCTAGGAGGATAAAGTCGGGTTTTGTTAATGGAACCTTTGAGTTTTTTCTTGTCTCTATGTGAACGTGTTCACATGTGATTGAAAATAATATATACAGTAGATGTATGTTTTAACGGCAGCTTATCTTAGCTGTTAAACAGCATGAAACCAGTTAACTCTGGATGGAATGTTTCATTAAAACAGCTGCCTTGGTTATTTTCCGTTTAGTTGCTTGTATCTGACTTCAACACAATGGTTTAGAGATTTTTTTTTTTTTTTTGCTTCCAGCAGTTGTGGTCAGGAGTGACTTACATGACCCCCAAGTGACTTTGATGAGGTGAATAGTGTTCATGCTCTGTAGATAACCCTGCTCCTTAAAGAATAATGGATTTTTCTTTTCAAGCAAATGCAAGTCTTCCTCCACTGACAGAAATAGTTTCAAAAAATGTCATGGACCATTTTAAATCTTAAAGGTTTGGGAGGTTGTGCCTTGAAGTCTTCTAGACATCCCTTTTTTTCTCAACAGTCTTTGTTAACAGTGAATTGCAGGGCATGGAAAATGGTGCCTGAAAGGTGCAGTAGATCCTTTTATAAAGTTTGAAATATAACTGGAGTGAAGAAACATTTCACAACCTTCCCAGTTTTGTTTCTTGTCTGACTGCAGACAGTAAAAACTGGAATCATTCTGTGTTGATGTCAGAAAATCAGAAGGAATGTACAAAAGGAAACCTAAATTATTTGGTAGAGATCAGATCCCAAATCTACTTAGTCAACAGATTTTTCATTTTTATTAAAGCCTGTGACAAATTTTATGTGAGAGTCAGTGCTTCAAGGTGTTTTTACAGCTTGCCCTGGCAGAGGAGCTGGTGCACAGGGACAGGAGTTCCTGGTTGTTGGTGGGATCAGGACCAGGGGTCTGAGATGTCTGGAGCCTCAGCTGCAGTGCTGATGCCAACCTCTGTCCACACCTTCCCTGCACACCAAAGAACCTCATAGTCCTTTTCAGACAATTCAGTTTAGACCCAGGGTGTGGGATTGTTGGTTTGAGATGAGATTCTTACTGTGTTTAATGCAATTATTATTCCTTTCAGTTTCCTCTTTATTGGAAACAAGGACATTTAATTTATTTTTTAAAATAAAGATAACCTTTTAAAATAAAGATAACAGAAAGTAACAGTATTACCTGGAAAACAGAACTTAGGACAACAGGGAACAGTGCTAGAGCTGAGGATAACCCATGCAAAATTTGACTGCTCATGTATGGATTTGGGACTGATGATGTGTTCCCCTAAAGTGTATCAAGTTTTAATTTGCTGTATTGGATTTTTTTTCTTGTTCCAGAGAATATTGCATCTGTCTTTGCCAGCATCTATTTATCTTGACAAAAGTCCCAATTTTCCTGCATACTTTTAGAGAAGGTACCATGCCATTGGCATAATTTTGACTTTCGGATGCCAGCCACATGTAAATGGAACTGGAAATTGTGCTGGTCCTTCACTGAACATTGATATGACACTTTGTCACTTGACCAGACTTTTTCATGCTGCCTTTACATTCTATTCAAAATCTTCCTCAATTACATCCTTCCTACCTCATATCCTACCCTAGTCTATATAAATTGTTTCCTATGGATCCAAATCCTGTATTTGGTTTGTGTTCATACTTGTCCTCCTAGATTTCCACTTATTTTGCTGCCCTTTTTTTTCCTTTCCTATATTCTGGCTGGTGATTTTCTTCTTTCTACTCTTAGATAACTGTGCTTTCCTTATACAGGCTTTTCTTGCCTTCTTAATATCACCTCTCTCTAAAATAGTGGATTGCACTTAAGTGGAGGGGAAAAAATAATGCCTTCCTACTTCACACTGGTCCTCTGCTAACCTTGAGTGTCTTGGCTTGGCTTCTCATACTGTGGAGTTCTAAAACCTGTCACTCTCTGTTCACTTCCACTGATGTAAAGTTGGCTTCTGCCATGGTTTTCTCTTGGCTAGGCTTGCTCAAAGCTCATCCCTCTTCTGTCAGCTCTGACTACCTTATTTCCCTGAGACTTGTGTGTACTTGGCATGTGTTTTTGTCATGCTGTTCTTTTAATCTCTGTCTTTCCATATGAACTTAATATTCTGTGTCGTGATTTCCAAGACTTTTAACCAGCTCAGATGCTGCTTCCATCCCATTCTGTCTTTTCAGATGATGCAGTATCTTTTATTCTGCTTTTCACACCTTCAGCAATTTTAGCGTAGATCTCCTGCATAATTTTTTAGCTGATTTGGTTTTACTTCTTTGCTTCTTAATCTTGCCTGGCTGTGGTTCAGAACAGGGGCCAGCACTTCTGCTGGTTCTCTCATCTCCTTTACAGAACACATTCAGGCTGGTGGAAGCATATGACAAACTTGGAATAATTTTTCACTGTCTTCTTCCTAAGGAAAACTGGGCATTGAAAAACAAATAAAAATTCTTGGGTTGTTTCTTGTGGCAAGTCTTCTCATTTATCCTGTGGTAACTTGTTTGCAGCTAAAGAAATAACCTGAGCCCTTGGTTTTTATAATTCCCTACAAGCAATGAAGCCTCAGAATTGCAACAGTTGTAAATAACTTAACTCCTAGTCCCTTTAATGAGAAATGTCTGTTCATAAATTTATCCTTGAATTAGTGAGTACATTTTCTGTCATTTAGAACATCTTTTGACAATGGTCTATGTCTCTGCATGTTTGGTTTGTGGAGTTCATTTTAGCTAAATAATGCTCTGGTTTCTTCAGTTAGCAGAAATTTGATAGCAAAGAACATCTTCTCATTCCTAACCATTTGTGGGCTTGTCACAGGCACTTAGTGTTAAACACTGGAGCAATGTTGTGCTCTGATTTGGGTAGCTTGTCTTTTCTCCAGTCCAATAACACATTGCAAAGATTGTTTTGTTCCTTGCTGGCATTCCTTCTCAAAGGGGTGTAGGGAATATGTGTACACCTTGTCCTTTTCTTAGAAATTGCTCTTGATTGTAAGGACTTGCATCAAATCTGTTATTCTTCTACAGAAATAGCTGTAAAATTACTATCAACCGCCTTGTGCACCTGAAGCCAAGCTTTTAAATCCTTTTGTCATTGCTTTTGTCAAGCTGAGACATTTTGTATGATCTCTTCAAAATCAATGGGCACTTTCTGCTTGCATTCCTTTTAACTTGCCCAGGTCCTTCATGTAGTAAAAACTATTTAACTGTTTAAATCTATTACATAGATTTGAAGAATATCTTTCAAAGAAGTAGTTGCAAGGGAACGTCAAAGATTATAACCTATCTTGAACACAGCATGTACTTTGTGTCTCTTTATAAAGGTGTTTCTATGACTGATGTGTTTTCTTATGCATTTCTTCGGTATTTTCTCTTGTTAAGAGATTGCAGGAGGCTTTAAAATTAATTTTGACCTTGATTATGACATTGATATTAGTTTGTGGCATGCAATTTTCTTGTGCTTTGGTTGTGCTTACTTTGTTGGGGAATCTATGCATGGTGAATCTAACACATGCACGCTGTGTTTGAGTAACTCAGGGAATACCTTTTCCTGAAAGCATCCACATTTTATATTGAAATATGTTTTAAAATTCATTTGATTTGTCAGGATTAATCTTAATTCTTTTCTAGAAATCCTTCCTAGAAGATGATTCGTTTTATCTGTAAAATATTATGAACTTATATCTCAGTTTCTTATGTATTTGTGTAAATAAGCCTGCTATGTAGATAAAATATATATTTTTTAATAGTCATACTTTTTTATTAAAGAAAACACTTTTTTTTTTACCAATGAGAAACAAAGAAAAATGCAGAAGAAATTACAACTTATATTTAATGAGCATGAATGATAAATTGCTATTCTTGGAGTGATGCAGTTAAATAATATATGAAGTGGTTATTCAGAACAGCTGACAGCAAATTACTCTTTCTAGGTTTTTGTTTGCTATTTATTGTCTATGTAAAATACATGAGTGACCTACATTTAATAAATTTATGCTTGTATTGTAGGCTAAGTAAAAATAAGTAATCATGTTAACTCACTGTAATAAACCTTTAAAATAGATGAGAATAAATTCTCATTTTCCATGATGCTTGAGGAGCCCAAATGTGTACCTTGTATTACTGAGAGATCTGTGTGACCACTGTGCTGTTGTTAAGATTTTCCTTGTAAAATGAATCATCTTGGGAACCCTTTAAAAATCATTTATTCCGTTATTTTGTCATAACTGGTGCACAAACCAGGCTGCTATTCCCACATCTCTGGCTGTAGTGTGCTAAGAGCGGGGATGCATGCTCTTTTGAGCACCCTGCCTTTGTAGGATGTAGATTTTCTTGCTCTGTGAACGTTAGAAGTGCAAACTGCTTTGAGACTGAAATCGGGAGTGGGGTTTACTGCTTCTATTTGTGGCTCCTTTGAGCAGCCAGTTGCCAAGGAGATCACTGGCAAAACCCCAGCAACTCCCTGCACCACGTTAGCCTATAAAGCAAGCGCTGCAACGGATCCAGTGACAATCATTAGACACTTCCTGAGAAAACACCCTGGAGGTTTTAGGAGGGTTTATATTTCCATCACCTGTTTCATTGTCACATCTGCTCTTCAGCACACAGAAAGGGAAATGTTTATGATCTCTGGATAAATATATTATTTGTTTCTTTTCCCAATATAACCAATCAATGTCTATTAAAAACATTTCTATATCTATTAAAAAACCCATTTCTCTGCCTGCCTCGTGTAATCCTTCTTTGTGTCAGAGATAATTAACAGCCATCTAATAAGATTAGCCAACTAGTGTGATTAGTGAGCTCAAACCCTGTCCTTTTCCTTTTGCAGGTAAGTGAATGTGGCATTCAGCATCCCTATCTACATTATTATCACTTTCTTTGGCTCTTATTTCTGATGCCAATTTTTGGAGTGAAAACAATAAAGGCAGTTGGAGAGTACTCACATGCAGGTACTGTGGATGCTGTTGGAGTGTATATTCTGAGAGAGATGGTAAGTGGGATGTTTTCCATCTTCATCTACATCCTGATAGCATTTTGATTATTTGCTGCTGACATGTAGCAGCAGCCTGTTGTGCTCTTGGAAACCAGCTCTTTGTGGTGTTGCTGGAAGGAGGAAAAAAATGGGAGATGTTTTGTTGGATTGGTGGATGCCAGTTTTCTGTGGATTTGTTTTTTTCCTGGATCTCAGGGGGTTTGGATGTACTGTCTCTGAAAGGTTATTAGCATTTTCCTTTGGGTTTGGATATTTTTTCCAGCTTGGAAACCAGATACCATTTGAGGAGAGGTGCCAGAATGGTGTAATTAACCAGAGATGATCAAACTGGAAGGGGAGAGACACAAACACAAATGGACGTTGTGTTCCCTGCTGAAAATGATGGCAGTTTTCAACAGAGCATGTATCAAAAAATATTCTTAGACTGCTCAGAGGCTTTGTAATTAAATCTAATTTGAACAAGATAATTGCATTACTTTTTATAAATTGGAAATTAGTCAGGTTTTACAGGCATACTTTAACTGTGCTTCAGGAGATGCAAAATACCAGGGAGATTTTTGGTGGAAAGGAAATGTACCAATGTCAACTGGTATTTAAAGGAAAAATAAAAGAATGAGCTGTTCATCTGAGTGTTAAGGCAGATGGAGTTCCAAGTGAGCTCAGTATTTTGCTGCATTTCCAGAGAAGGCAATCATGTATTTTGCTATCTACAGCAGCACCTATTCATAGCCTGACATGTGAATGCCTTTGAGCAGGTCTACTTAAATCCTTATAAATGAGGGCTGTTGCCAGGATGATTTTTTAAATGCCATATTTTACATTCAGCATCTCTGGAAGCAGTAATATTGAGTGAGTGCCTTTAAAACCTCTTTAAATGTCCCTGTTTTGTTCAGAGGGATTCTAAGGAGTTTATGCTTTCAGAGGGACAAATTACTCCTCCTCCTTCTCTAGAGATAAAAATTCCTAGTTCCTCTTTGCCTTTCACACTTGCAGGGGCCAGTCTGCCCACTGCTGTGATGCTTCCTCCACAGTCTAGTGGCAGTGGCAAATGGGGAGTTTTCCTGGGATCTTCAGGAGGTTAAAAGGAACTCCTGCAAGGCTGATACATCAGTGTCTGTCACAATATTGTGTAGCCTCAGCAGTCACAACTGCACAGACCCTTATTTCTACCAATTAACTGAGAAGAGATTTATCTCTTGAATGGAAATTTTGATGATGGGAAGAGTCAGTGAGTTGTGCTGCATGGAGCTGCTAGTTAATTCAGTGCAACTGTTTTCTGATTAAACAGTTCATTCTGGGAGACAGCCAAAATGATTTCCTTCCCTTAGAGCATAAAACCGTATGAATTCTTTGTGAATGAATTTCATCACTTGTTGTAACATCTTCTGTCATCTTTAACATATGGTAAAATAGTTGAAAACTTGTTTACAACATTATTTAAAACTACTTACATAACCATTTCCCAGAATCATTATAGGGCATAAAATTTCAGAGTATCAAATACAATATAAAATAGATTTGTAAAGGAAAAAGTAGAGGAAATAAATACCTGGGTTTATTGTCCCTGAGTGCCTTACTGCAATTCTTATGGGGTAATTATTTGTTCATAAGTCTTTTTTTTTTTTAGAATGTTTTTTCTATTGTCAATACACATATTTATATATGTGTGAATATATTTGCATAATATACATTTTCTGTACTAATGTGAGTTTTAAACTATCCTCTGGGATATAAATGAAATAATATTTATAGTTTTGGAATATTTAATCATATCATCTGCATCTGTTGTTTTAAGTGGTTTATATTATGTGGAAGGCTTTGGTGTATTTGCTATTATAATCTCTCCTTGTTTAATAAGATTCACGAAATGCCATAAAATGTTTAGAGATTTGTTTTTAGTACATGCACAAGTCATGTCTGTAGCAGGATTATGAGAACTATTAGGATTTAGGGGTTGATTGTACAAGTTAATTTTTTCACTTTTGTAAAGCTGCCTTGAATTTTTTTTTTTCCTGGAGCTTGAATTGTTCTCACTTATTTAATATTTTGAGGGTAAGTGAAAGGAACAAGTCCCAAATATAGCTAGGGGCAATTACTCTCCTGTAATATGTCAGGAGGTTGTGTAGTTGTCCTGTGATGTACACATCATGCCAAGGGAAGAGTTTGCAATGAAACATGGGCTGTGAGGCTGACAAGTGTGACATCCAGCTGGAAACACTTGATGGAGTAAAACAATTCGAGGATCTGTGTGGGAAAAAAAACTAGCTGGCTTCATCAACAGGGACATGACTGAGGTAGTGTAGAAAAAGGGGAGAGAAGCAAGTGGAGGAGATGGTGGAGGCTGTGGTGAGGTGCAGTATGACAGGGACTTCTGTTCTTGGGCTCCACCAGCAGGGTCTGTTTGGCTGAGCTGATGTGGCTGGTTCAGAGATTTGTACCTTGCTATTTGTGTTTCAGCAACCTGCACTGGTGAGCATCTCTGGCTCACCTGCCCAGCTGTCACATTAGAAATTCGGGTTGCCACCAGTCTGAACTGCTCGCTGCTTTTCTTACAAGGACATGGCAAAGCAGCAAGTCCCTGGAACCAAAACTGATAAATATATTGAGTATCTTCTCAATATATCCACTGGTTACCTCTAGAACAGTGTCTACAATTCTGGGAATATGTCTTCTGATGATTTGCTCTGGTCATGGTAATTTGGCATACAGCTTTGCTTTATGACTATATATATAAATGTGCTTGAAATACATCTCTTTAATACTAAATATATATTTAAGCAGACTATTTAAATTTGAAATTAGCCTATATCCATCCTCTTTGTCTTGTTTTGTGCTTGTAAAAAGTATTAATTTATTGGCCTAGCAGTAATTTTTACTAAGCAACATGAGTTTAGTAGAAGCTACTGTTTGCATTAAGAATTGTAAATGAGCACTTCTTTTTGAGGCTCTGCCTGCTGTTTATCTCTGTCCATTTCTGTTCTTATGTATGCAAAGTTCTATTTGTCAATGACTGATAACTGTGTACTGAATACCCATTAAGTGCATCAGAACTGACTGACGGATTTAGTTGGAAATCTGTTTTTTAAAGGGTACTTATCTGATAACGTGCATATACACACTGACTGTGCAGTTGTTGGTAGAATAAAACCCTGAGGAGCTGTCATCAATTAAAATGTAAAAACTGCAGTTGTATTATCTTGATTTGTTGTTGGGATTTTTGGTTGGTTGGTTCCCGCCCCTCTGCAAACAAAAGTCAAATTTGGCCATTTATATTATGTTTTCTATCAACTCCATAGCTAATTTCCAGTGAAAATGGATTGATTCTTTTGTTGATGAAATATTCTTTTGCTTGTTGTTGAATGTCAGCACTGTCTGCCTCGGGAGTGGAAGCTTCACTGAGGTCACCTGTTCCCTAGCTGGGATTTTTGGTGGTGTAGCTTGTGAATTACTGTGGATGTATGGTCATGCATGCCCTTTAAGGCTAGGCTTGAGATTTTATGTGATTCATTATTTTTCTCTTTTGCTATTTTCAATTTGGAGCTCCAGAACAAAATTTTCAGACTGAGAACCAGACCTCGCAGATGCTGATCTTTCAGGGATAAATGAATAAATCAGTAGTTAAATTTCATTCTAGAAAAATAACACCCAGCTCTCTCTAGGTGTAAATGGCTGGTTAGGTAATTTGCAAGTGTTCCATTTAGCTGAATTTCACTCTACTCTTATTTTGAAAAGTGTCTCTGCAGTTGGTTACTTCATGATTCTTTTCCAATATATTAATGGTATTTCCATACACAAAATCACCGTTATTTATGATCACATCATAGCTACCAGTTTATATCCTTGCTATTTCATTAGAGGGATGCCCAGACTAAAAATGGGCACCCTATCATCTTTTTTTCTGTAGGGTAAAAGCAGGAGGTAACCAATTCAGGATGTTTTCCAGTAAACTTCTAGCCTTCACTTAAAATACTGGCAAATCCTTGTTTGGGAATCATGTGGGTGTTTGCTAAAGTTGTTGAAGTGGGAAAATCTCAGCTATAAACTTAACATAATGATTATATGACTTGCATATTTACAGCAACTTGTGTGTGTGTATTCTGCTTATTTGGGCAATAATTATAAAAATAGAAAAGTAGATCTAAAAGTTTTTTTTTAGAGATAGGGCTACCTTCATCCACCCAAGTGGCAAAACCCTTCCAGCCTTACCCTTGAGCCCTGTGAGATTGGGGAGTGGATAAGGTGAGAGCTTTGCTGTGTTGGTTGGGGACAGGGGTGATGTTCAGGGCAAGGCTTGGAAGACACATTAATTTGATTTTTGCCCCTGAGACTCTATCTTATTGAAGTTTTACCCCTCATTCCCGAGGCACAGTGTTAATGGCTTCCCTACTGTAAGGACAAGTGGGACTGAAAATGCTTTTCAGGGCAGGAGAATTAACACTCAATCTTTGCTTTTAGCAGGAAAGGCAGTGCATTATCTGTGCTTGTGCTCTGTCATGCTCACTGCTCTGGGGGCAGCTCTGCCCCAGGGTGTGCACTCAGGAGCTGCCCTGGTGGATCCCCACAGAGGAAGGGGATCCCTCGCAGAGCTTTAGAAAATCCTGTCAATTCTTGGTGAATGTGTGAAGAGCATTCAGCTCCACTACTGGAGACAATTATGACTCTCTCCTTGTTTTTGTGGACTTTTGCCTCACCTTTAACATTTTAATTAATGCAGTTCTTGTCTCGCTATCATATCACACCATCTTAACTTTGTGATTTAACTTGGTGTAAGACACTGGCAATGGATTAATTTTTAATTAGCGTGACTACGGGCTGCAACTGATTTTGTCTTTTCTTCCATCATTTCTGACTGTGAGAAGAATTTAATTTTATAATGATGGCATAGCATTTTCCATGGTGGTGACATAAAACCACAATGATTTTAAAATGAAATAAGCATTTGCATTTAGGTAATATTGGTAGAAAATAACCTCTGCAGCTAACGCAATTTTATATTGATCATACACTGTCTAATCTTGTTTGCAATGAGGTGGAGGAGGCATATCCTTACAGATGTTTTATTTTTAGTATTGCAGTGGTTTGTATGTGTTATTGTTATTCCAGTAATATGATTTAGCTTAGCTGGATGAATGTTAGTTCAATTAATTGTTCTTTAAAGGAACTGTTTTCATGACAGCACTAATTCTTAATTTTTGCTAGAAAGTAAGAGCAGCAGAACATAGGACTCAATAGCCATGGAAGAGGCATAACTACCTTTACTGACCTCTTAGCAAGAGGAAGTCCTTTACAAGAAGATGCTGGAAATATGCTTGTTGTTGGCTATGCTTTTGGGGTACGAAAATTAATCTCCTGGTCAGACATGAGGGAAAACTCTAAAGGAAGAAGCAGTATGGTGTTCAGACTGATGTGACAGTGTAGGTGCTTCTACTGAAGTTGTGCTGGACAAGATGTGCAGTGAGGTTTGGAGGGCTGTCATATAGGACAGAAGGTTTATGCAGAGATAGAAAGAACGTTGTGTTTTCCAAAATTTCCTCAGCTTTGGGAATGGTTATAAATACTTAAAAGGTTCATTCTCAAAGAGGTGCAAAGGCAGTGGATGTGAAAATAGCCCTTTTGCCAAGAGGGTGCAGTGCAATGAATCTTAACTGAAGGGATCAGTGTTGATGAATGCTGAGGCTGAATACTGCTGGGCTTCTCAGCATGTTGAGAAGTTGATTTGTGCTCTTCATCATGAATTGTACAGATTTCCTGTGATGGGGGGAAGGTCACTGAACTTTTAAACCTAACAGGGAAAAATGTCTGAGGTCGAAAACCAGGTGGGCAGTGGTTCACTGCAGAAAGCAAGGAGGGAGACAAAAATAAAAGGACCATATATTATAATTGCAAAATCTCTATTTCAGCATCTCATTTTGGAAAATAGGTGTAGCATTTTCACATAAGATGAAGAAAACCAATCAAAGATGGTTATATTAAACCTGTCTTGATTTCTCTACAAAGTAGAAAGTAACAGCTGCAGATAAGCTTAGTTAAATGGAAACACAGTTGTTATATAATCTTAACCTTGATTTGAAGTTTCAAGTGACAGAGTTCACTACATGGTTACATGGTTTGGTAGACCATTTTGTCACAGAAATGCCCTTGCTGTTACAGTTTTGCCAGGTACATATGATCTGAATTGAGATATTAACAAGGTGTATCATTAATGGAAATTATCCAAAGGTTTTTACTATCTTCTGTGCTTTATTACTCTGGAAACAAAAGGAGTGTGTGTGTTGGCAAGGTTGCTCTTTGAGGGAAAAAAGAACAAGGGAAATTTTAATGTTCACCACCTCAGAGGTATTGTCTTACTCAAATATCTGCTTTTGATTTAATTATTCAGCTAATTCCTTCCCTGTTTTTATCATGCTGAAGAAGGTATGTTTATTGGCAAGATTTGGCTTTATTATTTTTGTTCTCTAGAGCTTCAGATCTCCTCTGTGAGCATGAATTCACAAAGAGCTTTTCTCACTCTTAAAAACAGTCTTCTAGTTGAGAAAGCAGAATTCCTCCCTCAGAGATGCCATTGTGCTCAGAAAAGATGTGAAAAATCTGAGGTACAAATGGCATATGCTGCTTGCCTTTGAAAAAGCGTGGATTCAAAATGGATAGAGGCAGAAATTATTCTCATCCATCTGTAATGGATCTCCCAACAGTACCTGAAGTGGCAGGAGTGGGTGGGCAATGCCTCTTTTCTCCACCTTGGCCTTTGTTCCTGCTGCTGCTGGGCTTTTCTCTCCTCTGCCTCTGCTCCCCCGAGTCACCTCCCACGTTGTCAGGGCTTTGGGGGGCTCAGGGGCTGAAGGGTTGGGGTCCTGCAGAACCTGCTGGAATCGCCTGGAATATCCGTGCCCACCTGAGGCTCTCCTCACAGAGGCTCTGCTGCCAGCACTGGGCATGGATGCCCTGTCCATCTGGAAGAGGAGTCAGCTCCTGCCCAGGATCCCCCGCAGCCCTGCCTGGAGCGAGGTTTATGAAATCTGTGGCTCTGGGGCTGAAGGTGGGCGAGGGCAGCGCAGCCGCTGCCGTCAGGCTCACGGCGAGCGCGAGCTGGAGGCAGCGCAGACCTGGCCTCTGGTTTCTGCTGTGTAACAGCAACGTGCTGCTACCCCCTATGGTAAAAGTGCAGTGAACCCCAGATGTGGGAAGAAATGATGATGTCTGGATCCAGATCAGAAAGCTGAAGGATAGCTTTATTAAAACTATATTATATTACATTGATGTACTATTTAAAGAGATACTATACTACTCTTCATACATACTTCTTACTTACCTAGCTAACAAACTTGTGACTCTGCTGAGAGTCCCAAACACAGCTGGATCCAATTGGTCACTGAACCCAAACAACCTTCACCAGAATCCAACCCAGCAATCACTGCAGGTGAACAATCTCCACACCACATTCCACATGGGGAAAACAAAGGAGCAGAGATAAAGATTGTTTTCTCTTCTTCTCCCTGTGCTTCTCCTGAGAGACAGAATCGTGTCTCTCTGTCCAGAGAATGTGAATGTCACAGCCCCCCAGCTTTGTTCCAGGTCTGATGGGTGTGACTGAACCTCAGAGGTCCCTGGCCACGGCGCTGCTGCCCTGGGTGAGCAGCACCCCAGCTGTGCCAATGGCTGCACAAGGTCCCTTCAGCAGCGTCTCCCACGGACTTATCCCTGCACTTCACCTGACAGCAACAGCAGAGATGTCTGAGTTTAAAATCAGTACAAGCCTGGTGCAGGCAGTGGATCAAAGATAACTCTACAGCAGTTGAGAAGCTGTCCTAGGATTTTACTCTTCCCTTAGGTATTCCATGAAGTTACGTTTTAAGCCCATTCAACTGCACTTGTCATGACACTTTTCTTGCTCACACTGTCACAGCTTAGACTGAAAAGTATCTGCAGGAGAAAACTCTCCTTGTCAGCTAAACTTTTGCAATACACAGCAGATCCCTGTTGCATAGGCACGCATGGGATAAGAAGACCCCAGGGTTGCTTTCATGCCAATCAGTACTAAGTTCCAGGCATATGTATATTTCAAATATCTCCACTATACTGTGTGTATATTCCTGTACAAGTGTTTCAGCTGTAACTGCAGGGTGTTGCTGCACACAATAGGCTGTGTAGCTGCCTCCCTTTGTCACATCTACGTCTGTAACACGAATCTGCTGTGGGTGACTCACCCACTTGTTACTGGCAGAAAGATGATGGACAAGCTTGTTTGTTGTGGAACTGCATCACTAAATACAGCCTGGGCTTTGCCTATTGCAATTTCTACCTTTTAGGTGGCTGAGTAGGATATTGCCTTCATGACCTTAAGGGACATATAGAATACACAAAGATTTCTGCATTTCTTCGTAATCCTTACTGCTGAGGATGCCAGCACATGTTGCTTTGTGCAGCCTGGCTTTAAACTATTCTTGTCTGCATCTCTCAGCAAAAACAATCAGTCTAACAGGACAAGTTAATTGGGTCAGGATGATCCACTCTTAAAATTTGCCAGCAGATCAGAGGCAATGTCCTTTATTTAGCCTATAGAACATTACTCCGTGTAATTCCTGGGCTGAGTGGCTTAGACAAAGCACCTTAATTATTGCAGATAAATAAACTGAAAAAGAATCAACAAAGCAATATTTGTTAGAGTATGTGAATGTGGCCTGTCCAGGTTATTTAATCGAGGCAGTAAAACAACATTTCACTGATTACCTCCCTTTGAAAGTGCAAATTGTTTGGATATAAATTTAATGTAGGCAATTACCTGCAAACATTCTGGGCTATACATTATAAACCCATTCAGCTTAGTGTTCGTTTTCCCCACAGTATCCCGGGGTTGTGAAATGTGCTGAATCATATTCGTCATTTAAGGCAGGGCATTTTAATAGAGATCTGTGCTTTATTTGTAGTTTGATGTGAAAGCAGATATTTCTCTATGTATCTTTGATTTGTGTTTTGCTGTTATCTGGTTTAGAGTTTTTGCTTTCATTGTACATTTCCTACCACTCCTAATCCAGTCTGGCAATTTATAAATGCTGAACTCTGATGTGTCTGTGCCAACTGGGACTGGGTGACTGCAATTCTTTGCCAGCAAGGCTTGGTCTGAGTGGCTTTGAGGTGCTCTTGCTCTTTATCTATAAAACCTTTGGCAACCTTTGAGCTTTCTCTTTTGTCTTGTAACCCTGTGTATTTCTGAGCCCTGAGGCATTTATCTCCTCTTGATGCGGTACAAAAACACTGTGGTTCTTAGAAGAAAAAAGAAATGTGGATTTCTGTGTTTCTAGTTCGTCCCTGTAAGTTTATTGTGGAGAGTTTTGTATGTAATTGCTATGTTGTATTTCCAACTTTTTAGTTCTCTGCAAACTATCCTATGGTTTGATTATTTCTTCATGATGTTGAGAGGGTGGTTTCTAACATTTTATTTGTAGGTGTCCAGTTAAAAAAAATGTTCTAGAAAAATGTCAGCAGAGATCTGTAAATCTAAATAATGTAATTATAGAATGATTCTTCTGTGACGGATAGAGTCACGAAGAAAATCGCTAAATCATTGTCGTGCTAGTTTCCTGTGGCAGTCCTCTGAAAATGGAATTATTGTAACACCTTGTACTTGTATTATCCTTGGGCTGGGTGCTGTGCATCCCGATTGGGAGCTATGTATAGCAGTGACCTCACTCGCCAGAAAAATGCAACAACTGCTGTTACTCTGTGTGGCACTGAACATGTTAACCTCAAGCAAGGAAGGAAGATTATTATACTTTTATGACACATCAGTGAAGCTGTATGAAAAATAAGTTGGATTTTCCCAAGCTGGAATTTGTCTTGGCTGCTGAAGCTGGCGTTCAGGTGTTGGTGGGAGCGCAGGTGGTCAGCGCCTTGTCGTGTGTTTCATTTACAGCTGCAGCAGGACGGCTGTAATTCTGAAATAATTTTTTATTATAAAAGCCAGATCCACCATATGTATGACATATTGAAGAGAAAAAAAACCTGAGGTCGCTCTCTGACATTACCATGACTCATTCCTGCTTACCATTTTGATTGTGCTGTGGCTATTGTATTTGCAGATTCTGACAAATAAAGTTTGACAAGCTATAAACCCTGATGTATAGCAATGAGTCACAGTTGAAGCACCTGATGCTTTCAAAACATGTATGAAAACTGCAGTCTTGGGGACACTGATGTAAAGAAACTTCTGTGATTTGTAATTTTGGGGGCCAGTGTTACACTATTATTATTATTGAATGTGCTTTGATAAAGGCTCCTGAAGATATGTTTTCAGGGCTGTAATGTTGGTTAATGTGCTTTGTAGCAGGGACAGTAGCTTCAAACTACCTCAGTTATAGAGCTGTCTTGCTAAAACTTTCTCCAGGACAAAACTAAAGGAAGTATGTTTATTATAGTGGGATTTCAGAAGTTCTTTCTCTCCTCCTCCAGTCAGCAGGAATTGGTTGTAGAGCAGACAGTTCTGCTGGTATTTTTTCTGCTCTCCAGTTGCTGTACACTACTGCCTTACAGAAGTTGCTTGTTCAGCTCACACAATGTATTTTTGGGGAGGACCATGTTAAGGTATTGTTCTAGATTTAGAAATTGTACTCTGCAGTGTATTGTGTCAAAGCCTCTGGCAGCTATTCCAGCCCTCCTTGTTGTGTGTACACACCACTGAGATTTGGGCAGCAGCTTCTAACGGGAGTCAGTAAAGAGCCTTTTGTTCTCTAAAAAACAGGCCAGGTAATTATTTGACTCATCCCTTGGAGAGCTGTATCTGAAAGAATAGTAACATTTGTTTAACCATTGTTTCACGTTAGATACCCTTTGTTAGATTTCAGTAGAATAATGCCATTGTTACAATAATAAATACCCATTAGTCAGCTTTCAAGAAGTACAAATGGTTTTGGTTTGTTATCCCTGTGGCATCTTACACAGAAGTGCTTGGGCTTAGAGTCCTGGTCTACCACCACCTCAATAAGCTGCTGCTTTTCTGTCTTCTGCATGATTTCCAGTACAGACCTGTCATAGCAATGTACAGATCAGCACAATACAAAGAATAATTTTCCTAAATATCCGAAGTGTATGTATGCAGACAAAATTTTATATGCAGACAAAATTTTAAAAGCCACTGGAGGGAAAAAAATCACACAATGCAAATTAAATTAAAGATATCAGACATCTTTAAGTAGACAGGAGATGTTTGCTGACATTTAAGTTGGTATTTTAAAAAATTGAGTGTGTTCTTTATTAGAGCTAGAGAGATACTAAGGCAATTGGTAGTGTTTATAAGACATTATTGTGAACACTTTGTTCCACATTTTGACATCATCTTTAATATCAAGCTATTTTATGTAGCATTACTGCATAAATTGTTTCTTGTTCTCATTTTTTTGTGCAGAAAATGTATGGCTAGCCATTTGAAATAGGTGTATTCACACTCATATTTATCCCTCCCATCTTTATCTGCATCTTTTTTATTGATAGATATGAATGCCACTGTGTCTGAGTTTAAACTTAGACTATGAGTATCTTGATTAAAAAAAAATATTACAAAACTTCGTCTCTCACCAAAATCCGCTCAGTTAAAACAAATGCCATAGGCTGAGTGAGGCTCCCTTTCACATCTGAGATGGAGAACGAGTGTTGTGCAGGAATTGTTACTAGTCCTATGGATTTCTCTTCCAGCAATGATGACTCCAGTTTAAAACTAAAGTAGATATCTTTAAAACATGCCCTTTTTTTTTGCAGCAGGTCTAAAATATGGAAATTATTTCTTTTGTGATATTCTTTATTTTGACTTCTTAAAGAAATGTCTTTTTCTTTAGAAGGCCTAATAAAACAATATATACTTGAATGTTAATGTAGGAAGAATTCAGGATCTTTTGCCAACAGAGGGCCACACAAAAGGATGTAGAAATTAATATTTTGTGAAAATATCACTACATCTCAGGGAGCAGCACTGTGCCACAGCCATCATTCCTTTTCTGGAGGTAAAACTCTGAAGTATAATCTTATCCTAGCCAGCATTTCAGTCTCTGGCTTCCAGAATATCCACAGCTTGCATCTTCAGCCCTACAGAAGTGAGAACAACATCCCTCTGCTTTGTGAACCCTGGCAGTAGGATGTCCTTGAGGCACCCTTGTGTGCGGGGCTCCCAGCAGTGTGGGGGGCACCTCGCTGAGAGATTTTGCTGCTCCTGTGGGTCTCCCTTTTTCTTTGGCAAATGATACTGGCTGCAGAGTCTTTTTCTTCATTGCACCCTGCCACCCTGGGCCAAACCAGATTCTAGTTCATGACCATGTATCTCACTGAAACAGCTTTGTTTTAATTGTGTGGGATTTCTTTCCTTCTAAACCCCACCAATGCTGATAATCATTTAGTCACGTTTAGCTGATATGAAATTAGCTGCTTTTTCACTCTTCAGAATTCTCCATTCAGGCAAGGGCTTGCTGTGCTTCTCTCCTGCTGTTGTCTGATCTGGGCATGGGATACTGTGCATATAATAAGGATCCCCTTGAAGCTGAATTGTTTGGATTTAAATTACCAAGCCTTTCAAATACCTTTAACTTCTCCAGCTAGTTGTTACTACACTGCTAAATGTGTTATGCTCATAGTCACCAAGGATCCTGTGACAGTACAACAGTACACAGCCAACCTGAAACAGGGAGCAGGGGATTCTTCCTGCTAATGGCAGAGCAGTTTATTCTGTGTTTTGTATCCCTCTCATGGCCAGCTGTGTGTGTGTCCCTGGCACATCAATGCCCCTGGGGATAGGACTGCCAGTATCTTTCAGATGGCCAGTGAGTACTGGGCTGCCTGGTTTGTTTTGGTTTTTTAAATCCTGAGAATCCTGTTTTCATGAGGTCCTTAGAAACTCTGAGAGCTTAATTTGAAGGTGGTGATCTCGGTAACTTGATTGGAGAGCTGGTTGAGGCGAGCTGGTAGTGGAGCTCTCTGACAGGTGAGGTTTTTAACCTTTTACAGTCCTATTTAATGTTCTTTGGTACAAACTCTCTAACCTGTGTGTCCTTAGAATGGTAATTGTAGCTTGTCCATTTCTGCAGGATGTTTTTGCTTTTGGTGAATTAGATTATTTTGTTTTAAAGGGAGGAGCCCTACAGAAATGCATTATAAGAATATGGACTGTGTCCCAGGTTTGCAAATGGCACCCAAAATTAAGTTAGCACTGCTTGGACTAGAAAATCACACTTTCTGTTTTTGTAAAATTTGCAGCAGGATAATCTGGTGCTAATCTCTCATAATTTTTTTTTTTTTTGGTGTTTTATTTTTATGGAGAGCTAGGCCATGAAACAACATAGAGCTTTAGTAATTAGCATGAAACAGAATAACATAATTTTTATAGAAGAAATATGTTAATGTTATCTTTTAGCACTGTTTGTGGGGTTGGGGATTTTTTTAGCTGTGTTTTTTTAATTTGTTTTGTTGTTTTGGGTTTGGCTTTTTTAAAACAATGTGAAGACAAGAGAAAGCAGTGTTATGCCAGTTGGTAAGGTGACAAAAGTAGACTTTTGTTCAGTGAATAGCTGGCTCCATTTAACATTTGACATCTACTATCAGCATGGCAGTTGTTTTAAAAGCTTTTCTATTGGCCTTAGATTCTGATTTTCAAAATAGATTTGAAATAATTTGTGCTTTAGGGATAAGTGAAAACTGCTGGTTAGATTAAGGAGAGCAAAAAAGAACTCTTCCTTAAAATACCCAGAATTCTAGTATGTCAAAGAATATATACAGGCAGGATAAAATAAATGTGCAGATGGGAAGGCCTGAAAAAACATCAAGTGCAGATCCTGAATTTATGCACATTTCTGACATTGTTGGATGAAAAATGCTGCTTTTATCTTCTCTGGGTAACCATGGCTACCATGTGATGTGATTTTATTTTTTTAACATGAAATTATACACAAGTGCAGGAGAGTGGTCTTGTCTCAGCTCTCACCATATGTATTTGGGTGATAAGGATTATAGTCAGTGAATGTGCTTATCAGTGTGGCACATTTGCTTCTTTAAAATGGGTCCTGATTTACGTCTTCATGTCTCCATTAGTCTGTAGAGGGTAAATGGTGCAGGATTTTCTCAAGTACTGCTACATGGGGTTTAGGCCATCTCCTTTTGTGTTAAGATGTGTCTGTTACCTCCTTGAATCTGAGTCACAAGCTAATATAATTTGGGGAGGGGGAGTTGAAAAGGCACCACAAACATAGACACAAAATATTATACCTCAAATTTTGTGCTGGTTCAGTGCCATAGTCATAATTATCAAACGCTTATTCCCTGAAGACTTACATACATTTTAGATTAATCCTTCTCCCTGCTTGATGTGTTTCTGCTTTCATTCACATTTTCAGCATCCTCATGAACTTTGAGGGATACAGAGATGAGGCGGGGATTCCTAACCCCTGAAATCTCTGTAGCGTTGGGGTGGTTTGTATGGAGCTAAGAATACATTTCTGTTTATCTCCACAAGAGCCTGAGTTGTACTCCAGGGGTGGTGAGTGTGAATGAGAAGCTTGCCTGGCGTGGGTGGTGAGGGATCCTGCTGGATCCCTGTGCTGTCCCCGGGGTGGCAGCTCCCAGCAGAGCTGACACGGTGCCACGTCGCTCTCAGGGCACTGCCCGCAGCAGGGAGAGCTCTCACCTGGACAAACCCCCTGAAATTGCAATTTGCCATCTTTAAACCTTTCAGCTGAGCAGTGGCAATTGTTCGTTTAGGAACATAATCGTGTGGATTAGGGGTGCAACTGCTCAGGTTTATGGTAATGTTGCTTTGGTTGCAATTTGAGAACACTTAAATTTATATTTGTGTGCTAATACTCTTGCAGTTCTTGCCACTTTGGGGGATTCTATAACAAACAGCAGAAGAAAGGCAAAACATTCTTTGAAGTATTGTTAAAACCCTTCATTGTAACAAACTTTCTGCTACAGCACAGCAAATGCTCTTTTTAGCTGTGATTGGGCTCCCAAAAGAGGCCTATGAAATTAAAAATTATAATTTGGCAAAACTTAACAATGAAATTGATATAGGCAGCATTTTGTAGGTCAGACATTGCTAATGAGAAATACAAACCTCAAGAAGCATGAACTGCTGGTGTATTGGGAGAAGCAGAAGGAATAAGAACAGTTTGCTAGTTGAGGTGGATTAAAGTCAGCCTGCAATTCACAAGCAGTAAGCGGGGAAAAGCTTTACAAAATTAAGGAAGCTTTCTGCAAATGCCTTAATATTAGAAAGATCTTATGTTCAAAAGGAATTGTAGCAGAAAAATTGAAACAAAATATGCACTTCTATGTAAATGTATCCAAGAGGCACCTCTTGAACTGTTGTAATCCACAAATAAGAAGTAGACTACTGCTCCCTATTCTGGGTAGGGTATCTGCTTTAGGCAATTATGTTTTCATGGAAAGTTGTAACGAGGATGAAAAATTCACAAACATGGCTGAGAAAGCAAACAAAAATCATGCTAAAGGTCCTGAGAAACTCCAGAGGAAAGCTTTAGCCAAAGACAATGGGGACAACAAGCATGAAGTATCTGTGGCAGACAGGAATTTCACAAGATGCTGCAGGCTGAGGAATGAAAATGCTGCTGGAGGACTTATTTTCTTTGTAAAAGTACAAGTACAGGGCAAAACAGACAAAGAATGCATTAAAGTTGGAACCTGCTCCAGCAGAGAAAAAACAACATAATTGAAGATAGCCCTTAGAGCAGCAGAGTAGAGTAATTGTAGAAGAAATCATTACACTGAGAAGTGCATTATTTTCAGGAGGCAGGCAGTGGTGACTCATGCAGATAAGATTGCATATATGTGACATGAAAGCAGTTCAAAACAGCAAAATTAAATCACTTGTCAAGTTCAGATTAGCATCAGATGCAATGACAAGTCAGTGACACATAAGCAAACAGGAGCTTGAATGCCAAAGATGTGGAAGGGCATCCGTGACTGTGCTGTGCTATGAAGTCTTCCTCAGCAGCGGGCAAGAAAAGAAAGCAAAATTGCAAGCAAAATCAGAGCACTTAAAAGTGTGATGGCCTGCTTCTGCTGGGGCAGTGGCTAGGAGCAGTGTTGAGTCCTGGCACAGCAGTAGAACAGGGGCACTTCTGAGCTGAGAAATGATGTCTGGCCTGAAAATCAAGGATAGAGATTCTGCCAGATAGGAGGAGAGAAAAGCTGAAGTTGGAGCCACAGCTCATGCCCCGAATGCTGAGGTGGCCATGTGCTTGTCTTCACGTGGCCTGAGCCTGCCTCTGGAAGCACTGTGACTCAGAGGCACTTCTGGGAAGCATTGTCAGACGGTGACACTGAGCACCAAAAACTGGGCAGACAAGTGAACTGGCAGGCAGGAAGCTGGGCTGTGAATTTGGGCATGTTGCAACAGCAGTTTGCCATGACCAGTCAAACAGTTAGGTAATAATCAATACTGCTCCATGGTCTTCCTCAAGAAATCTTCAAAAATCAGAGAAACGACATTGCAACCAGTTCCTCAAACACTCCCTTGGGAGTTTCTGTGAATAATGCTGTAGGGAAAGCTTCATGCAAATAGCTACTGATGGTGACTGATTGCCAAACATGAAAATCTGCTGTTGGCTCTCTTCAGGAAAATTTTATCTTTCCAAATGCTGCCCAAAAGACACTGTTTATTTGTTAACACAATGTTAATTCCAAATCTAGAAGGAAGTATTATACGTGAAACAAGTAAATCTTAGTTAATTTTAGACAACTTCGAATAGTTGCAGTTACTAAATCTACAACTAGAAGAGCTGCAGATGAAATATGTGGAAGAGTGATGAAATAGTCTAGCTTGGTGGAAATTCTTCTCTGCTGAATGTGGTCATCAGAAAACCACAGGATGTCTGGTGAAAATAAACTTACAGGACTCAGTAAAAAATCTAAAATAACTCCACCACATACAGAATTTACATACCCAGAACCACGAGCAGGTTGTGTGTCCTTTTCACAAGAAAATATTTGCTTTTGAGGTAAACCAAAAATGAACCAAAGTCCATACAAGTTATTTCATGCAACAGAAAGGCAGGACAAGTTGGATGTCTCCAACTCAAAGGAAAAGTTTCAAGTTGTCATTTTAGAATTTGTAAATTTATTTATATATATATAGTGATGATTGATACTTTAAGATTGTACAACAGAATATAAAATATGTAAGAAGATTATGCTTTTCATGATTAATTTGGCAAAGTGAATTAAATATGAGTGAAGGGACAATATAATAGATAGCTTCATAATGGAGGACACATCAGGATATATATAGGGAGATTAATATGTGGAATCTTGAAATATGTGGTGTGTTCAGTAAGAAAAGATTATTTCCCTAAAGCAGGAAGTATTACCTGGGTGCCCATTTCTTGTCTCATGCTTCAGTACTGACCACTTGCCTTGCCTGTCTCCCTTTGATCCTAATTATCTTCAGTTTTGGAAAATCCTCCCCTATCACATGCTTAGGGTTCTCTTCTTTCCTGTCTGTGTCCTATAAAATCCAGGTCTGCTTTGGAAGGCATGGTGGATTTTTTTTCCCCCCTTTCTGCTTGAATTGAATTATCTTCCTCGCCGTGGTTTAGGCAAGCCCCCCCATCCTGCTTTCTCTCTGTTTTGCAGTAGCCTCAGGCTTCTCTCTTGTACTCCTTTCTAGATGCAAATCCCTTAGCTATTCTTTTTCCTTCTTTGCAGTATTTGTCTTTCCTCTTCTTCCCCTTCTTTATCAAGGTTTATTTCCCAGATGTCCAGTGTTCTACATCAGAGTTGTTTTCAGAAATGCACATCATGTGTTTTATGCCTTCTGTTTGCCTTTTTCTAGTTCTTTTATCTGGGGTGTTTTGAGCTTTTGCTTGTAATATAAGCACTTTCTCTTCTGCAGTGACTGAGTTGGAAAGAATGATTTTCCGGGGCTGGTAAATATTATTTCTCTTTGAAAATGACTCAGGGCTTAGGAAACTTTGTGGATCTGCACTCTCAGTGATTGTGTAAGTGAAACAGAAGAGTTTTCATCTTAATTTGGGTGAGAATTTGTTAAAATTCCCTGAGAAAGGGAAAGAGAAGTCAAAAATGTAAATAATACAAAGATAGGTTGTCATACTGGAAATTTTTTTGTGTTCTTTAGCACCAGCTAATCCACTTTCACCTTCCTCATGATGATTCTGACAACTCATGAAATCATATATCCTGTTTATCTGGACCAGTCCAGTAGCTTTAAGGAAACAGTTTGTGTTATAATGAACATGTTTTTGGGACAGCTGAGTGTGTGCTGAGCAAGCACTTAGAACATCCTAAGTGGTAAAGAATACTTGACTGATACAATGCTGTTAGGTGAAGACTTACCTTGATATTTTCCTGATATTTTGGCTGTGGGGAAGGTCCGAAAATAAAGTTGCACTGTCAATGATTAAGCAGTTTCTGGGTGTTCTGTGTGTTGAAGTGTGGTAATAGGCTTTAGAGTGTAGAGGAGCTGATGTATGTGGGATATTGTGGGAGGTACTGTTTGACATCTGCCAAGGGAATATTATGCTTTGCCTCCAGGTTTTGTGAATGACATTCAGCGTCTGGAGGCGGGACTGTGAGATTCACTCAGTGATTGCCACTGTTAAACCTGAAGGCTCGGTGAGGGGGAAAGAGGCCATAGCTGAGATTGGCACATCCCCACCGAGGAGAATTGTCTCCTGTAGCTCCGTGTGGCTGTGCATTTCTTCCTTGCAGCTATCCCAGGTACAGAGCCTGGACCCTCGTTCTGCCTTCAGATGTTCTCAGCTTGGGGTTTCAGCACCATTTTCATGAGATGTGGCTACTGTTGAAAGCAGCAGTTCTGCCCTTGTTCTTCTTCCACTCTCTGGCCCCTCACTCCTGCCTTCCTTATGCTGTTATCACTGTGTTGTTTGGCTTATCAGGAAGGAAATGATCAGGCAGAAAGATTACCTCTCTGCTTAATTTTGCATTGATCAGTTTATCATTCAGATCAATTGCTCACCTCAGGCTGGGATAGAAGTCAGGAGATCCTTATTGGTCTTCTTGGTTTTTTTCTGGTTTTTTGAGGGCATGAGGGGAGTATGGAGGGAGACAAATGCTCAATAAAATTTAGAATACTTGCAACATCTTAACATCTGGCATGGTTTGACGCTGGGTGAACACCAGGCACTCATGAGATTCATTCCTTTGCTCTCTTTTGTTATACTTGGGCAGAGGAGAGGGGAAAAAAATAATGAAGGGCTTATGAGCTGAGATAAGGACTGGGAGAAAAAATGCTCTAAGGCAAAACAGGTTAATATTTAAGGGTATGAAGTAAATTTATTATTAACAGAGTCAGAGGAGGATAATAAGAAGTAAAATAAGCCTTTAAAACAGCTTTTTTCCCCCCAGCCCCTCCCTTCCAGCACAGGGAGACAGGGCCCGGGTGTTTTGATCTGTTTTCACTCGAGATCTTTTTCCGATCGCTCAGGGAGAGGAGTCTTTTTTCTGCTGTGCCTGGAGTCTCTCCCACAGCCAAGCAGTTGTCCCAGAACTGTTGTGGTGTGGGTCACTTGTCCATGGGGTGTAATCTTTTAAGGATAGGCCGCCCTAGTTGGGAAGCAAAGGCTTTGATTTTCTTTCTCTGTCTCTGGAAGCAGAGGCCCTCTCTCTCCATTCGGGTCCCCCACTAGGTCACAGCTTTCTGTGTTTTCCCTTTGGAGCTTCCTAAGTGACAGCTTAATACCACAGGCCACTGCAGGCAGTTTGACATGGTTGGTGGTACATGCAATGTACTAGACCCAGAATTCCTGCTTGCTTCAAAAAGCTTGTTAGAGATGATAGAAGATTTCTGTGTCTACCCTAGTCAAAGGCAATAGAAGAGCACCAGGATGATTCCTTCTCCTGCAAAAAGGGTAGCTGTCATCACTGTTTTAAGTAATGAAGTAATTTAGTAGCACCCAACCCAATATAAAATAGGATTAATAATAAAAAATATCTGAAGCTCAAAGATTAATTTTTTCTACACTTCACATTTATATATTCTGAATATTAAGATAAGCCACAACATTATAAAAGAAGTACTGCAGGCCAGTAGCTATCAAAGAGGTGTCAGCTTTGATGCAATGTATACCATTATCTGTGAGTAAAGGTTAGCAAATTTACTGTCATAGGTGACGTGTGGCTTCCATTATGTATCTATTTAGTAAACACAACCTTCATTTCCTGGGATATTTGTGAAGCTACCAGAAATTCAGGAGCAAGGACTAAGACAAAACTATCTCCATCCAAGCCCATCTCAAGTCTTGATCAGATCTCAAAAATGTTTCAGTCACAAATTGTTCTGGGAAAAGAGTACATGGCATACTTTTCAAGAGAACCAAAACCTGAAGACAAGGTTTTTATAGCAAAGAGGAGGAAGCCTGGACGAGTGAGTCTGGTGGTGGATCCCTGTGCTTTGGCAGATATATTTCTTGGGAAACGCACTTTATATTCCCTGTAGACTTCACTCCTATGCAGATTTAAGGGGATGTGGAAATCCAACTGATTTCCAAGTGCAGCATTTCCACATGAAATGCTTTATGTAAGTAAGTTTTTGCAGGCCTAGGTTCTGCAGAACAGCTGCTAGTCTTCTGTGGCTTGGGTGCAGAGAACATCTAGACTTGAGATCTGATCGAGAACTGAGATTTGCTCTAGGCTTGTAGGCTTAAGTGCTTCTTTTCAGTTGTACTTCAAAATATCAGTGTTTTTAAGGGAAAGAACCTGCGTCCTTAAGGTGAGCTTAGTCTCATCTTCATGTCTCAGTTGTGTTTGCTTTGATACACAGATGAAGTATTGTTATTCTGCTAGTGCTAAATCTCACTAATCAACAATCAAAATGCTGTTGGAGATAGCTAAGTGCATTTCTTCTGGGTACAGAGAAATTTGCTGAAAATAGATATTGAATAATCCAGTAAAATTAATGGTTGCACATCATGCAAAAGTGATCTAGATGCAATTTGATCAGTGAAGTCACTATGAAGATCAAGGTTTTTTCTTGAAGCAAATAAAGGGAAAAGTTGCCTTGAACAAATATAATGGTTACATAGTGCTGGGTCTTCAGGGGAAAAGACTGTTATAACTGGTGTGTCTGTGAGTGTGCTTTTTTTTGCCTGAAGACTTCTTTTTGCTAACCAGAAATGGCAGTGAAAATGATGTGAATTGACAAGATGCATCAGTGTACCCTGGTAGTTTACTGAGATGATGATTAGGATAATACATCTTCATGTTTCATTTTGAGCCACGGTACAATGAAATATTACTGAATTAATGGTGACTGCAGATGTGTTTAAAACTCAGTCTTGCAAAAACCACCTCAATTCTTGTTTAGCATTTCAGTACCACCAAAGAGCACTGTGGTGTCCTATCCCCTGTCCTGGCCTGGAGATCTGGATGATGGGCATCCATGGGCTTGGATGGGGGTAGTTTTGTCTTAGTCTTTGCTGCTGAATTTCTGGTAGCTTCAAAAATATCCCAGGAAATGTAGGTGGTGTCAACCCAGAAGGATTTACTTGTCTAGAGAGTGGCCAAGGTTAGTAAGAGAAAGGGCTGTTGCGTTGTAGACAGTTGTTGATGGTAAGATTGGCTCTGTATGGGGATAAGGACTCATGGCAGGATGGAAATTCAGCTGGTTTTGAGTTTGAATTCCGGTCTTCGTGCTTCCACTGCACAGAAGTGTCTAATTTTAGGGCCATTGCTCAACTTTTGGGCTGGAGACCAGGGTAGCACCTGGTGGAGTGGTCAAGCAGTTGGTGCAGCCTTTGACAAGTGATGAGGATTTTGCATGCTAAGGTCACTGTCTTGGGAGAAAGGAGTATTTTCTTCTCTTTCTTCAGATTGCTTTGCTATTATTCTCTTAACCAGTCATGAATAGAGCACCTTTAGTCTCCTAGTGTGACAACACCTGCTGTTAAATAGGTCCTAGCTTGCAAACAAGTTCACTTCTGGCTGTCATCTTCCTTTCGTGAATAATTGAAAAGTACAGTCCTGTGGGAAGAGACTGGAATTATGCTTTTCTCTCTGTCTGAACTTGACTGTTTTCTTTTCATCTTTCAGTGTCTTGTAATTTTCACCTGTGAATAGGCAAGCTGCTCTTTGTCTAATTAGGATTTTTCTGCCCTTATTTTTACTTTGCAGCATGTTTCCTGCTTTTAGGTGTTTGGACAGCATCCTTTGCTAAAGGCCACAGCTTTGTGAGCTGCTAACACATTGTACCTAGTGCTGTGTAGTACAGAGCGAGCCTCAGGTAGCAGTGTGCAGTGGAAAACATGAGTGTCTTGAAATTCAGCCAACTTTTGGTTCTCTGTCTTAGCATCAACAGCAAATTTTTACTTGCTTGTAAGGAATGCTTAATAAATATGTTCTTGAGATGCTTCTTTCATATCTCTGAGTCAAGAGTAATCAGGAAGGCCAGTAGATCAGTTATGACTCCTAGATAGCTAGGAGACAAACTGTTCTCTTTTATGTGCAGCTTTACATGCAGGATTAAACTTCTAAGATGAATCTTAAAAAAAGAAAAAAAAAGTTCTCCTGAAAGTAAACACCCAGGGAAAAGTAGTCTTAACAGTCTTTAAACTCTGTAAACATAATGTCCAATTTATTGAACTGGATTTCAGGATATATGGTGATACAAGTAAGTCCAGTGTGTTTTTGTAAGCTATGCCAGAAAATCACATATAAGTTTAGGTTGCTGGGTAATTAAAACCTTCCATAAACACATCCTGCTGCTGAAGTGCTTCACAGACAATTTGAGGAAACCATTTTTGCCTTTCTTCCGTGAACCATTAGTTCACAGAACTTACAGAAATAAGCAAAAAGGAAAGATTTAGCCCTGTGAGGAGTAAAGAAAAGGAACGTTTGAATTAGTTAAAGTGGCTTGATGAGGATATGATCAGAGTGTTATATATGTAATATTAAAGAGCTCAGGGTAATTTGGGAAATTGGATAATGTATTCTCCTGATGAGAAATACAGAAACAGAAGCAGGGGTGACAAACGAGTTCGGCTGGGAAGGGTTTGGACGAGCGCGGCCCCTTTCTGCCCCCCCGTGGACAGAAAATGCCGCCCGGCTTTTCTTGTTTTTCTAAAGCTGGGGAGCCTGAAATCACTGAAAATGCAAGTTATGTCCACAAATTCTGCGCCACACGCTCTGTAGTATCTTAAATACCGTCTGAACTTGCAGCTGGGTGTTTTTATTGCAAACCTGTGAGATGAGGCTCTGCTGTTCTCAGTGGCCGCTCCAAAGCAGTTCCCTCGTCAGGGCAATTCCCCGTGCTGCTCCTTGCAGGTTTGTGGTAGAGCTGTCCCTGGAGGTACGGGTTAAATGCTGCTAAATGCTGTCTTTCCTCTCTTCCCGACCCTCCTTTTTGAGATCCCCGGTGACGAATTAGCCGTGAAGAGCGTGGCACGGGCGGTGCGTGAATTGTTGTGCACAGCTGGCCCCAGATGTTTGCAGCAGCTTCTGCCCAGCGCCTGCTGCTGCCCTGGAGCGCTGGGGAGGCCAGCGCTCCGCTTCCTCCTTCGGTGGGGCCGATTACTCTCCCTGCCGTGTGTATTTTCGTTTCCCTGGCTTTGCTCCCGTGGAATGGGTGCAGACTTTGCCCCAGCCACCCCATAAATGCTCCTACGCTGCAGCTTGTTTGTTTTACAGCAGCGCTGTTTTCCCTCTTTCCCAGATATTGAACACCAGCAGGGTGTTTAAGTTGATGTTTGCACATAAAAACCAGACTCACTCTGAGGAAGTCTCAGCTGTCTGGCTGGCTTTGTGGGCATGATACAAATATGAAGGTGGTGATTGGGCTTGAAGTTCAGAAATCTTAAAGCATTGCATATTGTAAACATGTTTCTGCATTGACACATTTCTGCCTTCTCTCCAGACCTCTGCCACAGCAACAAAATGTTTCTTTATTCATAATACTGTCCATTCTTAGCCGATCATTGGATTTCTGTCTCTTTACAGAGTTGTTCCTCAAACTGGCAGGAGAGTGTTGTTGCAAATTTTGTCCTGACAGATGTCTCTGTTTTTTTTTTTTCTTTATAATCATCACCAAATAGAATCCCAGTTTTGTGTCTTGCCTGAAAGCAAAGAGACCTTGGATAACAAAGCAAAGATGCATCCTGCTTTTGTTTGTTGTTTTTCTGAAGTGTGGAAGAACTGTGACAAAAATCAGGGAGAGTGAAGCACGGATTCTGGGGACATGTTGCGTTTCTCTTCTGCTGTAATTCTCATTTGTTTATAAGGGTGGTGAGAATACTGAATTTTGGGTGGATGCTATTTGAGGTATATATTCTCTCAGCCCAATCAGAATGATGACAAAACGGTGCTTTTAATGATTATTTCATTTATTTGTATTGATCTACTTAAACTTCTCGACTGCATCAGCAGGTTTGAAGGGAAGAGCACTGTTCAGTCACCAATGAGGTATGTGCAGTTAAAGCTGCATCCACCTTGTCTCAGTTTGTTAAATTTAACATTTGCAAGCTTGATTATTATAGCCATTCTTGTAGATTTGGGTAGGTGTTTAATATTTCACTGTGATAATTATGTATATTCCCATAATAAACCAAAGGTTGTTCAAGTTCTTTCAATTCACTGTTCAGATTTTGACCTCTGCTATTGATGTATCACAACAAGTGTATCAGTATCTCTGAAATCTAAGTGCTGCTGGCCATTCTTTTTGATTTTTGCTTTCTGCTTCCTTATTGTGCGTGATTCATTCCCATGAAGGTAGTATTGTAAAGTGGTGAAACATGCTGTGTGAGCGATGCCATTTGTCTTGGGATGGTGACTGATGGCTAGTAGGAAGAGAAAGAAAAACTGTAGCTCTGGGCCAATATAGAGATGAAAACGGAATCAAAATTAAGTTGGAAAATGTGTTATGCCAGACAGCATCTCCTGTTCAGCTCTTTTGCACATGTCTTTCTAATATTTGCAATACAAAGAGGGATGGTGGTGAGAATGATTATTTTTTTTTTTACCAATCTGGATTATATTTTTTTAACAACCAGCAAGAATTTACAGTTACAAATGCAGCTTCCATTGTAGTGCTAGCCAAAATGAAAAATGTTGTAGGACACTTCCCCATTTTACATGGGATGTTTAGATCAGCCAGAATTTCTTTCCCACAAGCAGTTTGGGAACTGGGAGGCTGAGGTGGGGATAAGAAATGCAGCAGAAATTTCAAAATGCAAAAGCAGAGCTCAAATGGAAATGTGTTTATTCCCCTGGGACCCTGGAGCTTGAGCCCTAGCAGGCAGCCCCAGCTGGTGGAACGGGCTTACAAGCAACTTGGAGGGTTAGACTTTCAGGGTAAAAAAACCCCAACCAAGCTTCAAAATGTGACTAGCACAAAGTATTCCAGCTGGATCAAGAAATCCTCTCCTCACAGGCAATGAGAACAATAAAAGAACAGATGAGCCCATGGGTGTGCTCCTGAGATGTTTGTAATTGTTTAGTTCCACACAGCTCAGGATTGAACAGCATTCTTGTGTGGTGTCTCACTCAAGAAGCTGCATAAACCAGTGCTCAGGAAGGTTCAGAAGCAGAATGATGTGGTAATAATACATGTATGATGTGTTTCTCCAGAGTAGATGTGGGTGCTCAGATGCTGCCATTTGGTGCTGGTGGTGTCCAAGCCCAAAAGGCTGTACCCAGCTGGGAGTGCCCACTGAGACAGTCTCAGCATCCTTTGGGTTAAACCAGCCAGCTGGGGAGCAGGGACACTGCTCTCCTTCAAATGTCACATTGTCCCAGAATAACTGTCAGACGTACTTCACTTGTCAAACTGTTGTTCAGGCAGTTATTTATTTATATGATGCTTTATTCTTGTCCAGACATCAGCAGGTCTGGCAGTCATTTTGGGTCCCACAGCTACTCCTCTCTGGTGAAGATATCAACAACAGGGATGGTTGCAGCATGCAGTCTGATATCTGTTCTCTGTTTAGCAAACATTCATTTATCAAAAGCATTATTTTCTAATATTGCTAGAGGAAAGTTATTTGTTGTTACAGGAAAAAAAAATAACATGCAGAAAGTTGCTAGCAGTTGAAATATCTGACAGTAAATAGAGGTCAACAGTGACAGCATCATTTTAAGACAATCTGTGCACATCACCCTTGTTCCCCTGTGCCATCTAAGTTCTCTGTAACAGTGAGATTCCTTTAGATGTTTTGTCTGGCTACCTGTAGCTGTAGTTCACAGAAACAAGGAAAAACAATGTGGAAGTTATAAACTGTTGCTGAAGGATTAAATCTACTATTTTTGTGAGGTTTTTAATTTTTCAAACATACTGACCCTTACTGTTCAAAACAAAACCTTTTGTGTGATCAGCATTCAGACCTTATGTGCAAAAGAAACATACAAGCCTTTAGGTAACCAACTCGTTCTGAAAACTTTAGTTCATTTTTTTCAACATTTCAGTCTCACAAATCCCAAGTACATCAAAGTAATAGGCTTAAAGTGTGCTTATTTTGCTTTGAGGTACTTGCAGAGAAAGTGAGTCTCTCTAGAAATGGATGCAAGTTCTTTATTCATCTTGTTTGTTGTGCATTATTTCCATAGTTTCTCACCACTCCAATGCAATGAACAGCCTGCTCTGCAAACAGAGAGGGGTTATAGCAATCTAGATCTTCAATTTTAAATCAAAGCCCATGATTGCATTCAATCATCCATTTTGTAGCTTTTTTCCTTTTCTCAGCTTAGCCTGTGACCTTGCTGTTTGGAAAGGAATGAATAAATTCAGCTGCATCTCTCTGCTGTTTATTAGTTGCCCTTAGGTGCCAAGCTTTGCTCCCTCCCCTTTCTCATTAATAGGGTCAGAATAGATTTTCTTGTAGACTCTGGCTGTAGGATTTCAGATGCTTAATCTGTTTAGAATCTCTGAAATTTCTTCTGGTTGCTATTGTAAGCTTGCAATGCCTTTCTTGAGAGGCAGGGGTGTGAAATGACATTTTTGTTTAAATCCTGCTCAGTATAAAGTTGAACATATTTATGGATATAAATATCAAGACAAAATTTGTGAAAATTACCCAAGATGAATGTGAAGGTGGGTTTTCAGCATCTTTCTGTCATTTGTAGTTAAAGATTTCAAAAATGTACAACTATTATATTGTTTGCGATTGTAGAAATTATTCCCTTCACCTAGGATTTTTTTTTGACCTTTTCTTTGTAATTTCTCATGTTTTGCAAGCTGTCTTGTATTTGATGTCGGCACTGATTTATCCATGCTCCCCTCTTGCTTTCCCTGTGGTTTTTTTGTTTTTTTTTTTTTTTTTTCTTTCAGTGTTTGACTATGATTACAGTGACTGACTTTTGGAAAAACACATCAAATACTGCAGTTGGGGTTTTTGGTTTTTTTTGTTGTTGTTGTAATCAAGTGATTTATTTTATGAGGGAGATAGTTTAATTTTAAAAATATAACCTTAAATTTAAATATGTTGTCTTTCAGTTATGCTGGTGGCTTAGGTCCTTATTCATCAACAGTGCAGCTTGGAAGGCAGATAAATAGACTTGCTCTTGAATGAAGCAAGTGTTAATTCCTCTTGCCACCTGCCCCCACAAACATTTGGCTCCAACACTACAGCAAAGCCCAGGAGGCCACAGGCCAGCCCTTCTGTCTGTGCTCTGAAGGCAGAAACCATGCCACTAACATCTTGTGAACCTGATGATTTCACTCAGCTTTCCTCTCTGATGCTTTAATGAAAAAAAGAAAGTTTTCACTGCAGCCTAGCCAGCCTTTAAAAAGAAAATAAAGCAGTAGAAACTGGCTTTTCACTTTTTTTTTCTTTTTTGGTAGATGAACATGAATCACTTCTGTCTTGCTTCTTAACAGCTCTTGACAATAATTATATTTAACTAACAATATTTTCCATGTTTCAGTCTACTGACTTTATTGTTTTCTCAAAATTTCTTTTAGCTGTGCTCACTCAAATGCTGATTATTTCTTATTGGTCAACTGCTTTCATCTCTGCTGTTTTTGTAGATAGAATTATTAAATGAACTTGAACATGATAAAAATATCAATTTAATCTAAGCCAATTTCTGGAACTGGCTTCCAGATTTTTCTCAGTTCACTTGCTTTTCTCCCTGATACGTATTTAAAATACATATGTGGCTTATAACATTAAAAAAAAATAAAGTTCTGATAGGTTTTACAGACATTTTAGCTAATGACAGTGGCTTCTATAGCTGCCCCTTTAGCATTTTTGAAAAATGTCAGGTATAATTTGCAAGCCTAGATTGCTTCATACATACAAGATTCAAAAATACATTCATATCCAGGACAAGTTAAAAAATAAAAGTTGATTGGGTTCTCATTTTGCATTGCCACATATTTTTCTCAATAGCTGTTTCAGCACAAGCCAATGACAGTTCTGTGAAAAAAAAGCCCACCCCTAATGAATGTGCCTTAATAACCAGGTGTTTACAGGTTAATGAGGCTTGTCATGAAATCTCAGTGGATTGCTCTGTTAATAACAACCTCTTGTCTGAAGATTTTTATAGATTACATCAAGTATTAAATAATGCTGGTAAAAAATGAGTTTGTTATTACAGACCACTATAATAATTCTATATATGAATAGTTTGCACAGAGCTCAAAAATGTTCTTACTTGACATATTGACATTAATTATTCTTTATTAATGCTGGGGTTTGTGTATATATATATATGTATGAAAACCAAGGAGAGGTTAGTTTTTCTTCCCTCCTTTCTTCCTCTCCAATGTGTGAGATGCTTTTTTACCTAGTTTTAATTCTATCTAGAAGTAACAGTGAAAGGTTATCTCTTTTTTTTAAATGCAGTTCAAGCCAGACACCCTGAATGTTGCTGTTTATTGTAGCTACCCGATGCATCCCCTTAACAGGTTCTCACGCCTTCAGATTGGGCTTGGTGTGCTGTAAATGTATCTAAAAACATTTAACTGAATAAATGGTGGAAAATAACATGGTTGGGTGCAGCAGTTTGGTGAAGTGGTAAAGCAAATGTTAACCAGGCTCAGGAACAAACAAAAAAACCCACTTGCATTTTACCCATGTTCGTAACAGTGGGTTGGTTCTTCTCTCAGGACCCCTCAGTGAGTACTGAGCTTTCTGATTTTAAATTATCAAAATTATAATTTAGTCTGTTTTTTCTTCCCTTTTCTGCCCCAGAATGATTCAGCATCTTTCCTTTTCCTCCTTCATCCCTGCTCCCTGGGGCTATGTTGTGCTCTTTTTGGGTACTGCATCCACAAAGGTTGTGCTCTTAGGAGCTCTCCTCATTTTTCAGGACTGTGTTATCACAGAGTGGTTTGATTTAACAGGGACCTTTAAAGTCATCCAGTCCAAGCCCTTGCAGTGAGCAGGGACATTTGCAACTAGACCAGGCTGTTCAGAGCCCTGTCCTTGAATGTTTCCAGGGATGGGGCATCCCTCACCTCTCTGGATGACCTGCCGGTGTTTCACCACCCTCATTGTGAAAAAAATCTTTCTTATATCTAGTCTAAATCTGACTTATTTTAGTTTGAAACCATCACCTTTTCTCCTACCACTACAGACTCTTCTAAAAAGTCTTGCTTATAAGCCCTTTATAAATGTTGTAAAGCTGCAGTACAGTCTTACAGTGGATTTTGTTTAAATCTTGTTGAATGTAGAGATGATTGTGTGGATTAAACTTTTTTGAAATACTTACACTTCATGACCTTTCCCACTTCAGATCCCCCACTCTTCGCAGTGCTGTGGGTCTGCTGGAAGCTCCCCCTGCTCGTTTGCCTTTGCTGCTGCTGAGTTTGCCAGAACTTGCAGCTGGGAGTTCTTTCATGTTGCCAGCCATGGGGAGCTGTTCGGGCTGCTCAGATACTCCCTCACCTTCCCAGCAGTGTAAATTTACCTGAATTTAGTTCCTGTTTCAATAGGCTGCATGTCCATCCTAGCAGCAGGACTGCACATGAGGGAAATGAGGCTCAGAGGCAAATAATTATAAATTAGGGGGAGATATACAATGCTGTCCCCAGAGTGGAAGCTGCCCTGCCTCACCCTTTGCCTTGGCCATGGGACACCTATCACCTGGGCTTGTGCAGTAATGTCAGTCACAGCCCTTGCTGCCATTTGGCTGCTCCTGAGCCCCTCTCACTGTCTTTCTTACGTGATTTGGTCTCAGAAGCCAAACCCTGAACCTAAACCTGGCTGCAGAAGGCTGGGAATAGTGTCTCAGTTCTCAGAGAAGGTTTGTGTTGGTCAGGAAGATGTCTGTATTTTGACTTGACTCTACAGAGATCTATGACATAGCCTGTGTGATCTTTTGTAAGTGCACTGGACAGTGCTGCTCCTGTATTAAATCTGTATAATCAGCATAGTTCCACTGAAAAACCAGTGGGAAGAGTTTGTAAAGAGCCTCTTTAATCTGTCCTTCAGCCTCAGAGGGGATGCATCTCTGCCTGCCTGCTCTGTGACCCCATGCCTCTCCCTGCCCTGGGGCTGCTCTTCCAGATGTTCACCTGCTAGGTGTGTCAGCAGAGCTGGCCCTGCTCCTTCTTCTTTTGAGGAAGCAGTTGAAAGCTCCTGCCAAACACAGGTTTTGGAGTTCCACCTACAAGCCCTGGCACTGAACCACGGGTCAGTCCGTGACCTCCTGCAGTTGTGCCTCCCTCAGCACTCAGCTGTGGCCACCACCCCAAACTTGTCACTGCTTTGGTTCTCGGGTCCTTTGAGTTCAGTCCTGCCCAAGGGCTGGCTGTGCCAACCCCCCTTGTTTGTTTTCCAGACAGAGGAATGAAAAGGGAAGCTGCTCAGAGCTATCTTGGACTGTTATCCATGTTTACTGCCTGTTCTGGTGTTCACTTTGGTTTTCAGATCCAGGGCTGAAGCCAGGCTGCTGTTAGAACATCATGGGTTTTTTTTTAACAAGAAAGAATGGAAATGGTAGAAAGACAGTCATACAACTGCTGTAAAAACAAGCCTGCAAACAGCAGCTACCTAATGGTTGGACCTGGATACCTTGGTAAATCCTGTAATGGAACTTCTACTTTTTCAAGTATTTAGCTACCACTCTATACAGAATCAAAAGTACTGAAACCAGCTGGAGTCTAAACCAAGGCAGTCTCCCCTGCTCTAGAGAATGCACACTGTCTGTGAGTTTAGTTATTTGGAGAGCTTGAAGGGAAATAATCCCCCTGAACGTAAATGAAAAATCCCGTACATATGTGACTCAACAAAATCATTGAAAGAGTTGAGTCATACAGGAACATTTTATTATTCAAAAATTATACCAGTAATTTCGGTTTAAGACACAGAACAACTGCACCCTCTAGTGACAAATGGCAGCTGTACCAGGGGATCAAAGCAGCCTTTGCACTGTGGTGTGGTGTGAGAGAAATAGAGATTTCATCTTACAAAAGAGACCACCTTTGATGGAAAAAGAGCATTAGTTATTTTTTTAAGTGCATTGATGTGCTTCTCAGAGCACTGCTTTTGCTTTTATGGACGGCTTAGCTTGTCACTGTGTATCAGACCATGAATTGCTATTTACGTTGAGTACATTTGATTAGAAAGGAGCTGTCACGTTACTTGTCAATGTGTCATGTCATGCTTTTGGTTACTGCTTAAAAGAGCTTACTTCTTGTTAGGAATATCATTAATAACCCCCTGTATGTTTGAAGGGTGTAATGTGACAGTGTGTCAAGCGTGCTACAAGCAACAGTGATTTTTCCTATAGAGAAACAAGCCATGTTTGGGTTATTTGCATGCATTAGAAATGCAGTTTCCTCTCTCAGCTGTGCTCACTGGGAACCTGCTGCTATAATGCTGCCATAGTGAAGGTTTCACTGGAATGCCCTCAAGAAGTCAGTAATTAGTTCAATGTACTTGCTGGTAGGGCTTACAGGGAAAGTTGAAATTCATGTGTTGATACACAAGAATATTGTTAAAATATGTAGCTAAACCCAAAGCAGAGTAATACACTGTTTGTGACTCTGTTCAAAGCAGCTTTGAATCAGCCAATATTTTGGCTTTAGGTGTTTAGGCAGAATGTAGGTTTTGGCTGGACTCTTCTCTCCCATAACTCCCCGTGTGATTTTGATTTTTCTTGGAAGCCCTGCTGGTGGTGCGTTGATGTTGCTTTGCTTGTCACCTGCTGATTCAGTGGTGTCACTCCCTGCTGGCACTGCTTTCCCTCTGGAAGCCACCCCTCTCCCTCAGCACCCAGGAGCTGATTTCCTGGGAAACGGGAGCTGTGTTGTTCTCTTCAGGGAGCGAGGGGTTGTGTTGTGTTGGCTCGAGGGGCGATGTCAGGATGTGTTTGCCACGTGCACTTCCTGTGAGCTTCCTGCTTGTTACCTGGCTGCTTCTGAACTAGCCAGATAATTGTGATTTTCAACAGAGAGGTAATATCACCATAAAAAATTATTTTCACATTAAAGTTATTTCCTTTTTTGTTGTTGTTGTTTTTGTCTACTAACAAGCCAATTTCTTTCTGTGTATATTAAGTTACTGTTGCTTGCACTAGTCAAGTAGCAAGCAGTTATTTTTTCCTTTCTAAAGACAGATATTACATTAAAATTATGGAAATGTATTATTGCATGTCTTAACTAAATATTGACATTGTGATATATTTATGACTAGACCCCTTAAAAATCCAAGTATTTAAACTCTCAAAGATATGTTTTAAAATACTTCTAAAAGGAAACCATTACAAATATGCATCAACTCTAAATATAAACTTCAACCATTTTGTTTGAATGTCAGAACACCAAAGGAGCTGAGCACTTTGAAAACTGTTAAATGTCTTCACATCTATATTTGCCTCTAGTTAATGGTGACAAATGTCTGTGCTCTGGAGCTCATAGTACTGATACCCTTTATTAAGTATGGATGCACAAAGGATACATGTGTGAATTTTTATACTTGAAAATTTTCTTTGCTGTAAATATAATTAGATAATGCTTACTGTGAACTCTGGGGTGGAAGATCTCACTCCCATTTGAATTTCTATTTATTTAAAATACAGTAAATTTTTAAAAAAACTTTTAAGAGAACATACTTAATTAATCAATTATGTTTTGAAAAAGCAGGATATTGCAGTTGCCAAATTTTAGCAGCACTTAGAAAATAAGCCCCTAAACAAGAAAAAGATTGGGTTTTTTTTTTTGGTTGGTTTTTTTTTTTTGGTTTGGTTTGGTTCTTTTTGTTGTTATTTTTTTTGCAGAGTCACAGAAGAGTTAGGGTTGGAAGGGACCTCTGGACCTCCTGTCCAACCTCCTGCCAAGGCAGGCTCACCTGAGCAGGTGACACAGGAGTGTGTCCAGGTGGTTTGGGATGTCCCCAGAGAGGGAAACTCCATGACCTTCCTGGGCAGCTGTTCCAGTGCTCTGCCACCCAGGGGAAAGAAGTTCTTCCTCAAGTTGAAGTGGAACTTCTTGTGGTTTAGTTTATGGGCATTTCTACATAAAATATTTTCATGGAAGAAATATTTCTTCTTAACAAAAAAAAATCTTATTGTCAAGAAAATTCCAACTTTATGGGACATGTTGGAATTGCTCTGTCAGTATACAAGGGATTAGATTAACTAGTGAGATGAATGTATTCTACTTCAGTTACTTGTTTCTGTTGTTCAAGGGTATTTCTATTAACAGAGCTCAGTGGAACAGCATCAAAGCCTGAAATCAGATCGAGACACTGGTTCAAATCCCAAACTAAAATTTACATGTAATTTTCTCATTAGATACAAATATAAATTCTAGTGGCATTTCCCACCATCTCTGCAGCTAAATCACATTTAGTGACTCCAGGCATCTGAAATTAGAAGGGGCTTGTCTTGGGCATTCTCATTTTGGTCACAGTTTGCTAAAGGGCAGGCCATCACTTCCATTGCAGTAACTCATGTCATGGATAGTTCAGGGTGCCCTTAAGCAACCCTCATTTTTATAAATTCAGAAAGCATTTCATAAAGCAGGGGTGTTGGTAACTCTGCATTAATGACTGAGCTGTGAAAGCTGCTTGCAAAGGAGGGTATTTTTTAACCGCCCACATCCGCGATAGAAAGCCCCATAAGGGCGTGGGTTTGTGAAATGCCACAAAATATTCTCAGTCAGTGGTGCTGTAAATATGGGCAAGAGCAAGCCAGGGTTTGGGATTGGCTTGTCCTGCTGTGCTGATTCATGGAGCAGATCCAGGACATCCAGCAGCATTGAAGGCTCCCATGGGCTGCCCAGCATCTCCCTTCCCCTACTAACACATAGGCCCATATCCCTCTTTGGATAAGGTATAAAACTGCTGACAGGACCTGTAATTTCATTTCAGTTTGGGTGAAAACCAGGCTGACTAGATTAGTTAGGCTCTTTCTGTTGTCTTCATGTCTGTGATTTTCAATCTGGAAAGCAGGTTATCTTTTCTGGTCTTTATCTACAAATGCTGTAGGCACTCATTCATTAAGAGGTGGATTTGAGCTTCTCTCAACCCCCCACCCCCCCTTTAATTTCTTGAGTCAAGTGTTAATGTATTTTGATTGTCATTGTTTTTTTCTGGCTTGGGTAAGTTTTCAGAGTGGAGCTGTACTTTTTCTCCATAACAATATTGATATCTCAAGTATTTTTAAAAGTTTCTTCTTCCACAAGAATTTAAACAATTGAAGCACCTTCTAACATGCAGTGGCATTGATTCTTTTGATGGTTGTTGTATTTTGAATTTTTATATATTTCCCTGCGAATAAAGTGAAAAACCAACAGGGTAGTGCAAGGTTTTGATCTGTGATTTCAGTCTGATCTTTAGCACTGATTGATGCCCAGCACATCACTAAAAGCAGAAAGCCACATTTGTGTGTTAACCTTTGTAGCAGTACTTTAATCAGAAATGGTGACTCCCATAAATATCATCTACAGCAGTGACAGCTGGTGACCCTTGTATATATCTGATCAGTTGTAGGACTTGTCAGATGGCTCATTACTCAGGCTAATCCTAGAAGAATTTTTGCTTGCTGTGGAAGAGCTGCCAGGTATGGTTTTAATTCCTGGCCTTGACAAACATTTCTACAATATGGTTTAAATGTCATTTTGGGAGCAAACTACATTTCCTCTGAAATATTTTTTTCTTTATTTTTGGTGGGCACATTATGTTGATGCAATATCTTGTTTCTTTACAAATATTTAAACTTCTTTTTCTGATGACTTCAATTCTGCTTAATGCTCGTTTCTTTCTTACTAAGCTATGCTATTTGTGATTTTCTTTTTAGATAATCTGAAGGGATGCAAGTCTAGGAAAGCTCTTCTCACAGAGGGAGGTGGTGTTACACCTACCCCCCACACCTTTCTGTTCAGGGACTCCTAATCAGAATTTGTTCTCTTTGAAGTGATGTGTTGTGACTTAAGGGGGTCTGTCTGAAAGCTATAGGAAACTGGTGCTACTGCAACGGGTGATGGGATTTTTGAAGGAGACCATTTTGGTTTGGGTTTTGTTTTGTTTTTAGTGTATACACCAATTCTGGCTGTTCCTGGAGCTATAGGCTAAGGTATGCTCATCACTGGCTTTATAAAATTTGCAATGAAAGGTCTGTTGTACTTCATTGATTAATGTAAGTAATGTAGGTCAACAGTTTGAAGGTTTTGCTTGTTTTCAAGGTCAGTATGTCCTCTTCCCCTGAAACAGGGCTTGGCAGAAAGGGAGGGCTGGTTGTGGTTGTGGGTTCCAGGGAAATGTGATCATGGCATGTAGGATGAGGGAGCACTGGCAATGGACTGTTTAGAAATAAAGTGAGAGGGAAGCCAGAGTATTGCTTAAAAATTGGTGATGCTCTCAACAGGCATACTTGGAATGGTGAAAGAGTTTGGATTAGGGAATTATCATGAAGGAATAAAGGATTAGAATATCACCTTTCTACTGGGAAAAGAAATGGTGTTGTGTCTGTTCTATTCCTGCATGTGATATTGGTTGTTAAGGCTACTGTGTTGGGCTGTTGGTAGTGAATATAACCAGGAAATGAACCAAAAGTCTGAGGTGGGTTTGTTCTTTATATACTTATTTCATATACACTGAGTTAAGTTCTTAGATCATGTCATTCTTCACAGTTTAAAATTTGTTAGCATATTTCTGGATGCTCACAAGAAGTATCTTATGAGAGGGAAAGATGCAGAAGAATGAATCATCATGGAGATTTGTCTGTATTGCAGAGAAGTAACACCCACAATAATGAGTTCCAGACGGCAACTTACCATATTTCAAATGTTTACAATATGTGTGTGTCTACACACACACAACATTTGTATATATACACACATGTAAACAATGTCTTAAAATGCATTTTCACAGATATAACATGTATACATTCACATGTTGATACCCAAGAAAGTGTGGTAAAACATTGCTAATTTAACCAACCTAAGCAAACTCCCAACACTGGCGTTGAGTACCAGGCTATGGTTTTATTCTTCAGGCCACAAAGTGCAGCTGCATCTGCAGGGGAATCTTCCTCACCTGTGCAGGTGAGAGCCTGAAATTGTGCAGCAGAGGATTGGAGGCAGCACAGTATTTACAGTATTTAACTTTGTCTTCTGCAGCTGCTCTGTGTGAGCTTGCAGTTGTGGTGAGAGCCTTCTCCCAGGAAAGGCTGGTGGCACCACACCAGTTGGTGTTTATCTATCAAAAAGAAGTTTGATACAGTCTGCCAAGCCCTAAGAAATCAAAGAACCATTCATTGTTCTATGTAATATTTACACCATGCAGTTTTGGGGCTCTTTTCACAGATTAATGCATAGACTCTGGTTGTATATATATAAAATTCCACTTACTGTTTTTCCTAGGTAGTCCACAAGATGGTAGTGCACCAAAGTCATGTTTCAGTATATCATGCTGCATAAAAATTCTATCTAAAACTCATATCAGTTCACTGGCAATTCAACACACAAAAATAGATTGTGGGTTCAGCTAGGTTAAGTAATATATTTTAAAAGCAGGTATGCTGGAATTTATCTGGGTAACTCCTATTAATGCTTGTCATGCAGTTAAATACATCAACTCTAAAGGCTCTGTGATCTCTGAGATGGATTTCTATTCTATGCCTTTGGGAGAAAAGCTTACAGTTAAGAATTAAGCTTCAGGCACCTGATGGGACTTTGAGTAGTTACTGTCTAATTTCACTTTTCTCACTCTTAACACACTCTGTGTGTCAGAACTTTAATCAGTAAATATTTGTGTTGATAATATTTTTAATTGATGTCTTTTAATGTTCATCAAAAGTATTAATTTTCAAAATATTCTTCAAATTCCCTGACACCAAGATGGGTATGAAAAATTTCATAGGGAATAACTTTGCTAATTTCTGTTGACTGCAATTTCCATTTGTTGGGGAAACACTACTGATCACTCTGTGCTTACAACTTAGTTTGTAAGCATTGTTGTTCTGGGATGGAAGGAATGGATAGATGTAAACCCCTCTGCTTTCTCTTGTTCTTCTGCACACAGGAATGGTCCTGTGGCTACTTCAGCTGATTCTGGCTTTTCATGTGATTCCAGTGAAGTCAGCCAACATTTTTCATTGGTGCTCTGGTTGTCCCATGCCCAGTTCTGGCTGCTGTAATTGTGCTGCACTGGTTTACTGATCCTTAGTGCAGCTCTCCTGACAGAGACATAATCACTGGCTGGTGATTATGCTTTAGCTTGTCACTAGAAGAAAGGAGCCAAATTCTTTCCTTCACTGTCTGTACCTCTTTGGTCTTTGAGAAGACAAGGTTTGGTTCTTGAGACTGTTTACAGGTGGAGGAGGAGTCCTGTGGTACTAGGAATATAAGGAGAATAATAGAAATCCAGGTTACAGGTGCAGACTTGCAGCACCTCTGTTCCTTTTTGGACCTCCACTGGGTCTAAGGGGCATTGAATTCTGTCTAACCTGGTTATGGAAAAAAGGAATCCCATCTTCTTAGTGACTGGAGTTGCTCTCTCCAGCAGCTCTGATTCGGGGAGAAGCACGGCCCTGGGGGATGTTGGTGTGAATGGTCCCTGCTCTCAGCTCCCAGGCTGCTGCCTCCGTTGCTGAGCTGTCAAATCCAGCTGTCCTACAGCAGCAGGTCCCACTGAGCCTTGCAAGGGTTCCCCTCTGGGGTGCTCACAGCACTGCCTCCCTCTCAGCAACTTGCATTTATCTCAATTCCTCCAAGCAGCTGAGCTTGCAGTTGTCCCCTGCAACAAGAAGAGGATTTGTATGGGTTAGACAGGGATATATGTGCTGTAGGGAAGCTTTTCCACAGCCTTTCTTGGAGCTGCAGGGGAGCAGCAAGAGGGTGCTGTGCTCCACAGGCCATTCAATGGCAGCAAGTTTTTAAGTTCTTGAAGTGCTGCAGTTGCAGGTTTGGGGAGATGAAATCTTAGTGATCCCAAAGCCTGTGGACATGCTGTTGAAAGGATGTAATGATTGCACATACTACTACATGAAGAAGAATGCTGATTTCTAAACCTGCCAGAATGTTCATAATATTAAGGAAAAATCAGGAGATGGCTGATGGATAATGTAGCTGGTTATTAAATACCAGTTTTTGTCTCTCTGAATAGGTGATAGGTAAGTTAAATGCCAACTTTGTGGATCAGGTTGGTGTCAGATACTGTGTAAGCTTCCCTACATTTCTTTTGTATTTGTTAGATGTTTTTCACTCTGACAAATCTATTAAACCACGTTTGGCTGCAACATTTGCCTGCCCAGTCTAGTTTTAAAGTAAAATAATTTTTTTCCAGCAATTGAGGCATAAAATAGTCTTTAATGAAAATAGCAACAGACACTTAACTCTAGCCCTTCTAGCCAGATGTCACAATAATGTGAACCATCAAAGTGAAGAGTCATTTTTCACAGGTATCTTAAAATCTGTATTGACAGGAGGTAGTTGGTATGATGTGTAACTTCACCGTATCCTTTGTACATATTTTTGAAGACTGTGGTAAAACCAGCTTGGTTTTATTGGGATTTTTTTTTTTTAATGAGCTTTGCTCCTAAATTGGGTGGCATTCCTTACTTTTGGTTAATTTACAGTGCCAACTAGAGGTATTTTGTTAATGTTGTTCAGGGAGCGTGCCCCTGAGGTGTATTTTGACATGATTGACTCCCTTTGCTGCCTCTTGCATGGCCTTGCCTGGCTGTGGCTTCATCTGTGCCAGGTATGACACAACCCTTTGCAGCTGCCAGTGTGAACAGTGTGTCCTAAAGGCAGCGTGATCCACGAGGGGAGGAAATGTTCTGCTTGGGGCCAGGTCCTGAGTGCCTTTGTTGCAATCCAGTCTCTGCTCTCGAAATGGTTTTGCAGAAGCATTCAGTATGTTCTTGACTGAAGACTTTTTTTGTTTCTTGGAGACCTTTGCTTCATTTTTATTCATTTATTCATTTACTTATTTCTTATTTGCTTGCCTTCTAATCCTAGGAGCTGTATTTTCATCTGCATGGTGAACAGGTGACCTGAAAATTCAAATACTCCATAGGATTGGGTGAAGTCAGCCTTTCCCATTATCATATGCATAAAACATAGTGGTAGTCACTGGGCTGCCTGCATTTATTAATATGTCTCGTGCATGGATTTGTACTCGTGCTATAACTTTATCCCCTTCCAAAAAGAGCACGATAAATAATGCTTTGGGTTATTCACAACTTCCTTAAGAAAGATTTAAAATATGAGTAAAACATTAAGCTGTTGCTCATCCAAGTTGGGTGAGTTAGTTTTAATAATAAAGCAAAAAAACCAGCCAAATATATTGTCTTGAAATTTGAGCTGGAGAGAACTGGATTTATTCACTTATTGCTACAGTGCTCTTTTATGAAAAGAGTTTTAAATCCCAGTGATGAAAATAACTTTATTTCTTGCTTTGATGAAGCAAATGAATCCTGAGTTGGATTTATTAATTCCAAATCCAGAGCTGAAGTTTGCTGTGTCTTGTGATCCATGATGGCTGAAGTTAGGCTTGTGGGAAGGATTCATACTGGAGAAGTGAAGCACATGGATTTAAAGAGATTGGAGTGGAATTGCAAGGTTCTCTTTTGTACCTGAGGGAAGACCTAAGGTGTAACCTCAGCAGTAATCTATTCAGTTATGCTGTGCTATGTTTTTCTAATAATTAGTCTCAGCCCACTTGTTTTCACACTTGTTTTTTTTGTTGATTTGGGTTTTTTTTTAAATTGGTATTAGTGTCTGGTACCTTTTGCAACTATGAGAAGACAAGTCTCAAACTTCAAGAGAATGGCTGGTCATTATAAAAAACTGCAGCACCTTACCATAAGTCTCTGGAAGCAGCTCAGAATGATTTTTTTTTTCCCTAAGTCATCCAGAAATCAGATCATTGTGAAGCAAGGAGATTGTGGAATAGGGGACAAAATATATCACTTTACCTTTGGAAATGCTTAAATTCCCTTTCTTTTAGACATATTCTACTCTGCTGCCTCTTTCAGCAGGTCATTGGGAAAGGCTTTTAAACTTTAAGGTGACTTTCCAGCTGGGTTGTATTTAACTGATGGTTTTAACAATGCAGGCAAGTTTCAGCCCCTTGCTGGGATGCTGCCAGACCCCTGGATGAGGGAATATCTTGTTGCTCTTGCCTCTGCCAAGCTGTTACTAGCTCCTGTTATGTCATTTCCAGAAACTCTAACTCAGTTTTGTCCTGAAATAAATGAGCATTCATTTGTCTGTTGCTCACCTTTTCTTCTGTAATGCCATTTGCAAATGGCTTTCTTGTCCTGGTGGCTTTTCTGGGAACATGCTTTTAGGCTTTACTTTGCATCAGTTACTCAGCTATTACTTCATTTGCTTCAATAGAATGATTCCTGAGTTGTGCACCCATGGAGTAAGATCAGAATTGCATCCTTTGGCCATAAAAGCATTTAAGGATTTCCAATGATTTCAAATCCTTTGTGAAGTTTGACTACTACTGAGAAATACATTGTACTCTTAGGCAAAAGATGCAAATCAGTCAGTTAAATCAGAATTGGATAAAGCAGCTGAAGTGTAAACATATATAACTCTTCTTTCCTGAAAGGCAAACTGGGAAAGGTTAAAACCTGTCTTTCTTAATCTCATACATTTCAGTATTTGAACTGAGCCTTGGTGTTCTGGATTTCTTTACTTCTTTGCTCAGTAACAACAGTTTAGAACATGCAGGTATTTCCTAAATGTACCCACTCACAGTCCAGTATTATGATCAGAAAGGTGGGTAAATAACACTGGGAATAGTTTGGAAGAAGGCAAAACAAAGTTATATTCTTTTGTTGACTCTTGAATTGAGAAGAGCTTCTGTTTCTCCACTACCCCATGTCCTACTTACTAAAAGAATGTAAAATGAGAATAGGTCTAAAGAGTAGCAAAAGAGTCACTTCTTGTGTGAGGGGAAATTACGTGGAGTAGATCTGTACAGCTTGAAGAGGAATGAATAAAGGGGAATATGATAAAGGTGAATAAAATGGTGCCTGACACGGAGAAAATGAGCAGGAACGAATCACTGGTGGTTTTATACAGTTCAGAGGAAGCAGCATTTCCATGTGCAAGGTTCAGTTAAATTGTGAAGCTTTCTGCTGTATGGGTGTGAATGCAGAAAGTGTCTGTGCTTCCAGCAGCAGTTCCTGCTCCTAGCCTTATCACCTGCTTATCTCTGCATAGTCACATCTGTCACTCTGGAGCCAGGTGTCAGTTCACTCAACCCTTCACAACCACAGACCTTCAAAGTGTTTCTCAGGCACCTGAGCCAAAACCCTGCATCAACATCAGGCTCCCTTTCCCTGCAGAGTACTGGAGGCTGCCATCCCTTCTTGTAGGAAATAAATTAGTAAAGAATTTTTTTAAATTGGTAAAAAGTTCACACAGTTTTGTATATTTGTATGTGAATACTAAGATAAGGTGTACTGATTTAAGAAGGCTATAGAATAGAAATTATATTGTAATGAGAGACTGAATTAGAAGTAAGTTTTAATACATTTTAAAATATGACTTTACAAAAAGATTAGGTATTTTAGAGAATTAGAACTGTGAAAGATACATTGTAGTAAGACTACATGAGGAAGAAATATAAGTGGTTAGTGTCAGAAGTAAGAGTAACATTGTGTAGCAAAGTATAATAAGCTAAAAAACATTAATAAAGTATTGTAACCAAGAAATAAGTTGACTTCTAATAGAATAGCACTGAGTTTTACATCTCCTATATCTTACCCTTCATCAAGACTAATAATACAATAAAATCTTTTAAAATGCTTCTCAGTTACCCCATCTCTAAAAAGCTGTGACTAAACCAGCACCTTCTAGACAAATGGAGAGTGAAAAAGGAGTACCTCTTCCTTATGCCCATGGTGGTCCTTCTCAATTTTTCCTGCAACAGGATCCTAGAGAAGTTTATTACTTCTGGTCCTAATCTTAGACCTGCCAGGTGGCTGCAAGTAACTCAAGTTTGTCTTTTCTGGCTTCCTTTTCTTCAGCCCTGGTCTTGCTGGATTCTCTCCAGTAAAGCCAAAATCCCACCCCAGCCTCAAACCCCAGGTTTTTTTTTTTTTTTTTTTTTTTTTTTTTTTGCCTTTGTTGTAGCTTATTCACTTCAGGTTAAGTAGAAATGGACCAAAGGTAATTTTCAGAGAGGCAAAATTCTCTTTCAAGTCCCTGAACATAGTGTGGTCTCCTTGGCAGGCCTTTCTGAAGGGAAGGACATGCTAGGTACAGGCATATAGATGGAATTTAAACCATGTGAACATGGCTCCTGTTTCCTTTCTTGGAAAGGAATTTTGGAAAAAAGTGCTATCTAGCTGTTTCCTGCTCTCCCTTGATTTAAGGGTCTACTTTATGCACAGAGATAGCCCAGGCCTCAAAATTTGCTACTCATCAAAACCATTTGTTGTAAAAAGGATATAATTCAGCTAATTCCTTTTTTGTTTGTGATGTTGATAATGTTAATTGTCCAAATTTTTAAATAGTTTCCTGAAACCCCAATTCTTTTGTTTGCCAGATTTTTGCATAAGGTTATAAAAACTGTCCAGAGAAGCACAGCTTTGGGAAATCTGTTTTTCCCTGGCAAATTATTTTCAATGCTAAGAAAGATGAAAGAAATAGAAGTATTTTGGTGCTTTGGAAATGAAAGTTCTGGAGAATTTTAGGTTTATGCTGCTGGGTCAGATTGCTATAGTAATAAACTGTGTCTATTATAATTTTAAAAACAGCTGAGTTCAATAATCTGATCAATATGCTTGGGTGCCTGCTCACCACATCTGGGCCTATGAATCTGATGTTTTCCTCAACAGACTTGATAACAAAGGTGAAGAACATCTCTGATTTGTGTTTGGAGCTGAAAAAAGGAAAAAAAATATTGAAACTTATTCAGTACCCCACTGTGCAGCTTTAAAGATTCTTTAAATAGGAGACCTTTTCAGAAGGGGGTCTCTGGTATATATATTCTCTTTCTCTCTTGCTCTCCTTCTCGCTCTCCTTCTCTCCTTTCAATACAAGTTGTAATTGGAACTTCTTAAAACAATTTTGATGTGTCAAAACATCCCATAAAAAGCATCACGAAAAGGAATGTAGAAATCTATTATTATTTTCCTCTTGTGGGTCAGACAGGCAGAGATGTCTTGCCAGTTCTGGTTGATAAATCCTTGCTTCATTTGGCTTCATTTGTTGCACTTTTTGCTGTCGCCTATGTACTTTAAGGCAGTAATTATCTCTGGTTCCACAACTTCCATTTGGAGAGCAGGAGAACATGGAGGCACTGTCCTTTGTAGGTAGACTTAATTTTTTTTTATCAGGTTCTTTGTATTATCTGGTAATATTGACTGTATCAGTAAATTGGGTTTTTCCTGTACAAGACAGATTGCATTATTCTGAATCTCCATAGGTTTTGACTTCAAAATCCCCTTTGGGCCTTTGTAGTTTTGTCATTGTGTAAGTTTTTTTTGATTTTTAATTTAGCCTCAAGTACTAGAAATTGTCCCACTGAGAGAAAAAAAGATCTGTCCAAAAATCTGCCATCTGAAGGAGAACATTGAGGGAGGGCTTCAGCCTTACTCACTCTGATCTTTTCTAGATGACTTGAAGATTACCCAAGCATGAAATTGAAAATTCATCTTCCTGTTTACCTATTACTGGGCTAATTAATTTTAAGTAAAATTTTAAAAGTGCAAGGGGACGTTATTCCACAAACTCTCTCTGATGTTGCTGTCATTGTGCTTTGTGGTGGGGAGATATTGAAGTACAGAGAAACACTTGTTCTTCCTACCTTTTATAACAAAATACCTACAGTTTTCTACAGCACTTCTGCTTTTCAGTTTGTGTGTGTGTAATTTAACTCTAGTTTCCCGAGGAAATGTAAGACTGTGCAATCACAAAAGATGTTTTTAGAGCCACAGGGAGTGTGTCAGAGGACAGGATGCTGTGGTGGTTCAGTGATGTGGGCAAGGACCAGGGAAGGGCTGGCAGGGGAGCTCTGGCAGGAGCCAGAAAGAAAGAGTGGGGACCTAAAGCTGGTGTGCAATGAGTGCTGTGGAGTCACATCACCCACAGGGATATGGAAAATCAGACTTAATCAGCTCTGCTTTTCAGGGAGCAGCTTGTTTAAATTTGAGACTTTATGCAGGATTTCAGAGAGTTTATCTGTGGTAATGATGGAATAAATTCATGTGAATATCAGACTGTGCCACTCATGGCACAATGATTTATTTTTTCTTAGGAATAAAAGTGTGTCTTTCAGAGAGATTTCTAGTCATATCTTTCATGTCCTGGAAGGACAGCCCCTACTTCAGGCAGCACAACAACAAACTGCCAAAGAGCTTTTCCTTTTTGCCACGTACAGCAGCAGCCAGGCTTTGTCAGGAGGCTGGGCTGTCCCAGAGCTGGCTCCAGCAGCATCCCAGGAACTGGCACACACTGGTGCTGTGCCAGCTGTTCTCTTCTGTGCTGAGGCTGGGCTGCTGAGACCTCATGTGCTGTAAAAACTAAAAAGGACAGACATATTTTTGTGAAATTTTGCAGTGTGACACTCTGTGTCTGGTGCTTAAAACAGGTGGGAATGAGATGGGAGGAGTGTGTAGGGTGGAAATCCAGCTGGAAGCAGTCCCTGACACTAGTTTGTACTGATGATAAATCTTGGCTGGCACTTTTGAGTTGTTGCAAGTGCTTCTCTTTCCCTTGACCTATCCTTGTGTGTGTACCCAGCCGCTTCACCACAGAACATTAATATCTTACTGAGGCAGATAGAGAGAGCTTCAGTTCTTTGGGTGGGCTGTTTGTAATAGCCATGTCATGGGGGCAGAACTTTCTGCCCTTTCCAGAACAGTGACAGCTCAGAGAGAACACACTGCAGCCACGGTGCTCTTCCTGCCTGTCCATCAGGAATGGAAATCTCTCATCTGATGTTCTTCCTTTGTACCTTGGGTTTTCCATGGGCATAGTTGGTGGAACACTGATGAATGTTCCCTTCCTTTTTACCAGACTTTACATACTTAACCAGACCCGTGGCTGGTGTTAATTTTCACTGCTTTGTTAACTCAGAGAAGACAATATAACTATGCTTAAACACAGATGGCTCCAGGCCTCCAGAAAGAGAGGACGGAAGGGGAAGTGGTGGCAAAAGGCATATTTTGTGCCCTGGTCTCAGTGCAAAATATATTGTAACCTGCCACCTTTGTGAAGCAGAAATTAAATGGAGAAAATGAGCTACAGAAAATAAAATTGCATCTCAATTTTTATTTTATTTATCGGGTGCATACTGCTAGTTTTTATTACTATTTGTTTTGAATTAATGGCAGAATGAGACATGTCTTCATAACAATTGGAATTCCTGTCTGTGCTAGTCTGTCTGCAAAGGAAATCTATAGGTTTAGTGGCTTGAAAGCAAAGGCATAGAGAATAACAAGATTACACCCTGCTTTCATTAAAAGCCCAGGGTTGGAGCTGCAGAGTAGGATTTTCTTCAAGTGCAAAGAGCCAGTGTGCCTTGCTGTGGGTGTGAGAGTACCAGCAGCATTTTGGATCTTTGAGTGCACTGGTGAGATCATGGTTATCATAAAGGCTGTTATCATGATGAGACAATTATTCAGCCTACGCAGTAGGAGCCTGTGAGAACTGGCTGATTCTGATTAGTGCTTCACTTTTATTTTTTTTGCTGTAAGTTTTTCATTTGCTGTTCACAAACACAGTTCTTGTGATGCAGTCCGAAATTTGATTTTCATTATCACTGTGTCTGTAGCCTCTGCCAAACTACACAGCTACTCAAACTGCAGCTGTAATGGATTGTGGCCTCTGTAACTTGAATGTTTGTTAGTCTGTCTTTAGAAGGGCAGAAGGGCAGTCTGTGACTACCTTTCAGAATATACATTGTAACTCTAGAAAGCAGCTCTAGGGCTAAAAATCAAATTTTAATAATTTTGCTGCTTTTATAAGCTATGTAATATATATTCAGAAGAGATGCATCATCAATTACTCTGATTTCTCTAAATAGCTGTAATTTTATGTAGTGGTTTTGCAGCTTAATGCCAAAAATGTGGCAATTTCTCTAAAGAGTCCATATAGCATCTTGATTTTATGCGTGCTGTAAAACAGAGCATCTTAATGTGTAAGGAAAAAATGGTGCCTAGGACTCCTAGGATTTCAAATGCTTTGGAATGGGCTGAAATGGACCTAAAGATCATCTTACTCTGAGCCTTCTTCATAGCAGGCACTGATATGAGGCTAATGGGTTCCTTGTAGTCCCCTGGGTCTTCCTTTTAAAAAATGGGGGTTATGCTTCCCTTTTTCCAGTCAGTGGGAACATCACCAGCCCAGCACAAGTTCTTGAATGTGGTGGATAATGGCTTAGGATATTCAGCTGCCAGTTCCCTGGGGACCTGCAGGTGCATCTCATCAGGTCCCATGGACTTGTGCACCTTCAGGTTGCTCTGGTGGTCTCAGACAGGGTCTTCTCCTGCAGTGGGCAGTGCCTCATTCTCCCAGTCCCTGCCTTTGCCTCCTGGGACTCGGGCAGTGCAGCTGGAGCATTTGCTGGTGAAGGCTGAGGCAAAACCTTGTCACGTACCTGTCTTCTCCATGGGTAACCTGGTTTCCTGTTTTCTTCCAGGGAAGGCCCACATTTTCCTAAGTCTTCCTTTTATCACCAACATACCTATAGAGGCTTTTCCTGTTGCACTTGATGTTCCTGGCCAGGCTTAATTCTGTCAGGGCTTTAAATTTCCTAACCTGATCCCTGGCTGCTTGAACAGTTTCTCTGTATCCTTCCCAGGCCACCTGTCCTTGCTTTGGCCTTCTCTACATTTCATTTTTGTGTTTGAGTTAATCCAGGAACTCCTTGTTCATCCACTCAGACCTCCTGGTGGTTTAGTGACTTCCTCTTGTTGGGATGCATTGCATCTGAGTTGGAGGAGGTGATCCTTGAATATCAGGCACCTTTCCTGGGTCCTTCTTCCCTATGGAGGCTTATCCCACAGTGCTCTACAGGGCAGATCCCTGAAGAGGCCAAAGCCTGCTCTCCAAATCTTGCTGTGCTCATCCTCACTGCTCTAAAGATTTTCAACTAATTTTCTTTAGAGTTCATTTATGTGCCTGTAATTTAGAGCAGACTTCTCAGCATACTCTATGGTTCTATATGGTTTATTTTGTTTAATTCCTCTTTATTTTTAGAGTTACGGAATAAAAGTAGATTTTTAAAGTTCTATTTTTAAGACTTTCAAACTTGCCAGAATAATTCAAACACATCACTGTTCTCTTTTGATTTGGACCTTCATTTGGAGCTCTGCTTCTGATAATGTGAAGCAGCTAATGGTCATGGATTTTTACATTAAGAAAATATATTTCTAACTGCCAGCCTTAGTAAAGTATACAACACTGAAATCTATAAAATAGTTTTGTTCTGTCTCAGTAACGTTGAATTAAGAACAGACTCTTGGAAGCTGGGAGAGCTCTTGATACAGTGCTCATAGGATGGTCCCAAGGAGCACAGATGTAAGAATGACCAAGTGGATCCTAATATGTATTTTACAAAGGAAAGTTATAAAGTTTCCATTCTGGTCCCTTGCATGCTGTTGCAGAGTTCCCTTAGCGTTAGAAATTCTCATAGTGTCTCACCCAAATCTGGTTGCTGCAACTGAAACTTTCTACTCCTACTACTACTCGTAGTAATGGGGGAGAACAGACAATTTTCTTCTGCGTTGTGTCAGGGTTTGATGGACTTGAGGAGTGTTGCCATGTTCCATCAGTCATCTTTTCTTCAGGCAAAAAGAGGATGTGTTTTACAGACTTTTCATTGCTCTTGTTGTTTCCCAAATATCCATATCTTCCTGGCAGCAGGACAGCAAAAGTCACAGTATACCTGTGGCTTTGCAAATACTAAATGGAAGAGAAAGATGATTTCACTGTGCAGCCTGTCCCTCCTGCACTCTACTCTGCAGCTTGTCTGCTGTCCTCTGTTGAACCTGCAAGGTTTTATACCCTGCAGACAATGCTGAAGAAGAGTCCTTACTTGTCTAGCCTATGAAAAAAAAAATTCTCCTTATTTTCACTTAAATTCATCTTTTTTGGTTCAGTATTTCTGTCCCACAGCATTCCTCTGGTCTTACTTATCATTTTGGTCTAAAGTTTCACTCTTGACCATGGATATTCTTCTTGTAGTTTCATGTTTGCATTGGTAATAAACTTTACTTCTTGCCCAAATCATTAATAAAACATTGTTGAGAAGGACTCTTGCAGAACATCCATTCTTTTTGACAGTGAATGTTAATATCTTCTTCCTGAGTCCAGTTACTAGATCCCTCTTGGATTAATCTAGCAGTCTTTCCATCAACACTGTGTTCCTTACCTTGCTTATGAGAATGTCAGGTACAAGTACTGCTCTTCTCCAGTCTCCAATGCCTGTCACCTTTACATGAAATAAAATTAAATTAATTTTATACTGTTTCCTCTTGACAGATCCAGATTGATTGCAGTCCTTCCCATTAACTTCAAATGGTGACAGATTCAGATACAGGAGATCTTTAGGACTAGAAGTTTGACCAGACCAGTGTAAAACTTTATTATCTCCTGGTTTTTTGAGTTTTCTTTCCCACTCTGTTCTTTCAAGTTTAGTACTAATTTGGTCTACAACAGTGTTTTGCTATCCTGCCTGTTTTCCAGGAAGACTCAAAAAAAAAAAAAAATGCAAACCAAACAAAACAAAGAAAAAAACCCAACAACAAACACCCCCCCAAAACAAACAAACAAAAGACCCCAAACAAACCCAAAACCAAACCCAGAACATCAAAAATCCTAGTGGCTGGAATTTTATCTTAAGCCTATATAATTTCCATGTCCTAGCATGAGTTATTGTTGTTGTCTACCCTTGTTGTAGACAATGACAACAACTTAGCACACATTTTAGTACCCTTGGAGCTTTCTGGGCAACAGTTCTTTTATGTTTTCTTCTATTCTCCTCTGTGAAGTAGTGATTATTTTATGTTTGTTAAACATTTTAGTCAAAATTTATCCTATCTTTAAAAGGGGAACAATGCCTTTATCCCTGAACAGAATTTCCCTGCAACATTCCTCCTTCTCAGCCCTTCCACAAACTGGTTTAAAATAAAAGAAATCACAGGGGCAGAAATTTAAAAAATTCTAAAAAATTGAAAAATAGTAATCTTCAGTTTTTATGTAGGTTTGCCTCCAGTCATCTGGGTGTGCCTATTTTGGGGGGAAAAAGGAAAAGCCAAGAGGGCTGGTGGGGGAGAGAGGCAAATGAGCAATGTTCAGTGCTGGCTGCTATTTGTCTTTGCTTAGAGTGTATGGATATGCAAGTCCAAAGCTATTTATTGCTAACCACAGACTCAGGGAAGCATTCAGGGTTGTTTTCTGCAGAAGAGCAATTTCAGAGTTTAAGCAATAAATTCTTCCCATCTCCAAGTGACAACTTTTTCCTAGAAATGTAGTGCCTGAAATAGGACAGTGTTCCAGATGAGACCCAAGCAGAGCTGTGGAGGAGACAGAGATTTCTTTCCTGTGTCATCCAGGCTGTTACTTTTGTGTTTACATCCCCAGTGTATAAGCTTGTGTTGATGGAGGTTGGCCGTGCCATACAAACTAAACAACTCCCTCTCCAACTTCATCCTCTGCTGTTTGCTGTTACCCCCTCTAAAGCAGGAGGGATACATTCCCTCCCACCCCTGTGTAGGGTGTGTTCAGTTCCCAGGCAAATCTGGACAAGAATTGCCACATTCTGTTGTTCTGAATAGGGGACTAACATTACCTGGGCTTTCAGGCATCGCATCAATGCACCTACTCTGTGATAATTATAATTATTATACAGGTTAGTGGGTTTCTTCATATGCTCGCTTGCTCTTGCTAGGCCAAGAAAGAACTTGGCCTCTTATGAATATTAATAGCTTTATGTGAAATTTATGAAGAAGCAAAATATTTCTGACTTTTTGTAGTGGCAGTGTTTTTTGTTTTTTTTAATGAATCTTTCATAGTTACCTTTCTTGTTCCAAGGGTTTCTTCCTGGAGGATTTTAGTATCAAAGTACTAATGGCTGGACTTTGTTGTTTGGTTTGGGGTTTTTAAGTTTTGGTTGTTTTTTTTGTTTTTTTCTTAAGGTAAAATACACATCTCTGTTTCTAAAATTACCCTGAGGGGTTTTTTATAATACTGGTTGTTATTTCAAGGAAACTGAGAATTTTCACATACAATTGCTTCAAGTGTAGCCTTGTCGATTTTATGACTGGTATATGAATTTACTTAAGAGAAAGTGAGAAAAATGTCACCTGAAAAACATGCATTTGGTACCCTTCTGCCCCTTGTTACTGATTGCTAATGATTCTGATTTTTTGCATTTTTTTCCCTGTAGAAGTCAACTTACTGCTGCATGGAGCGTGCAGAACGCTTAAAGCACTAAAATCTCACTCAGGCAGCATGTTGAGATTTTAATGATTCCATGACTTAATTATGGAGGCAATCCTTTGGGAATGAGGCAAAGATGGTCATTTCAACATAGGAAAAGGAATAATGAATAATTAAAAAATCTAATTAAATGAGTTTCTTATGCTGGAGTGGGTTGGAGGTTTCTTTTTTGCTTTTATATTTTCATTTCAAATGTTTCCTTAAAGGATGAGAAATTGTGTGTGTACCAGCAGGGACTAGTGTCTCCACTGAAAATTCTGGACTTAGTTTGGCTAAAGTGGGAAGTCTGCAGTGAAAGTCAGAGTGAGTAAATATGTCCTGTGTACCTGCTGAGGGAGCCTTGTACTCAAATGTGGCAGTGATCAGGGAGAAACTGCAGCTCTCTCCTTGGCTCACGTGCAGGTGTTTTCCTTGTCCCAGGAATACTGCATGTTAGTAGGAGATTTTTGATGTATCCAAGTAGTTCAGGGAAATTTAAAAGGAAAAAAAAAACCAAAAACACCTACCCTACAAACAAGCCAAAGAGCCATTTTTCTTCCTTTCTTATAATTTCTGCATTTTTGCACACAGAAGTTTAACAAAAAAAAAAACTTATACACCTGGAAGTCTTGGAGCAACTGGGAAATGCAGGCAACTTCAAAGAGCCTTTCTTGTGACCTTTGCAGATGGGTCCTTTGTTACTCTTGCTCAGCAACTTTTTATTTCAAAATAAAACAAGTAAGCTGCTCATAATGTGCAGAGCTTGGCAACAGGAAAATATGCGGGCACTGGATCACCCAGTGCAGCTCCCTACTGTTGGCAGTGGGGGGGGGAAACCCATTTCAGAAGGTGATAAAGTGCTGCCTTTGTCCAAAGTTAAAAGTACTTTTCCTTTTGGGGCTGTGTCATGGTAGGGAAGGTTAAATGATATTTTTGTGATCACAGTATCTTGCTAAAGCAGAGAGGCCTACTACCCCTGGATACACATTGTGGAAAGGCTCACTTGGTCAAAATGCCTTTTAGCCTAAAGTATATACTTCTGAGTCAAACCTAACAAATATCAAAGAATATTAATTAAAGGGTACTGGAAAATGATCTACTAACTACAGACAAAGGTGTTGCATCTGTTTGTGACTGATGCCATCCCACTCTGTTTGGTAGCTTCATTTGCTTAAGCACGTTGACTTCCTGGCACCTTTTTGCAGGTTCTGCAGTGGTTTTTTAATAAAAGCTTTTTGTGTAGTTTTTATTATTATGAGACTGCTTCTGCTCCAAAAAGAAAACAGCAGGCGGGGGGAGTTGATGCCGAGAAACTTGAAATACCAAAAAGACATTTTCTGCTGCTGTTTTGGGTTGTTTTTAAACCACTCTGAGACAGGGAGTTTTTCATCTGAGATGAGCAGGGAATAACTCATCTTGTGTCTGTTTGGGGACTGGAAGACCTGGCAGAGGAGCTTCTGAGAGCCACCTCCTTGATACCTGCTCTCCTTATATTGGAGGAAACCCCAGCTTGGGCTCAGTGTTCACTGGATGTGTGAGCAGATTGCTTTTGTGTGTTGGAGCAGAAGTTAACAGATGCAGCAGTGATTAATTGACCACTCAGGGTGAAGTTTGTAGCTGAATCATAAAATCCTGATGAATGGCATTTTGTGTTTCTTTTTTTGAAGCTCACCAGGATGGGATTGATCCTCCTATCATATCACAGACAGCGTTCAAGTTCTGCGTGTGGGAGTGCAAAACTGATACCAAGCCTGCTTTTGCACTTATTCCTATATATACAGGGGTAGCTTTTCCTGTCTCTGTTGATGTCATTTGCAGACACCAACATCTAACTAAATTTCCAGATCAAAACTCAGTTTGGTTCCCTGTAGCACCCTTCCACTGACCTCCTGGTCACCCTACTGTGGCTTGCAGTAGCTAGGAGATCATGTTGAACTAGGCAGAGAGAAATGATGAAAGTAGGAGGTTAATATTCTGAAGTTAATATTCTAAATATACAGTCTCGGAACACCATTGAGTAGTTCCAAGTGAGGGTTGAAAACTATGTCACTGTGATCTGGTGTCAGTTTGGGATACAAGTTCTACCCCTTAAGATGTGTGAAACCAGTTTAGTGCCATTTTCCTAGTGATCTTTGTCAGCACCCCTAAGATACTGACACTACATGAGAGTTTCAGTCCAGGCTGTAGTGTGGTGTTTGAATTGCAGGTACAAAAAGATTTTTTAGAAGTTCATGCTTGTATCACTTTCAGTGGTTCCCAAAAAATACAGATTTTAGCAATATTATTCTAGGCAGAGGACTAATGGGAAGAAAGTTTTTGGTGTGTTTGCTCTGCAACCATTTAGAGGTTTTATATATAAAGTGTGAAACTCTTACCAGTGTTTCTTGCAATGGATAAATTTCCTGGGCTGCTTGGCAGTACCATCTACAAACCCCCACAAAATCTATCTTGCAATTAGTGTGCCTCTATAAATAAGATACATCAGTACCTTTTCCTTAGTTGGTCATGAGTCAGAGATGAAACTCTTTACACCATCTTTGCAGAAGAGTTAGTATTATTTGTCACTGTGAGCTCCCTTTCTCTGTGTAGGCCTCAAACAAAATCACCCTGTTTTGAAAGCAGAGTTGGTGATCTCCAGTCCTGGGTGCTCTTCACTCTTCTGAAGTCCTTTCTCCTCTGCTGGTGCATGAGCATATTGCTTCCCTCTCCCACTTTGTTTGCAGGAGGATTTACCATGCCTGTGTGGTGGCCTGGGACAGCTGAAGATTTATTTTCCCATTTCCCCTGCCCCTGAACCCATGGGCTGAGTGAGCCTTGAGTCAGCATTTGAACTGTCCAGATATACTGTGCCAGTCTTCAGGGCAAACAAGAACCTGTAGTAGTTTTCTTTAAAAGTCATGCCTTAAAGTTAAAATTCACAAATGTGTCAGCCTTCCTCATACTCTGCGTAAGCTGGACCACAGGAGGTGTAATTTCATCAGTAATGCCAAAATGTGTCATCCTTGCACAGAGAAATAGTAATTTTGCACATCATTCTAAAAGCTTAAAAGTGGCTGCTGCTTTGATGTTGTTTCAGCTCAGAAGGCAGGTGATGTGTCTGGAGAGGGCTTAGTGAAAAGCATATTCCATTATTGTTTTCTGTGTGGGTGTTTTGGGGAGCATTTGAAGAATTTTGGGGTGGTTTGGTTTAGTTTTGGGTTTTGTTGTGGTGGTTTGTTTGGGCATGGGTTTTTGATTGTTTGCTTGTTTTTGTTTTTACAATCATTATAATTTCTACTTAAATTTCCAGTAGGAAATTTAAGAAGGTTCATTTAAGAAGTACTAAGCCTCTGGCCTTTATCACTTCATCATTGAATTTGTGTCATTTGCAAAGCATTTTTAAGCTCTTGTAACTAAAGGAGTCAAATAAGAAATAGAATGCAATTCAGTACAATTCTGTAAATTCAAAGATGGTAAGGGGTTAGCACTGTAAAAGTGGTGTATAAAATGCAATTTCCTGCTTTTTAGTGTAGTGCATACATCCCTTTCTGACTGTCATGCTTCCCCAGTTTCTTTGGGATTGTTATTGCCAAAATAGAATTCTACTAGAAGGAGAAGGTGGTGGGAGAAACTCAATTCAACAACACAAAAGAGCCAAACAGCCTTAACCTTTCTTATTTTCCATTCATTTGCTACTTAGTGACCTTGATCTTCTGCATGTTTGGAGATGGGTCCATCCTAACCTGGACATCAAATGTGTGAAGAGGAGCTAAAAAGTATAACTAGTTGCTAAACAAGCTTTTAGTCTTGTTTGGTTTTATTTGGTTGGTTTTGAGACACAAGGCCTGCTAGTCTAACTAATGAGCAGATGAATCTTAAAAGACTCATGAGAAAGTTTTTTATGGTTAACCCATTTTTTAATTTTTTTTTAATTTCTTCTGCCTAGTCTTCTCCCTAAATGCTATTTTCATGAATTGTTTTTTTTATTTTTAATAAGTCTTGTTTGTCTTTTCCCCCCCTTCTCATTTACATTGCTTTACTCAATCCAAAACAGGGCAATAGTGGCATTTGTTCTGTACCAGAAAACTCAGAAATTAAGAATATAAGAGTAGCCTAATGAGAATTGGGTTTACTCCATGTGTTTTCCTTTCCTTTGTTCTCTGCTATTTCTGGTCTACCTATAATGCTGTTTTCATATTTGGGAAAATGCAACATACTTTGTTTACCAGTAAAAGTTGTCACAGTGACCTTCTACCACTGTGTGTGTTTAGAAGCCTTTTTGGACCCATAGTGATCTGAGAAGTGTGAATGTTCAATGTTTCTGTGGTGTTCCATCTTACCTAAAACCCCTCAGGTTTTCATAATTTTTTTGGCATTTTCTCAGTAAGCCAATATTTTTGTGAGTGTCTCATTTTTTTTTTTCTTAGTGCTGTATAATTTATCTTTAAAAACTGTAAAAAAGATAGTGCTATCTTCACCCTATTAGCTGCTGACCAATTGATGAATTAACACAAGTAATTAGATTGTGAACAACTTTTGCTCCTATAACTTTCTGTGTTTTTTTCCAAATCCATCTCAATGTCATATGCTAATGCTGTTTTGCAGTCTTTTGAATCTAGTTTTAACAGTGGACAAGCATCTTAACCTAAACCAAATGACACTTTCAATTGATAAAATCACTTCCAGACATTTTTATTGTGACTTTGTGAGTAGATGAAGCTAAGTAGACATTATCCTTGTGCTAACAGAAAGTGTAAATTTCCCAGTGTTCAAGTAAGATACAGTTTATCATTCTTTATCAGGACCCTATGGATTGTGCTGAAACACTCATTGGCATTTCATTAACTTTGTAATTAAGGGTGAAATCAAATAGCTTAATTATTTTACTGAAGTCTGAAAAGAAGCACTTAATGAAGATTTCCAATACCCAATTCCCTTGAAGTGAGTTATGACACATCTGGCATGAAAACCTTCACACTTCATCCAGCTTTCATCTGGCAGTGCCCTGTCACCTTCCAGGGAATGGTGCCACTTCTCCATTTCCCCAAAAGCAGCAGTTGTACATATACAGTTGCTTTTCCACAGGAGTCTGAATCTTTTACTCACACTTTTCTTGTAAACTCTTTTCTATTGGAGGCTATCCCAGCCTACAAGCTACATAAAATCTCTCTAGTTAGTATCTGTCCAACTGTAAGGAATCTTTCTTTTCTTCCATTTATTTTTTTTAATCATAGCTAAAAGATAATTTCTCAAAACCGTAGCTTGAAAAGGCATTTTTCTTTTTCTGAAATCTAATTCTGGAGACGTTTGGACACTGTAGTTCAAGCAGGGATTGTAATCCACATAATAAAAACATCTGCATGTTATGTCCAATTGATTAATTAGCTGAAAAGATCCTTGGGATGAAGCAGTCTTGGCTGACAGATAAATCCTCCAATTTATGCATATCTCAAGGGATTGGGTGAGATCACTTATTATCCTAATTTCTTTGCATTTTTCCTCATTAGTAAAAGCTTGGCCTGCTTTCTACCTGCATAGAATACAACCTGTGCATAGGGTGGCACTTGGGTGTTTAAGCTGGATATGTGCATATTATTCTCCATGCCAGCATTTTTAAAAAGTTTGCTTCAAGTATTTTAAACACCTAACACTTGATAATGCATTATTTGTATTTTCATTTAATGAGGTTATTTAGGCATAAATTACAGTCTTGTATGGTTAAAAGGCTTATAGGACGCCACAGGATTAGCCAGCAAGTGGTGAATGACAGCAGCATTCACTTCAGCTGTGGCTCAAATAAAGTTGGTTTCCTAAGGCAAAGACTCATGACTCTTTCAAATCCAGATGGAAATATGCTGGGAATAAGAGGTATACAACTCTATTGAATTTTGTTGAATCCACTTTCAGTTCTGGTTCTGCTGTATTTTCTAAGCACTTCCATGCTAATAACTCTGTTCTGTCAGACAGGGGAACTAATGTCAGCTTTGTTTTACAAAGATCTGAACTTCCAAGAGGATAACTGCCAAGGTCATGCAGGCAGTTGTAGGCTAGAAAGTAAAGCTTTGGGTGCCTTTTAAATTTTTTTTTTTAATAGGCACAATGCAGTCTTCCATTTCCCACCAACACTTGAGATCGCTGTCCTTCCTGAGGTACTTTCTTCAGCTCCTATGAATCAGCAGCCTGGCTGCTCTCTCTGGTAGGGCTCTGGTAGTGCTAGAACAGATTCTCCTCACTGCTGCCCTTGAAGAGCTGGGCCAAAATCCAGGTGCCTGCCTGAGCGTGGCCTTTGACAGCTTGCAGTGGTACCCTGCAGTTCAAAGCTTGCTCTGGGCATCCTTGGGGTATTCTCTTTGCATCTTTAGAAATGTGTTTATTCAGGTCTCTATAGAGCAGTGGGAGTTGACTGCTTCTGGTTCAAATCTAGGCATTGCCCAAGTGCAGCATTCCTCTTCCCACAGCTTTCCAAAGGCAGCATTCTGTGAGGCTTCAGAAGTCTTTCAGCTGTGGAGGGGGAGTGTGGAGAGTCACATGGTGGTGTGTCGGTACAGGAGCTTTGCATGCACTCAGAAACAGTGGTTTTACTGCATCAGGAAGAAAAATCCCTAAGGTCACACAACTGTGGCCTCCATCCTTGAGCATTTCTTAAATATCACTCCAAAATAAACAGCTTTTTAAACCTGGTTTGTTAGCTTTGTGAACAGGAGACAAACAGCGCACTGTGTGCTTCCCTTTGGACAACATACCATGTGTTCAAAGTAGTTTCTGTTTTGGAGATCTGAAAGATTATTTTTCTTTTAGCCCTGTTATGTGAAAACTAAAGCATGTTGCTTGCTGGGCCTCAGCAACCAGAATTCAAAAAATGTCTTTCAAGTTTAGGGGAAGAATATTTACAAAAGTGTGAGACATCTCTGGATTTTATGTTGCCCTGAGAGGATTCAGCCTGATTTGGCTAATTGCACTGCAAATTTAAATTTAACTTAATTTTTACAACAGATTCTGTTTTTTTCTTTCTGGAAAGAAATGTTAGTACCATGTAAAATACAGTGGTTTTGCTTGGAGAGACTTTTGGGTTTTATCTGAAAGAAATCAGACTCCCTTAAAATGCTAACCTTCATCACAGTGAAGTATGCTGCTAGGAATACTGGGAAAGGTTAAAAACAGCAGTGTTGAGGCAAGCTGCTGATTGTTCGTATTTGTGCAGAAAAAATATGGTTCCTTATTTACTAGATGCTTGCTCTGTGTTCATCCTAGTAAAAGATCCTCCTGCAGGCCTTAATACTGCTGCTATTTTACCTCCCCTAATGAATATTCAAAAGCTGCAGTCATTGAGGACTCAGGTGGCAAAAATAGTAAGATGATTGAAGCAAGCCTTGACATAAAAGCCTAAAAGTACATTTCCAACTACATGGAAATAATGCCGATTTCCCTTCCTGACCACGTAAATGAACAGTGCCAGAAAATCTCCCATGAATTAAATGCCTGTTTCACACAGCAGTGTGATTGCATCTTTCTCTCTGTATGATGTGTTGTAATAAGTATGTTTAAAAAAAAAAAAGGGAAAAAATACAACAGAGCTTTCTGTAATCCTCTCTCACAAAATGTATTGGATTTGAAAAATCGGTATAAAGAACACACTGTTAAGATATGGCAATGCATGCATTGTTTTCTACATAATGCAGTCAGAGTCTCCATGGTAAAAAGAAATTTTTATTTTATTTTTTTTGTCACCATCAGCAGTTAACCTAAAGTAGGAGCTGCTCCATTTCATTATAGGTTAAATGGCTTACTATACAAAACTAGCTGAGAGACGTACAACGCTAACACTGCATTTTTTTAGTAGGTTTTAAAAACATCCTTGAAGATCAGTGAAGAAAAAACAATGCAGCATATGTTATTGTTCTGGAATTTTTTTTAATAGAAAGCGCTCCTTTTCAGCATTCCCCCTTCAGTGGAGTCACTTAGACACTTCCAGCTGGTGGCAGGGGATACAGCCATAATACAGCTTTCTCTGTCCCAGCTGTCTTTTTCATTACGTTAAATGCATTACGATGGCTGCACTGCTTTACAAAGGCTCAGGTGCAGAAAGGTATAGGAGGAAATCTGCAACTATGTGTTTTTATAGTGACTGCAAGCTTCTGCGAGATCTCTGAATCCTGAATGTGTTCCTGGCTCTGGTCACAGATCTCCTTCCAATCACTGGAGCATTTGCTGTGAGGGCTGGCTAAAGGTGCCCGAGGAAATCACCTTTTACAAGGGAGCATTGTTGTAAAGGATTTTTAATGCATTATGGCTCACGCAGCATCACAGTTAAAGAAAAACAGGGATTTAGAAATAAATGCTGAGGAAGAAACTGAGAAAAAAAGAAAACACAGGAAAAGATCCCGGGATCGGAAGAAAAAGGTATCTAGATCTGTGCCAAATTCTGAACAGGGATTCTTTTGTTTTAATTTTCTTACCTTGCAATTGAAGTATTAAAAGCTTGTTCTTGCCTGTAACTTGGTAATAGTTGAAGTAATTTGTTAACATTGTAAAATATCATTTGTAACCACATCTGTGGGGTTTGCAAAGCAATTGAATGTTTAATTGGATATTAGTTGATTGCAGGGATGATGCAGAAGGTGTGCATTCATTTCCCACTTATGTTACTGTGATATGCAAACTGTCTGTGAGTTGCAAATAGTTTGTAACCATCCTGTGGGGTTTAATGCTGAGCTTTCTCATAGGTTTAATATGAGAATATTAAGTATAGCATAATAGTTTAGTCTTACATACAGGCTACTTAAAAGGGATGTTTGTAGAGGCAGATTTTTTTTTCTTTGTGTTGGGACTGTGTCACATGTTTGGCTTCTGAAACATCCATTTTTGGGATAATGTTACAGAATTAAGGTGTTTCAGTGTTTATCTTTTTTCTTAACTGTGAGCTGTTTAACGGAATTGAGCTGTAACAGTCTGTTACTAGCAACTTTCTTTTGTTAGGAAAATGCGTGGCTGAGATTACAGTGCCTGGTTTTTCTCTGCTGTAGATTTATCTTTGCTGCAGAAAACCCTTCAGCAAACTAGGATCTGAAAAATTCAGTAGGCACTGCATTGCTCATTGTTCAGGTCAGGAGCTTCTGTGTGATTCCAGGCTTACTGTTTCTCTCTAAGGTATAAAGCAAAATAGTTATGGTTTGTGGCATAATGACAGATAAAGAGGCCAGCTACTTTGGCAGCTCTGAGGATGTGTCCTTATAAATGACACCTTGTACTCTGCTCCATAGAAATAAGGCCCTGCCACAATTTCTTGTCTTTGGCTGTATTTCATGATAATTTTTTCAAGAACATATCAAGGAGCCAGTTGCCTTTAGAGAAACCTGGGCATGTAGTATTTCTGTGTGCCTTTGTGCAATCCCCCTAAGGGGGAGATTGGATAATCTTCATATGCTCAGAGAAACGGTGCATGTGCTTCCTAAATGACATGTAGATTTCTTCTAACATATGTGCATCTTTTGCTTGGGCGAGAGTCAGCATTTCCCTGCCCTTTTCTCTTTTTTCTCTGCTGTGGCAGTACTATAGCTAATGAAAAGCACTGAGAAACCCACTGCCTTCTGTTCCAGCGAGCACGTTAGGAGACTCTTAACATGCTGCAGTACATTTGCTGCAGCCATCTACACTGTAGGTATTTTTTCTGTGTCAATGTATAGGTCTTCTGAATCATCTTCCAGGATAAAGGACTGTATAAGTTTCTGTCTTTGAGGTGAATTTTGAGGTGCTGCTGTTTGAAACCAGCCTGAAATAGTAATATTTTTCTTGGCTGCTGTTTTGGTTGTGTGGAGATTTGTAATATTGCTGTCAGGGTGGGTTTCCCCCCAGCTGAAAATGACCATAGCAGTAAGGAATTAATTGTAGGAGCTGTCCCCTCAGCTCATATTTACCTTGCCTTGTGAGCTAAAATATTATAGTCTCTCAGCTGAATCTACTCATGCTGCAGGGAGCCCACGTTGTACTTGATGTGCTCAAGTTTAACAATAGCATGCCCAACCAGATCCATGCACTGTCTTTGTGTAAGGGAGCTTCCTCATAGCTCAAAATTAGAACAATATAGAAGGGATATGGCACTGAGAGGCTCTTGATTCAGTGAGGTGAGACAATTGCTTTGTGGACAAAAATGCTTTATTGTTTATACAACACTGCTGTAGAGAGGAAATCTCTCAGCAGCCAGAGTGGCACATGGATAAATATCTTCTTATTAATCTCAATTATATGGATTTCTTTCAGTGTTTTATTTCTGCATCTTAAGAATGAGAGAAAATAGAGAGGTTTTGCTCCACCAATTTTTTTTGGGTTCTCCCCCTGCCACCCCTGACCCCTTTGGAATCTGGTAGCTTATTACAGTTTGTTTCTGAGTTTTCCTTAGGACTCTGCAGATTCAGGACAGGTAGAGGCCCTCTCTAGCAGGAGAATGGAACAAAACCCAGCAATTACTTCACTTAATTCTCATACATTTGGGCATCATTCTCCTATAAAAGACATGGTCTTGTTACCCAATACATAGGGCGTAGGAAGTCCAATAATTTGGTTTGCCATTTTGCGCTTTCCTGACTATTTAAAACATTTTCCCCCCAAATTTTCCACTATGAGTAGTGAGTCACTTCTTGTTCCTCTGCACCACCCACAAGCAAGCGGTACTCGGGGATTTTTTTGTTGATCACATGATACTGCACAAAGCTTACCCTTTGCTTAAGCAGCATGCAGAAATATCCTTTAGAGTCTTCCAATCACTTTGGAACAACAAAGAATGCTAATGTTTCTGGATAATTTATGCAGTAAAGAGCCCAAGGCAACCAATGGTTAGAAAATAAGTCTGGTGGGATCAGCCAGTGTCTTACTCTTGTGTGATACTAGCAACAGTCATGCTGATTTATGTTCCTGTTTAGTTGGAGGATGGCAGTGTGAGGCTAATATTTCACTGCTTTTGAATGGTTAAGCAATTTACAGTGCAATAACATTCCTGTGAAGGCTTGCTTCAAGACTTGTATGAGAGAAATGACCTTTTTAAAAACACACACAGAACAACAACCTGTGTTTTGTCCTATCCCGTTTAATTTCAAGGTGGGATATTTTCGAATTACCTCTCTTAGCTCTGTGGAGAGGCTGTGCTTCTGTGCCCTATGGCCCCACCACACTCCTGTTTGCTTGCATTCAGGACGTTCCAGGCCTTTGCTGAAGGTTCTGAAAGGTTCAGAGCTTACCCAGCTTAACTCAGGCAAGAGAAAGGGACAGGGCCAGCAGGTGAAGGATCTGCATTATACAGGTTTCCCATTTGTTCTGTTCAAGTTTATAATACAGCTTCGTACAGTTCTGCCTCTGGGTGGTTGTGCAGTGTCCTACACTGAAAATAGTTTGAGCACATCCAAGGGCAGACCTGAGCCTTTATTGGTATCACAGAACAAACCAAACCACTCTTAAAAATAAGGGATTGATAGGATTGCTTGCTTGATACTTGCCAGTGCAGCTCTGTCATGTGTAGTTTTGTTTGTGAAAACTAGAAATTGTTTATCCTATAGTAATGTCTGGACAGAAATTGGTTGCTTAGTCAGTGTCTTTGCTAAAATAAAGGTGAAACCTCTAAAGGGTTTTTTGTGCTCTCTGTTCGGTACATACCAGAAGAGAAGAACATGTCTTGGCCCACAGTCAATGATTTATGTTTTATACAATATTTAGTAGGAATGAAGTGATTTCCATTTATGTGTAGTGCTCAGGAGCTCTTGTGTTCTTTGGGAACACAGAATAATTTGATCATAATGCAAAGCCTGGCTGCTGCTGTCCCTGAGATGTTAAAGGCTGTTGCTGTCACAGCCTCTGCTGCTGCAAACTTGTGGGCAGCAGGGAAAGTAATCCATGTCAATGCCACAAATCCTGCTAATTTCATCAGAAGGCTCACGATGTTTGAAGGTTTTACTTAACTCTCAGGTATGCTGGAAAGATTGCCTTGCAGTTTCCTAATGGAAATAAATGGAAATGCTGTGTCAGGAGTGATCAGCCTGTAGGTGTTGCAGCTGCTTTGAGGAGCTTGTGCATCTTCTGGGCTGGGCTCTGCTGCCAGCTCCAAGGGCCTGTGAGAGATGTCTTGGGCTGCCCTGCCTAGCAGAGCTGGGAACACCTCCCAGGGGCAGCAGGACACCAGGAGGGCATCATCATATCCTCACTGGGAGATTCCCACTTTTTCCTTTTCCCTCAGCACTCCTGGAGCTGTCAGATGTTTTACAGATCTCAGCCATGTGAAGGCTTTAGTACAAATGGCAATTTTCATATGCAAACAAGTCTACCAGTTACCAGGTAAAACTTTAAACTCAGATAATAGCTAAAAATCCCCATTCTTTTTCATTTCAAGTAATTTCATTGTTTTTAAACAAATCTTGATCAGAGATCTGTTTTGTGCCTTCTGAACAGTTAGGATTGAATGTTGTAGAATCTAGATATGTTGAGTACAAGTGATTGTTCTTTCACTCATTTGTGTTAAAGAACAAACCAGGCAGATGTTGCTCTAACATCTGGGAACATGACCTGTGCTAGGGGGAAAATTGTGTAGATTAAGGGTCTGAAAGAAAAATTGATAAGCCAGTGATCTTTTGTAAGTGTGAGAAAAATTTCAGTCATATCCTTGATGTTAGACGTGATGCTCTGTCAGAGGCAAATGTAATGAAATAGAAAGGTTTTTCTGATAGATCACTGGGGACACTGGTGGATGGGATATCTACTAACAATGCTGAATTCTTACCAGAGTGGAGCTTGGTGGTGAAAGAGTGTTTCTATTCAGCTGGAGAAACAATTCCTTCTTTGAAGATGACCCCTAAAGGAATGAAACTATTCCATTGTATTGTGTGGGGAGCACTACAGCATCATTTGAAGTGGGCACTGCTCAGGGTTACTCCGTTGTTTATAAACCCAGAAAAAATTTTGTGCTGTTACATTTTTATTTAGTCGGGCTTAGAACATTTACCTTTTCCTTTTCACCTCCTCGATGCCTCAGGTTTGTGCTGTCACAAGGGATGGCCATTAGTCACTGTGCAAGTGTCAGTTTGGGTTAGAACCTGTGTTGTGCCAAATGCTTCCAGCTTGTGGTGGGAGGGGATGGGCAAGAGGAGGGAGGACCAAGCATGGGTGGCCTCACTGTTAGAGGGAGGTGGCTCCACGACATGGATTTACAGCTGGGCTCTTAGGCAGTGTAAATCAATACTGCTGCTACTGCCTGGTTGGTGTTAACATGGAGTCTTTTATTCTTCTGGTTTTTCCACCCAGGCTGGGTTGGTTTTTTGGTGGCCTTTGTGTTTTGGTTTATTTTTTAATTACTAGTTGAGGGAAGTGGAAAATGGGATGCTCTTGAAAGCAAAAGAAAGTTCAAAGATGGTTAGTGAACAATGTTTTAAGAGGTAAAAAAATTCTTGTATGATTCTGAGCATGAATATTCAACCCTGTGCCAAAAGTCAAAACTCTGCTAATTTCAAGCTCTTAACTTGCCTTAATTGATGGCTTCAGGATAAATGATGCATACTTTGATGCTATTCCTTTTGGGCGTTTACTAAATATTTTTTACTGTGAGCCAAAATACTTGTCAACTAGTGGGACTGACAGCACCTGCTAAAATTGAGTGTTGCCCTTTTTCAGACCTAGTTTGACTGGAACAGGGAGCTGGGAGAAGGAGGTGGGTTGAGAACTCGGATGTTGGTGGATGTGATGGAACATATGTGAACAGAGGAAAGAAATAGAGAAAAAAATAAAGTGTGAGTTGTAAATTGTAGTAGAAAGGAAAATTGCTTCTCGGACAAAGCCTGTATTCTCACAGTGATTTGCCCAAAGTTCAGGCAATAAAAGGCTGGATTTGCTGCTGTTCAGAAGTCTGTGCAGGCCACTGCTCGAGTCCTGTCAGGGTTTGGTGGCCGAGGAGTGGGACTAGCACAGATCTCCTTGCGAGGGCAGAGCAGGGGGCCCCAGGCTTTGGTGGGCCCCCGTGCTCCTGTCCAGCTGGAACCCTCTGAAGGCTTTCAGCACTCTCTAGAATGATCCCTTCTGCTTAGACTGGGGCGTGCTGGGGGGCACTCCAGGTGATGAGCTCAACAGAGATGGCACAGCTGCCCCACTTGTTCCTCACCTCAGTTACCCAACCCATGCTATGCCCCTGTGCCTTCAGAGGATAACTCAGTTTGTGTGAGGCAGGTTAAAGGAATGCCCTCGTTTTCAAGGTACTGAGTGTTCTCCAGCCTTGCAGCTTCAGCTTTGGGCATTCTGCATATGGCTCTGGTATCTCTGGTGGATTTTTGGGCTCATGTAACACTTAAAAAACAATCTTTTTCTTGTGCCTGTTGCCTGGTACAGTATTTTTGTGGAGTTCTGCTTGGTTTGCCAGTGCTCTACAGTGTGGATAAATGTTGACCACCACAGAAGAGATCAGCTTCTCTTATTTTTTACAGAGATCACTGTGTGGTAACTTGGAAGGGAAATTCAACATGATATTTCTTTAGTATTTATTCAAGGAAGAGTAATGGGGAAAGGAGAACTAGATGGAAACAAGAAGATTGCCTTGTTAATTGAAAAGAAAATTCACTCTGGGATGTATTTTATTTTTTTATAAATCATGATTTTGCCAATAAGCTGAAAGCTCTGACAATTTAGTAATATGAATTTGTCACATACAGGATTTATTGCACTGAGATTTACACAAGCAGTTGCCCTTGCAATGTGTACCAGAACTAAAACTTTGTTTTGCCTTTTTAGTTGCAGAAAGACACAGGACAATGTTTTACTTCATAGCTGCCTCCATCTGAAACTTTAGACAACTTATGATTTTGTTTTAAAAACCTGAATTATGTATTTTACCCAACATTTTGTTTGTTCAGCAGTGTTCTATTCACGGTTTTGGATTTCAGATTATTGGGCAGCCAAATGCTGTGCTATCACAGTTTATTTATCAATTTTAAATCTCAGTTTGAGAATTCATTTGAGCCGCTTTTATTTTTTTCATTGAAAAATCATTCAGAATTCAAGAGAAAAGTACAAGATAGAAGGGTTCACTTATGTTTCTGATGCCCTAGTCCATATTTATCCAGTTGAAATCAGTGGGGTTTTATGAAAGAAATTACATCTTGATAAAAGTGGTGCTATCCATGTCCTGTGATGGCACAACTGATTGCTAATGAGTGCAAGCAGGAAATGAAGGTTTGTACCTTAACAGGTACCACTGCCCCGTCCTGGCAAGGTACCCAGACACAGGGTCTCCATTTAATTCATGGGTGCTATGTGACATTTCACAGAGCCTGCTGGAGTGCCTCAACATCTCCACCAGTGGCATTAAGCCTGATGTCTCTGGTCACCCCATTTCTACCAGGAGCCAGTCAGGCTCCTGGGTGTGCCTGATGCTTCACCTGTTAAATTCATAATTTAAAATACAACGAAAAGCCCCTCTTGTCACTTGGCCTTGTCACTTGCTTCCCTTGTGAAGAAAGAGACACCTGGTGTAGTGGAAGGCGTCCCTGCCCATGTCAGGGTGGTTAGAACTGGGTGATATTGATTATATTTCCAACCCTATCCTTTCTATGGTTCTATGAATTACATTCATGTATTCCACACTCATTTGTAATACCCCTGTAGGTAATGCACAGATGAGATAAAGGTGTAATATGTCAATTGTTTGTATTTTTGAAAGCAGTGAAGTACATATGCTTTTTCTGTGGAATCCTGTGAGCTCAGCTCTGAGCTACAGGCCTGTCCTTAACCCTCTGGCTGCTGCTCTTGAACTGAGATGCTCTGAAGTACCCAGGCTCTGCTGGAGAAAGAGGAGAGTCAGAGGAGGACACAGGTAGTTGAATTGTAAGTGCCAGGAAAGGATTTCCTGGAGCTGCTGAAGAGGCTGTTTGTGCATTATCATGTTTTCAAAGCAGATCCTTGAACTCTGGTAGACTGTGGGCAGCTGGTAACTGATACAAATCCAAGGACTTGCATGGTTCCCTGATAGCGAGGAGAAGCCACAGGGTGCAACACAAATGCCCTAATGATGAGGTGGTCTGTCAGGCTGGGATGGTGCTCTGCCACACAGCTGCTTGTGGGGCATCCTTGTGCTCTCCTCAGCCTGAGTCCCAATCCTGCTGCCCTGTGCAAGTGCAGGATTGACACACAGCAAAACACCTTTAATGCAAATGTGCCATGGGTTTGTGCAGGGTGGGAGCTGGGGGGAGCTGGGGGTCAGGGTCCTGCTGGGCACTCCCCACCTGTGTGGATGCACCAGTGCATCCACAGCCCTGAGCTGGGCATCTCCAGAGTCCCTAACCCTTCTGTGTTAGGGACCACTAATCCTGGGAGAGGTGGCGTCGTGCTGCAAGGGGTGCAATTCCAGAGGAAGTCTGTTCCCTTTGCAGTGACTCCAGGAGAGCCTGGCTCAGCCCAGTGCCAGAGCTGTTGGCCAGGCTGGGTCCTTAGGGAGAAGCTGTCCACAAAGTTGTTAACAGTGTTTTCAGAAGTGCTGTGGCTGTGTATGAATATTTTGTTTCTTCACTTCTGTAATTTACAGTGATTCTGTTCCATTGCTGTCATTGATTCCTAAAGGAATTATAAATCCTGTTTTTAATGAATGGACAATTTGAAAAGAACAAGTTGTGAAATCAAAAATTTTATAGTCTTTTTAAACTTGTCCCTTTTCCTTTAAAATTCTTCAAATTAAAGTATCACCAGCAATTTCTGCATCACATTCTGAGTTCACAAAGGTCAGAACAATTCACAAATCAGTATGGTTGTTGACATCTAAACTTTCAGTTGGAGAACCCTGTTTGCATATTCTAAAGAACTTTCCTTAAAGGCAGCATAATAAATAGAAACCATGTGACACTATCCTGCATATACCCTCTAATAAATGCTGCTTTTACCTGCTCTGTTTCTTGTTGTTAGAAGAAACAGCTGTGGAACTCACTTTCTGTTCAGCACATTGGTTCATTTTCTGGTGAATTGTAAATGTCAGGATGCAGAATAACTCCCATCATTGACTTCCTTTAGTTAAACAAGATTTTCACAGTTAGCTGGGCTGTTGTACTTCCCTGTGTTCTCTCCAGATGGGTGAACTTGAGGACGTGCTCCTTGGCTTTCTCTGGAAACTTGTAGAAAAGCAGAGTTGTGCAATAGCCATGGGATAGGTGTTCCTTCTGCGCCTCAACATAAATTTATGGAGCATTTTACTAAGAAAAGGCAGAGGTGGAACCGAGGCACTGACTGCAGTTAGCTACAGTCACTTTTCCAGTGTTGAATCAGAGTGTCTTATAAATACAGACATTCAGAGCTTTAGATGAAATTCCTTCATAGGTTGAATAATTTTCTTTTCTTGCACACAGCTTTTTGTCTTTCTCCCATAATTGCATTGCCACTCTCTCTGGACCCTACTGGGATATCTCTGAAATTGCAATCATTTCCCTTTCATTAGTCACTGGCTTAATGGTGAGCATTTGCAGCCATCCCAGCAGCTGAATGTACCATTGGCCCATGAGCACAGAGTGGTGTCTGGGTGCTCTCAGTAACTTGTTCTCCTGCTCCCTTTGGATTTGTATGAATCTGGCAATCCCTCTGGTGCTGAGGCCAGTGTTTCCATGCTCAGACTGTAGGAAGAATGAATGCAGACATTGTTCACAGGTAGACTGCTGGCCAGACCCTGAAGCACAGGTGGACGAGCCCTGCCGTGGTGCTCACTGTGCCCGAGGGGATGGATCTGCCCAGAGGACAGAGATGTGCACCAAGCACCTCGTGGTGCAGCAAGTCAGAAAAGGGGCTCAATCTATCACTGAGTACATGCAGCATTTTCCTGAAGTGCTGAGGAAACCTCTCTCAAAACAGGCCTTTTTTTTTTTTTTGGCCAGACAGTAGCAGACAGTATGTTCTGGAGGATGCCTATGGATGGCTTCTACAAAACAAAACTCTGAAAAGTTTAAGCATTGCATAGTGAAATATTGCTGAGAAGTGGGTGGCAAAGATTTCTTCTATTACATTTTTACCATCTAAGCAGAAAAAACATCTTCAAGGAGAATTGGTGAATGTGCTGGATACCTGCAGTCCTAGTTTTTCTTGCCACTTGATTTAATATGAATACACCACCACTTTGAAGCTGTTAAACATCAAAATTCTCATAACTAAAGACTGCTGTTTTTCTACCAGCCTGAAAAGATTAAAAAGATGTTGAGAGGAAAACATGTCTCATGACAGTGGGTGCACAATCAAAGTTTCTAAGTAGGGCAGCCTGAGGAGCAGCCAACGCTTTTTAACAGTTATGGGAAAGTGTATGTTTTTTGATGTTCCTATCTGATATCTTTCTACCTTTTTTTTTGTACTATCAGACTGTCTGTTTATACTCAAAGAAGGCTTAATAAATGTTTTGCACACTCAGCACACACTGCCCACATAAAAGATGAAAAGTATGCCAACTTCCAAGCAACAAACAAAGAACAGGGGGTTCACCACTGACTCTTCCCAGTTTGATCTTAATCAGTTTATTTAATTGCTGGGGTTTGTGTCCATAAAATATCTCAATGTTTTTGTTCTTGTGCGTTTTAAGGGTCTCTTTTCAAATGTCAAGCCATGTGTGTTTTTCTGTTCTTGATATAGAATATACTTTGTGTGTCTTGCATAAGGTCCGTGGCTACAAAATAACGCCTGGGCAGGGTTTAGGGTTTTTTAATGACCTCGGAGCTGCTGAGTGCTGTCCTGGTGTGCGACCTATTGCCTGTGTCCACAGCTATCAGGAACATTTTTGCTGGTGTCTTACCATAATTCTGGAGGAGAAATACATTTTTCAAAGAATTTTGTACTTTTTGAAAAGCTTTTGGTGGAGAGGAAGCATGCATGATAATAGTTGTTCCTGGTATTCAGTATAAATATCCAATTTACTGGTTTTTAGATTAATTTTTTAACATTGTACCCAGCCTTTGATTAAAGACTGCTTTAGAAGGACTGATCACATTAGATAAACTGCAAATAGAAGCCAACATTGTTTACAGAGATTTTATAAAACTCTTTACACTTTTTTCTGTTTCTCACCCAATGTACAGTGAAGTTATCCAAATCCTGGTTTTAGAAGTGCATGAGTTTAATCTAAAACAGCCAAATGTAGTGTATTTTGTAATGTTGTATGTATCTTCTTGGCCTACGTGCTTGCTATCCTCGAAGCTAAACTCACTGAATTGTGGTCAAGTCAGAGGTCCAATTAGCAGAACCACTGAACAGATGCAATAAATTCAGCTTGAAAGGCCACATGCACAATCTGCCTTGGGTTGGAAAGCCAAGAGATGCTGTGACCAAACAAGATCCGCAGGGAAGCTGTTCAGAATTGCAGCCCTTTGTTCCCAACAGCAAAGCTGCCCCTTTCTCCTTGTTTACTACCAAATGCAAATGAGCAAACAGGGCTGGTGCACTTTTAAAACTTGTCAGTTTGAAGGAAGATGAGAAAAAAGGAATGAAGGGATTAGAAAGAGCCCTGATGCTGAAATAAGAGCAGCGTTTGGATGGGAGCAGCAATGGCAGAGAGGGAAGGAATGACTGAGGCAGCTGACCAGAAGTTTGGGTTTATTTTAGCTGTAACCAAGTGCTGGAAGATGAACTCCTCCTTCTGAGGAGCTCCTTATTAACTCAAAATGTTTTCCCAATGCCAAGTCAGTAGGTGAAACCTGGGAGAGAAGGAAGCAGAATAGTAAGGACAGGGTCAGCAAAAATTCATCTTCTGCTGGGGCTCCCAGCCCTGCTGAGTTGAGGGGGGGCTGCAGTTCCTCTCAGGACAGTGCCAGCAGGGGCACTGGGCAGCAGGGTCATCCTTGGCTGCTAAGATGGCCAAGGGGACATCTCCCTTCCATGAGAGCATCCTCTGTGCTGCAGGTGAGCAAGCAGGGAGCTGCCTGAAGGACTGCTGCCTTGAGTGCATGGCTGCAGGGGGACTGCAGTGCTGCTTGTGAACCCCCCCTGCCCAGGCAGAGCTGCTGCCTTGGCTGGGGGAGGGATTCGGGCCTCAAGGTAGGCAAAATGACAAAAACCCTCTAGCTGTGTATAGCAGGGTGAGAAATTTAATTGTTTGGAAGACATCCAAGCATTTGCATCTGATTAAGTCTTTGAAAAGATAATATCTGTTACCTGGTTGCATGGATTTATACAGGGTACAGAGTACAGTGCTTTGTCAAGGTCCACATACAAAGAGTTAACCACAAGATAATCGGGGCTTGTCAGATTTAAGATATTTCTGGTACAATGTTGAACAATTAATGTACGCCCACAAAATAGCACTTGTTCCCTAAAATTGTAGTCTGCTAACCAAAATATATTATTTTTAATTCTTAAAGTTTAAGGGTGAAAATGAAATTCACCTTAATGTCTTTCTGTGTTTCTTTTTCAGTTGCAGTAAAATTTTCTCACGTTTTCTTGACAAATCAAAATCTCTGTCCTAGTTTTTGCAAGACATGCTCTCTGTGCCTGCCTGTTTCCTAGAAAATAGTTGTCCAAATGAGTTGCCTGAGAAAGGAGAAAAGGTCATGCACCAAAAAGGAAAATAAAGTCACAGATTCTATTCATATTTAAACTTAACAATATCTTAAGGAAAGATTGAGGAAATACACAAAAAGGAAAAATAAGCAGGAGGACCCAATGTATTGTGAAGTTCCAGTCAGAAGACTCCAGAAGCTTTGGCAGGGATTTTGCTGGCTAGCTTTGCCCGATCTCCTCCTGGGGGGTTGCATCAATCAGCCTCAGGATGACAAGATGCACGTGTTGCAAATGGCAGACCCAGAATGTTTAGCAGCAGAGCAGTAGCAATGATGCAGGATTTTGGACTCCCCTCTGTGTTGAGAAAAGGATGAGTTGTTTTCTGGGAGACTCTGCTGGTACTGGACACGAGCAGCACAGTTTGGGGAGCAAGCCTGCTCCTTCAGACTTGCACTCTTCATGTACTGCTGGTATATTACAGAAAGGTTTTCTTCACTTCTGATTGTATTAAAAACACCAGGGTTTCACTTTAAAAGATGCTGCAGGTCTCCTTAGTCTGGTTACATTGCACTTGGAATTTTCAAAAACCTTAGAGCCGTGAGCCAGTTGCCTTTCCTGAATGATGCTGGCAAAGGCAGTGGGAGTGCACATGGGAGTCCACCACTGGCAGCACAACCTGCAAAATGAGGGGAATTCTCATCAGAAAGGAAGGACTTAAACTTTTTCCTCTAGAAAACCTTTGCATTATAGCAAGGAAAACTTCTCTTTGCTCTCTAGCTGCTGAAGATGTACGTGCTATTGCAGTTGAAATGCATGGGAGAAAATGATGCTGTGTGCTAGGCATAGATTTTGGGTTTCAGAAAGCAAGTATTTTGCAACTAGATAGATTGATCAGCTTTACGTGTTTAGTTGATAGCAAAGAAAAGCTTTGGGCAGCTTCTGGTTTTGAAATATTTGGTTTTTACTTTCAGGCAGAGAAGCATCTGGTGGAAAGGTGCACTGTTGTTTCTCAGAGCTCACAAATGACTAAGCAAAGTGCATTGTTTCTTTGCTTTTGTTGTCATGAGTTTATTAGTCAAAAGTGACAAATATTCTGGTCCTAATACAGCCAAGTTCCTAAGTTTGCACTCAAGCCTATTTGTAATTGGGGTGAGTACGGAGGGAGCACTGTGTGCTTAAAGCTGAGACCAGTCTGGAGTGATGTTTGATTACCTTATCAGAAGAGAGAGTTTTAAGGAGAAAAGGTGCATGCTGAAATGCTCTGGGTTATCCCAGCTCTCAAGGATGTGTGTGAGCAGCCAAGAGCTGGAGTTGACATCTTTTGCCTTGACTAGTAAATGGAAATCTGATCAATTCAAACACTTGGTATTTTAAAGATATTATTTTCTAGATAGATGCTTTTTGAAAAGTGGTGCTAGCAGTATTTGTACATAGGTGGTCAAACACTGTGAGAAAACCCTGAAGACAAGAAGTCCATTACATATGGCATGGAAGGCTACCTAGCACTAAGTCACAGTTGAAAATTTCATTTTTCATTATTATTATTATTATTATTATTATTATTATTATTATTATTATTAT